>OZ038493.1:75492179-75507179 GCA_964036315.1 Acanthosepion esculentum | reverse complement strand
GTCACATGGTCCGAAAGCAAATGTTCTAAGCACTTGGCCATGTGCCCATATATATGCCACTGTCAGTCACTGTGTGTTTATCTAAATCTAAAAATAAATATGCTAAAATTCACCTTTATCCCTGCCATGCGCCGACGGCTTAGTGGTAGAATTTCCGATTGATGCCAATTCAGTTGGGTTTCGATCCTAGCTAGAGGCAACCGGACGTCTAGCCACACTGATGAGCTGTGATACAGTGAAACAGTCTGTCTGTGGATGACAATAATATATATATATATATATATATATATATATATATATATGCACACACAGACACACATTGTTCCAAAGAGAACTGTTCAGTCCTTAGGAGAGCTCAATGTATGATACAAAGCAAATTATAAGAACAAATAGAAAAAAAACCTTAAAAATCCATCGTCAGTAACAAATTTATTTTGATGAATATAAATACACTCATCTTATCCGACCCGATTACATTTTATGAAATGGAATCAATATATCCCAGCCAGACAGATAGATATACAAAGAAAAAAAAAATCAGAAAGAGAAAGAGAAAAAAAAAATAAAACAAGATGAAACAATGGCCAAAATAAATTGACCTTGAAAAGTTTTCTTTGGGGGCTTACATTATGAAGAGAGAACAAAAAAAAACGAGTTAATATAACAACAATGTGTCAAATGAAGTCCACATAGGAAGGGGTTAAAATGGTGTCTGTTTAAACAGCATCAAAATTATATAATCATCTACAGCATAATAATAAAAATATATATAATATACTTATAAGAAAAAATATATTATAAACATAAAAATAAAGGATAAAAAAAATACTTTTAAAACAAGAATACACACCTACACACACATATACACACACACAAATTTACACATATATACATGCATGCATATATATATATAATTTTACACACACACATATATATATATATATATATACATATATATATACACACACACATTTACACATACATACATATATATACACACACACATTTACACATACATACATATATATACACACACATATAGATACACGCACACACATATATATCCAAATACACACACATACACATATATATTTACACAAACATAAATATTTGCACATACACATATATATTTAAACATACACACACACGTATATATATTCACACATACACGCACATATATATATATTTACACATACATATATAACAAAAAATAATAACTAATAATAATAATAATAATCATGATAATAATATTAATAAATATTAAAAGATTATCTTGTAATTTTTATCTTTTTATCTTTTATCTATATGTCTGGGATATCTTGATTCCATTTCATAAAATCTAGTTGGTCTGATGAAATGAATATGATTATATTCATCGAAAACTTTATTAAATTTAGTACTGACTATGGATTTTTAAGGATTTTTTAATGTCAAATCTAATGCTCGTGAGAATGGCATGAATCTATCTCTTTTTACACAGAGCTTTGGAAATTGTAGAGCAGACCAAGCTTTCTAGCCTTGAGAGGAAGAGAACAACCAATCTTTGAGAAATAACAGTATTACTTCAAAACCATATGAAAAAAAACAAACAAAAAAACATGAAACCACTCCACTCCCATTCCTAAAAACAATCCACAATTTACAATTTAATTTAAAGGAGACTGTGGAGGGCCATGTGCATCTACTTTCCCAAAAGAATATAGTACTTAAAGACATTGAACAATATGAAAACTTAGCTGATTATAACTTTGTGCATCCAAAGGGTAACAGTCTTGCATCTAATATTTTAGAGACATATTTTCGGTCTTTTATGGAAATAAACAAAATAGTAAAACTGTTTATAGTCGTGACTGGTATTAATAAAAATATTCGCACAGGTGTGCGGTATATTTGCGTCCATATGGAAGCAAGAGAGAGAGAGAAAGTGTCAAAGCACATTTCACTAAGTAGTACTTCCATTACCCCCCTCACCCTGTTATGGACTAATGTAATATAAGGTCAGCAAGTGCTCGCCTTCTCCCACCCATTTCCCCACCTTTCCATCACCTTCCCCACCCTGTATCCTTCATTGACCTAAGCAGACTGAAAAACAAAACATGTTTTTAACAAGGAGTTCTGGATTGCATGGAAGAAATGTAATTCAGTCGGTGGGCCAATGAGCTCAGGCCATTGGTACATTTTTTTTTCGTGCAGTCTTCTTCCGGAGTTTAAAATTATTTTTCTTCTCATTATAGCCATCGTTTGTTGAAGTCTTGTTCCTCTTTCTTTCGTGTTGTCCCCATCTTTTTTTTTTTGTTTAATTATTTTCAGCCTTATCAAATACTTTCCAAGAACTTCGGAATATGTTTTTCTCCAATGTTTTCATGTAAACTTTTTGAATTTTTGGATTTGTAGCAGATCTTTTTACTTTTTTTTTTTTTTTTTTTTTTATTTCCGGACACCCAGTTGTTTTAGATTTAAAATAATAGTAATAATAAAGTTGCATAAAAATGACTTTTTGCTGAAACCTTCTTTTTTTGTTTTTTTAACTCATTATTGGAAAATCCACAAGAATAAGATTAAATAAATTAAAATTAAAATATTTAAAATTGCTATTTTAAATTCTAAAACAAAAAAAAAGAAAAATATTTTTTATGCGGATACCATTTCAGTTGAGAACATAAGTCAAATAACTGTGGATGGACAATTCAATGACATTGGAACAACATATGTGTTTTCTATTTGGCCCAGTTTTAAATCAGTCATTAAACAATTCAATGATATTCGGACATTATATGTTTCCTATTTGGCCCAGTTTAAAATAAGTTTCTTTACACATTATTCTGAACTTATGGAATTCTAATATTTGGGGGGGAAAATGTGGTTCTATCAAACATTGTAGAACAAACAGGATAAGTTTAGGTAATGACATGGTAATTTTTTAATGTTAAACAAACTGACACCTACCATTTCTAATAACTGGCTTATATTTACTTTAATTTGAATTTTTTAGTTCCTTTTTCATGCTTCCTTCCTTCCTGCAGTCAATCTTGTGCAGTGAGCAAACATTACAGATCAAAGATAAGTGATATGTTTCTGGTAAGATTTTGAGATATATTCCTTTTCTTATGATTCCAGAACTATTAAAAGAACAAAAATAATCTATAACTCATTATTTTATTGTACAATCTCTTTTAGTGCTATATTTGTGTTTAATGACTCCAGTTAAGTGGTTATATATAAGAAATAAAGAAAAAAGAAAAAAAATTGCAAAGACTGGCCAAACCAAAAAAAAAAAAAATAATGGTTGACAATACTTAATCTAATAAAAATAGTGATAAAAACTAAGTAAAAATGAAATTGAAATCAAAATTTAATCAAAATGCTTCAACTGTTTGATTTGTCTGTTGAATGGCACATCAACATCCTTGTGGGTCATTTAATGCTGAAATTAAATTTTCTTGGGAGCTTGGAAGTAATAAAAATGATATATGTTATTCTGCTTTCACAACTGAGTACGTGGTAGATAATACTCAGCTTTTGTGCAGATACAAGTTTGTGTATGCATAATTACTAGAGGCAGTGATATGTGTGTTTTATGTTGTTGTTTTGTTGGTGTTATATTTTGGAATACTGTTTGATTTTGGAAATTGTTAGATATATGAATTAATATCATGAAAGTTCTTTTATCTTGGTTGTTTTGTAGTATTTTAAATGGATATGGGTGAAGTTTCTACAATTTGTTAGTATGTGCATATTGTTGGTCAATTTTTTTTACTATAAAAACATATTTTTATACTTTCATAGTATTTTGTATTTGTTCACTATTTGCCCATAGCTGGGAACCTAACAAGTACTACAACCCAGGTCAGGGTGGGTATGTGAACAACAGCAATTAAGAGGTGATCCATGCTCATCAAAACCTCCAATCACCTGACCACAGGCCTTGCTGCCGGATGTAGTTTATCATCATACTCAGGACTAAAAAATGTTTCATCTTATAAATGGAGTGATATTATAAACAATTAAAAATAAAGTTGAAAATAAATACCAGTTAAAATTAATAATAATAGTGAACAATGCTTCATCTAATAAAAACAACAAAATGTTACTTGTCTATCATTTTTGAAAGTTGCATGTGTTAATATGCGGCTGTAATTCTTGGTTTACAAAAATCTAACTTCCTGTCATTGTTATTTTTGTCAATTATGAGAGAACATTACCCTGAACATTTTACTGACTGAAAAAATGGTGAAGTGAATTGATATAAATCATGTTCAAGCTTTTACTTGTTTTAGCATTGAACATTTTTGCCAAGACGGACAGGCAAAGATAACTGGAAAATGGGATGTGTGGGTAATGGTTATCAACATGAAAAATGTATTCAGTGAACAGAGTTCAAATTCAGGCCAAGTTTATCACTTGAGACTAATATTCTTTGAGAAAAACATGAATCCATCTCATTTTTCATGCCGAGCTATGATTTCCTTTGTTTGATTCATTTCTTATGGCTTATCAACCCTTTGCAAGTTATTTAAAGCCAGATATTATTTGTAGATTATGCAAATTTTTTGGAGATGATAATGATTTAGTGATACAAGTCGTACTAATTAACCCATAGCTGGGAGAAGAGGTTGATGCATACCTCATAAGAAGAGGATAAACAAACAAAAAAGAAATTATAATGTGGTTATATTCTATTTTATAATCAATATATAAATAAATCCCTCACTTTGTGGCCATGAAAGTTTCTGTATCTGTCTATATTTCTGAGAGGAGTTATGTACACTACATTATTCAGACTATTGTCTTCATCTTTGTCGCCATATTTATTACGTTTCGGCCTTCTTCATTGGGGTAGATGGTTCTAGTTCCACGTGCCATGTCTAATGGATGTCAGTTATCAGTTATCTCCTGTTAATTCCCCTCCCCAAGGTCTCCACTGCCTTAACCAGGTATTGAATTCACACTCTTTGGGTCCTGTCACTGGATCTAACTAACACTATCCACTATTCCACGTGTCCTTGAGGACATCTGTGTATGAAATTCTGGGTATTATAAACCTAATGTCTTCAGCAACCATTTTTTACCAGTGCTCATATTGCAATTTTTGCTGTTATCATTGCGTGTTTTTACCAGAGCTCATATTGCAATTTTTGTTGTTATTATCGCTTTTCTCTGGCACTCCTTATTACTATTCATTTATTATTATTATTATTATTCATAATATTGTATTCATTTTTATGCTTGGTCAGCTCAGGAGATTTTTGTGGCCTAGTTTCTATACATTTATATTCTTGAGTGTGTAAATAAATTTAAAAGACATGCCCGTGTAGCTGGCCAGTATTGATTGATTTGTTTTCTATAATATATTAACTCTTTGCAGGTTATTTAAAGCCAGAAAATATTTTTAGATTGTGAGAATTTTTTTTCTTTTGAAATGATAATGGTTTCGTGATACAAATCTTACTAATTAACCCATATCTTGGGGGAGAAGAAGTGGATTCATACATTTCCCAAGTGTATTTGCATATAAGTGAATATAACGAAACCAATGGGAATTAGAACTTAGCTTGCTAATTAACAATTTTCGATACCCAGCTATGAGTTAAATAGCAAAACAGATAGAGATCTCTAGTCTTGAGCATGTAGTGTTTGTGAAGAAAAGCTTTAAAAATTCATACAGATTAAGATTTATCAAAATGAACAAATTAGGCAGATTCAAACTCTTAATGATCAGAGATTGGCAGCTGACCTCTTTTCTGATCTAGCACTAACTTCCAAGTGGGGAAAAAAAAAATGGCTGCTTTCATTCAATTTCCTCGAAAAACAAACTAGTTCTATCCCATCATTACCACTCGGACCCCGAACTATTGCCGGTCATGATGAACGGCTGTCCCCTCAAGGAGACACTGTGCCTTCAGAGAATATTCGGCCTCAAACTCACAATGACCTGAAATAGAACTCTTATATTTGATCCATCTCTAAAGAAGCAGGTAAAATGGTCGGCTCTTTATACCACTCCAGTATGTACCTGACTCATCATGTTATCCTCTAACTTTACAAGAGCCAGATCAGGTTGAAAATGGAGTACTGTTGACATATTTGGGCAGGAGCTGTCCAGATCATATTTTCCAGTCTTGATCAAATTCAAAAATGTCTCAGAATCCTTGTTAGAGAAGAATTATTTTCCACTCTTCAATCTCCCTCTCAAAGACAGGATATGGCGAGCCGCTCACTGCTCTATGATTACTTCCAGGGAAAGTGCTTGAACAAACAACATTCTGCCAGGACCTACCATACCACTTACATAGTAGCAAACCACCCTCTGTATTCCATTAGCGAGAAGTAAGTTCCGCTCAAACAGCTTCTTCCCAGAAACCACTGTTTTGTGGAACAGAGTCTCAAGAGAAAGTTTCCCTCTGATCACCATAATCTTAACCTGTTCAAGTCTAGAGTTAACTGTTATCTTCCCTTCCTATCCATATGAACTACCTCTTAATGTAACCCTCTATCTCAAGTGGGCCCCGGGACTTGTACAGAGTGAACCTTAAGGAAAAAAAAAAACAAACAAAAAAATTAAAATTAAAATGGCACATTAGAACCCATGCATCAATTTTGGACAAAATTAAAACCTTTTTTATTGAGAATTATTAATAAGATTCATTATCCCTACTGAGTGGCTACCAAGTTAAAATAAATTTTAATTAAGCTGTAATCCACGGAGAAAGATGAAAATAAAACCGTATTGAAAACATATATCAAATTATTAATCTGCAAAGTTTCAGTTTTAAGCATTGTAGAGGTATTAGAAATTTTATACTTGTTATAGACAAGCGTATGGTTGCAAGACAGAAATATGACAACAGCAGAAATAGATTTAAGTGATTTATTTCAATAGGAACGTGTGGTTTTGGGACAGCTACCTTGTGGTATAGTTCATAATCTGGCTGCCGATCCGGGTTGATCTCTCATAGTAGTTCCTACTGGTTGGCATTCTTCCTGCTGACTGCCCAGACTGACCGTGACAGATCTCTTCCCCGGCCTCCTGTTGACCGCTTTGTACTTCCACCGTGTGACCATTTTTATGGCGTTTTTTATGGCTTAACGGGCTCAAAAAACGATGCGAGTATTAGGAGGGAAGCATTTTTATTGGTCGAAAAATAGAAGCACTTTGAAATATTATTTTTTTTTTCGACTGGAACTGGTGCGTCGGGGTTATGCGTAAACGATGATAATGGTCATTTTGTGACGGGGCCTTGTCCCGTTCACATCCAACTCTCGGTCTTGAGTATGTTAGTTTATTTGCCTGCAAATCAGCCGAGATGTGTCTTATTTTATTTCATAACATACTCTTTAAGTAACGCACATTCAAATAGAGTTGAGTATCTTCTGTTAAATATTTGCATGCATTTTGTGTCTACAATTATGTCCAAATGCCAAGAAAGGACAACATATCGAGTAGTCAGTAACTATGATAACCCAAGTAGCAGACCAGCATAATAGTCCAAATTAACATGGTAAACGGGACCATTAAGATATCGTCCTGTGTCTCGTATTTTCTATGGTACAAAAAATATACTGAGAATCTGCACCTTTTTTTTTTTTTTTTCTTAAATCACCTCAAATATTTACGAAAGATTTCGGTTATTTACCCTTCATCTGCTTTCCTCTTTTCCTTTTTGGAATATTTTGAAGGGGTCAAATTTTCACACCTTCGACCTTCTACAAGAAAAACCTCACTTGGGGAATGACAATTCTGAATTCAAAATGGTTGAGTGTCATGTGTGAACACTCCCTACACAGACTCCCAAAACCTAATTGCAATATATTACTGTGACCCCTATGCTGCATATGGAGTTGACAGAATTCAGAAACAACTAATATATGAAGATATAATAATAACTGGGCCTCAGAATCATAGTAATGAGGCTGGGCTGAGAAACCATAATGGAATCCAATTTAATATTTTTAACTCTCAATGCCAACAAGATAAGGGGAGAGAAAAAAAAAAGAAAAATTTTTTTTTAAATCATTTCACCCCAAGCAAGGTGACAATGTCACTAGGGCGCAGCGACTTACCGGGTGTGAATGAGTACGAGAAGACATAATAAAGGAATAGGATTTAGGAAGACAGAAGAAGGCGACTGAGGTTGCATTTAAAGTTTTGAAGATTGTAGGTGACAAAGAAAGTAAGAATTCAGAAGGGAGTTCCACGGGTGAGAAGTGTGAGAAAAGAAACTGTTAGAATAAAAGCAGTGCTTGTATCTAGTTAGTTCAAAATGAAAACTGTGAGATGTAATTGCCAACCTAGTAGCACATTTAAATTTGTGCAGATGAGGCACTGAGGAGGACAACACATCAGAACAAGTGCCATAAAGCGACTGAAGTCGAGATGCCAGGTCAGAATCAATTACATTGCAGAACATTCTTTGGATTTTGTTAAGAATCTTGAGTTTCGTTTATTTGGTTTATTTTGTTTTACGGCATATCAACCTCAATGGGTTATTTAATGCCGACAAGCTTTTTAGGATAGATTTGTATGAATAGAATATGTATTCTTTGGTTTAGATTGGTTTGGTTTATTTTGTTTTACGGCATATCAACCTCAATGGGTTATTTAATGCCGACAACATTTTTAGGATAGATTCGTATGAACAGAATATGTATTCTTTGGTTTAGATTGGTTTCGTTTATTTTGTTTTACGGCATATCAACCTCAATGGGTTATTTAATGCCGACAAGCTTTTTAGGATAGATTTGTATGAATAGAATATGTATTCTTTGGTTTAGATTGGTTTGGTTTATTTTGTTTTACGGCATATCAACCTCAATGGGTTATTTAATGCCGACAACATTTTTAGGATAGATTCGTATGAATAGAATATGTATTCTTTGGTTTAGATTGGTTTGGTTTATTTTGTTTTACGGCATATCAACCTCAATGGGTTATTTAATGCCGACAACATTTTTAGGATAGATTTGTATGAATAGAATATGTATTCTTTGGTTTAGATTGGTTTGGTTTATTTTGTTTTACAGCATATCAACCTCAATGGGTTATTTAATGCCGACAACATTTTTTATTGCTGGTAATATTTTGTTTTGTCAAAAATCTGCTTCTGGTAATATTTTTCCTTCAAAATTGTATTGCTGGTAATAATTTGTTTCCAAAAAACTATTGCTGGTAATAGTTAACTATTTGCCCATTGCTGGGACCCTAACAGGTGCTAGCACCCTGGGTCAGGGTGAACCTGGGAACACTAGCAATTAAGTGATGGTTCCATTTTCCTCAAACCTCCTGATCTGAGGCCTTGCTGCTGGATGTAGTTTATCGTCTTACCCAGGACGTGAATGTAGTTTAACGTCTTACCCAGGACGATAAGAATTTTGAGATAAGTAGTAAGAACACTGGACCAGATATGGCAGCATTATTCAATAGACAAACAAATGGTAGATTTATAAATGTGCAAAACAGATTTTGATGAGAAGAATTGTCTGGCAGGACACAGCAAACCAACTTTCTTAGCAGTAGACCTAGTATTTGATTCAATATAACCACTCCACTTCATGTCAGTGGAAAATGTGAGCCCAAGAAGGAGCCAAGAGTGCTCTCCTGGAGGTTAGCATCAGCCATGCCGATGGCAGGCAGAAAATGTTCTCTGTGGCGATTAAATGAAAGCAGTTTTGTTTTGGAGGTGTTAAAACTTACATGACATTCCTTTGCCCCAGATAATATCTGATTGGACATCCTCTCTGAGAGCAGTTGCCACTTCTACATTGTCAATTCTTTTGCTACCAAGACATAATCTATTCTCAGAATCAGCATCCTCTACTAAGTGTTCCAAGAAATAGGACTTGAGATAAACCTTTCCAGAACTGTGATTTGGAAATGGAAAGGAATCCAGTGACGACTCCTACTCTGACCATCTTAAAAAAAAATCAGGATTTGGAATTAGTAAATTCTAAATGCATAAACACATAATTTACCTCTTGTATGCCTCGGTTATATAAATTTAATATAGGTGATAAGGAAATTGAATATAGAATAGATTGTGCTAGTAGTAGTTTCACCCAATACCACAAGTTGCTACACAACTAAAACATTAACCTAGATGCTCAAGTGATGTTCTAAAATAGCCTTATCAGATTAAGAATTTTCATATGGATTTCATGCTTGTTCAGAAATACCTAAACTGTCAGTTGCATACAACTGCTTTCTCAGATAAATGATTAAAAATAACTTCAAGTGAATGAAGCCTGTAGGTCATAATGAGTGCCATCCTTTTTGAACCTCATGGACTAGTGCTGCAGAATCACAAAGAACTGGACCAAATAGCAGAAACTGCATCACTTGAGGACTACCAACAGCAGCAACAACTAAAATGGATAGCACAGGTAACTCAAAAAGAAAATAATGACACAATCATCATGTTGAAATTCTATACAGTTTCAAACAAAAAGTTAGAAAGGAAACTGCCATCAACACTGGAAAGAGCAATAACTGTTAGAGGACTTGAGAAAGCTATTTTACTGAAGAATTGTTTTTGAGTGAAAGATTTTATAAATTTCAACTGAAAATAATCCTTGGTGCCCGATCAATGAATACCAAATGTTTCCTGATAAGGAAACAGTTAATATTATCATTATCAGAGAACAGTGTTTCTCAATTTAAAAAAAAAAAAAACAGCACACCTAGGAACAAGTTAAATAAATGAAAATATCTCGTCACACTCAGCAAAATTTTTAAACGGTATCCATTTTAATGCTATGAAATAAAACCATAGATTTTTTAAAAAAGTATGTCCATAAATAAAAAACTTTATTACAATGTTTCTATTTAACTATTTGTGTAGCTTATTTAGTGTGAAATCAGTGCCTGGTGTTTTTATGTATATATGTATACCATGAGGCATGGTGGAGCAGTGGATAGTGGTTCAGATTGAGGAATCAGAGAGCTGAGTTCAAATTCCAGTCAGATCCATTACATTCACTTATGTGCTAGTACCCTTGGGAAAATTATGAATTCTCTTCTTCTCCCACAAGCTATGGGTAAATAGCAGGACATAACCAGATTCTATAGCCTTGGGTGGCAACCAGTCTAGAAGAAAATAATAGTTTGATTTGTTTTGTTTTACGGCATAGAAACCACAATGGGTTATTTAATGCTGACAAAATTTCCTTTTTTCTTTTTTCAAAAATGTATAGCTGGTAATATTTTTTTAAAAAAATGTATAGTTTGGTTTGTTTTGATTTGTGGCATATTAACCTCAATGGGTTATTTAATGCTGACAAGATATTTATTTCTGGTAATATTTTCTTTTTTCAAATATTAATTGCTGATACTAAGTTTTTAAAAAGTATTTCTGGTATTAAAATCTATTTTTACACTTTCATAGTGTTTTCAGTCAGGTTGTGGGGTCAACTATTTGCCCATAGCTAGGACCCTAACAGGTGCTACCGCCCCAGGTCAGGGTAGACCTGGAAACACCAGCAATTAATAGGTGGTTCCACATTCCTCAAAACCTCCTGATCAGTGGCCCTGTTGTTGGATGTAGTTTATCGTCTTACTCAGGACGTGGATGCAGTATATCGTCATACCCAGGACGCTTACACAAGTTTGGGTGTTAATTATTTGCCCATAGCTGGGACCCTAACAGGTGCTACCGCCCCAGGTCAGGGTAGACCTGGAAACACCAGTAATTAAGAGGTGGTTCCACGCTCCTCAAAACCTCCTGATCAGAGGCCTTGCTGCTGGACGTAGTTTATCGTCTTACCCAGGACGGAAAAAGTAATTCTGAATTCAAAACTGTAATTAGCTCTGGTGTAGCACATACAATGCGGCTAAAAGGAGGATTGTTTGCATTGGCTTGATGATGATGATGACTGCAGTGGAATGATGATGATGATGTCATGACAATTTCACAGTAGTTGAGAATCATTGCCGTAGAGCTTGCACGAAAAGTTTTATAATCCAAGTATTTCATAGTATTGCTTACTATTGACACACATGTATTCCAAAACTGACAGTGGAACCGTTATCTTTCAATAACAAAAAGTGTTAAATAATGCCAACTATCATATAATTTAAACGTGCCTCTTATTGTCTCAGAAACTGGCAATGTTCTATTTATTTGTACAGAGCCAACGCTGATGCCAGTTCTTGGACAACACCTACTGTTGCAATACATGGCAAGTGGATGAAGCATCTGTCCATATTGTTTTCTTGTCTTCCTGCGACAACATTACCGTTATTCTCATTTCAGAAATGAAAACTTGGCAAAACTTGCACTGTTTTTACTAGAAATGGAAACAAATCCCAGCCTCGGTGCAGTATTTTCATAACGACCAAAAGAAAAACAGGTACCATGCACTAAATGCAATACAACCACCCAAAATTACGAACGACATAAAAGGTCTGACAAAGGAAGTCTCATCAATGCTTCCGACCGACTTCTTTTTTTCTGTTCCTTTTTTTTTCACCTTCATCTGTCAAACTCATTATGGAATAAGTCAGAATATCGGTCTCTGTATGCTCAAAGTTGAAGTGACATTGAACCCAATACACAGGCCTGTCTATGTGTGTGTGCAAATATATGTGTGTGTGTGTGTGTGTAAAGTAAATCTTTGTACAAATGTAATAGCAAAGTGAAAAAAAGCTACAGAAAAAGAAAATATAGCAAGTACTGGATATAAGAATCGAGCATATATGTGAAATTCTAAAAGAAAAATCAGCAGATATATATATATATAATAACTTCCAAAGAATTTTGTATCTTACCTTATCTCTCTCTTTCTTCATTCATATCTATCCAACTCAGTCTATTCCTACAGTCTGGATCAAGTCTGTTGCTACTATCAATCTAGCTCAAGTTCGTTCATACCTGCCATGTCTACCTCAAGTTCGTTCATACCTGCCATGTCTACCTCAAGTTCGTTCATACCTGCCATGTCTACCTCAAGTTCGTTCATACCTGCCATGTCTACCTCAAGTTCGTTCATACCTGCCATGTCTACCTCAAGTTCGTTCATACCTGCCATGTCTACCTCAAGTTCGTTCATACCTGCCATGTCTACCTCAAGTTCGTTCATACCTGCCATGTCTACCTCAAGTTCGTTCATACCTGCCATGTCTACCTCAAGTTCGTTCATACCTGCCATGTCTACCTCAAGTTCGTTCATACCTGCCATGTCTACCTCAAGTTCGTTCATGCCTGCCATGTCTACCTCAAGTTCGTTCATGCCTGCCATGTCTACCTCAAGTTCGTTCATGCCTGCCATGTCTACCTCAAGTTCGTTCATGCCTGCCATGTCTACCTCAAGTTCGTTCATGCCTGCCATGTCTACCTCAAGTTCGTTCATGCCTGCCATGTCTACCTCAAGTTCGTTCATGCCTGCCATGTCTACCTCTAGTTCGTTCATACCTGCTAGTCTAGCTCAAGTCAGTTTCTACTGTTAGTATAGGTCAAGGCCATTAATACCTGCCAGTCTAGCTTAAGTCCGTACCTACCATCAGCCTAGATCAAGTCTGTTCCTACCTTCAGCCTAGATCAAGTCTGTTCCTACCTTCAGTCTAGCTCAAGTCTATTTATACTTGCCAGTCTAGCTCAAGTCCATTCATACCTACCAGTCTAGCTTACATTCATTCATACCCGGCAATGACGTATGCAATCATGGCTCGCCACAATCTCTTGTCTTTGTAGCACTTAATAAATTTTGTCTTATTGCTGTCTTGTAAAACTTACTCCACCATCCATTTACTCAAGCTTGCTAGGAAGGTTATGCATTGTTTTCCTCTGTCCCTCTTGCCTTCAATCTGTCCTGTGAGCATCAAATTTTCCAAGCCTTCTTTCCACATTATGTGCCTTAGAAATTTCAACTGCCTCTTCCCGATGTTAAGTATACAAAAGTAGTTATTAGTTCGCTTTTGAGCTGCAAATGATTAACAGAGAAGTGATGGATTAAGTGCATCAACAAGGAAGATCAGGATCATCATCAGTTCTATGATTGAGAGTGATGATAGGGTTGCTGCATAGCTCAGTGCTTTACCAGTTCCGTCCATATGCCTGAGTTGCATGCCAATGTCAGAGTTTCTGACAATGATCTTCCATTCCTCTCAGTGACATTAAATTTAATGAATTTGAAGAATGGAGTTTAGAATTTTCATTCTGATAAATTTGCTGTCATTTTTCATGCTTTGTTTTTGATTATTAACTACTCTACTTCTATTTTCCATGTCCATTCCGAATGTGGCAGGTCATGGCTCTCCACAAGTTCCTACCCTTCGTAACTTGAAGCAATGATTATCTCCCCACTATTGCCTATATTCCATGTTCCGCTATCAATATACACAAGCTAGTTAAGCAATTTACTTTGTTTTCCTTTATCTCTCCTAACTTCAGTATGTCCTATGAGTGTTAAATTCTCAAAGCTCTCTTTCCTCATTATGTGCACAAGAAATTTTAACTAACTTTTTCCGATCTTAATAACTGTGTCATTTTTGTTGCTATTTTCTTTAAAACTTCCTCATTGCTCACATGTTCCATCCATGATCTGCATTAATTGAAGAAGAATAGGCATTATTTTTTACTAAAAACACAGACATATATATATATAAAAGTGAACATAGAAGTCAACACTGTTTCATGCTAGTGCAATCGTCAGGCAACTGCCTGACGATTGCACTAGCATGAAACAGACTGTCGCCTCTAAGTGTTGACTTCTATGTTCACTTTTATATTTACACACGCTCTATCTCTGATATTGAGCACTTTATCCCATAAATATAGCACACTTTAAGACTATATTTCTTCATATATATATATATATATATATATATATATATATATATATATATATATTATATATATTTTTGTCATCCACATGAGAAATTGTATAAAAAACTAAATAAAAGCACCTTGTCTGCTGTATTCAATGAAATGTGCATGAAAGAAGGATTGCTGCCTAAATACACAAATTTAATATATATATATATATATATAGCAGACAAGGTGCTTTTAT
>OZ038493.1:75469679-75479679 GCA_964036315.1 Acanthosepion esculentum | reverse complement strand
TAAAGAACAACACAGACGTATCTTCTTCGCTCCATGAAAATCTAGTGTTGATGGTTTCAAAGGCCTACCATAACCACAGAATTCTCAGAACAATTACAAACAAGCCCAAATTTTAAAGAAACAAAATGAGACAATAACACTGAGAACATTTAACACATTCAAAACCGATATTCACTAGTTAGAGGTAAGAATCAGCCAGACTAACCTCAGTAAATGTTAGACAATGTTGAAGTGCTGTCTTTACAACTATAAACTGGTGCTTTGTAAATAAAAGAGATAAAATCTAAATGCTTAGGTTCTTTAACATAATAATTGCTACATGGCAATGATGGACATGTAATAAACCGTTAACATAATAATTGCTACATGGCAATGATGGACATGTAGTAAACCGTTAACATAATAATTGCTACGTGGCAATGATGGACATGACATGTAGTAAACCGTTAACATAATAATTGCTAAGTGGCAATGATGGACATGTAGTAAACCTTTAACATAATAATTGCTACCTGGCAATGATGGACATGTAGTAAAGCCTTTTCTTGAGTGGCTCTCTACCATTGTATTTGGTCAATTTTTGAATTCAGAAAGAAAAAGGTCGAAACTTACAATTTCTGCTTCACTTTTCGCTAATGTGACTTCTACCAAAATTTTTGTGACTTCCTTCTCATCAACTTCATGAAGTTTAAGCTTTGTATCTGGAAAAGAAAAAAAAGGTTGAATAAGAATTTAAAATGTGTACAAAAACTGAGCAGGAAGAAAAAAAATAAATAGCAGCTTGTTTGCTTCCCATCCAAAACAAAAAAAAAAGAAGAAAAAAAAGTGGCTACGTCAGAAGCAAAGAAAAGAGTACAGAACCATCACATATGTCCAGAAATGGGTGGACTTATTCTTCGTTATTAAGTCCAAAGCTAGCTATACAACTGTTGCTTTGGCACTGAAAATTGAGGCATTATTTAGCAGTTTATTGTGACTTTTAAGTCTGTCAAGGGGGTTTTTGAATTTGATCTGTTCATTGAGAGAGATTCCTTGGCTGCCTTATCTGTCCTACTGTTCCCAGGGATCCCAATATGGCTACGGATCCAACACAGTTGGATCTGTTTTTATTGAGTATTAAGTAAAATCTATTCAGAAGTTTGGTGATTAGTCAACTGTTCATGCTTTTGTTATTGATGGCGATCAGTATAGATACTGAGTCTGAGAGAATAATGAAATGGATAGACTTGTTCTCAATTATTAAGTCCAAGGCTACCAAACGGCTGTTGCTCTGGCACTGAAAATTAAGGCATTATTTATTTTATTGGCAGTTCTTTTTTTTTTCTTTTTTAAGAATAGCAGAGCATTCTACTCTGTTAGAGACTTTTGACTCATCGATGTAGACATGTTTGTAATCAGGGTATTTTTGGAGTTTATTAGGAAATTCTTCCCAGAAGGTGTCAAGGTCAGTCTTGTCTGTGATTAGTAAGACCATAAATATAGAAAAAAAGTATCTTTACAGTTGATGGCAGGGAGAACACAGGACACTTTTTAAAAATTTTTCTAAAAACTCTTTATTGGCAACATTTGTAATTTACAAACAGACACTAGCTTAAAAGCTTCTGGCAAACTTAAAAACATGTACAAAACTTTATGACCAGAGCCTTAACAACTGGAGTCCATAGGAAAGAGAAGTAAAAGGCAATGAGAGAAAAAAGCGATGAGGATCTTGGTCTTTGAGGATTAAATCTCTAAAAGGCAACAAGTCACATTATAAAAGGTTATTGATGCTCATTAAGAATGGCTTAGCTGAAGGAAAAGTCTCTATGGCAGTGAATGCTGGACAATCTCCTCACAGATGAAGAAGAGACTTGAAGCAACAGAAACAAAGAAAAGAGTACTGAACTGTTACATGATATCTGTCCTCCTGTATGGCAGTGAATGCTGGATCTCAAGATGAAGAAGAGACTTGAAGCAACAGAAATGTGGTTCTAGAGAAATAGAGGATACCATAGACCAAACATGTGAGCAACAAGGAGGTTTTGGAGAGAATGTAAATGAAAAAGAAAGACTTATACTTAGCATCAGGAAGAGGCAGTTGAAATTTCTGAGACACATAACGAGGAATGCGGGCTTGAAAAATCTGATACTCTCCGGACAGATTGACTTAAAGAGAGCCAGAGGAAAGCAGCTTAAATCATACTTGATGAGCTTGAGTAAAATGGATGGCAGAACAGGTTTTGGGAGAAATAAGAAAAAAAAAAAAACGTATTAATAGCTACAAGGGACAGGAAAATGTGGAGGGCCATTATCGCCTATGTCCTGTAGGGCCATGGCATATAAAAATAGAAGAATATCGAATGTAAGTAGGTAGACATTGAAAAGAAAATGTGGTTGGTGAGAGGGGAAAATCAAAAAAGACACATATGAGATATAAAGAATAAGAAAAAAAAAAAAAAAAAAAAAGAGAAAATTTCAGGAAAATCACATGAATGAAAAAAAAAAGATAAATGAATAAAAACAGCTGTTTTTCTTTAACGACCAATTGCAAAGAAGGGATACTTAGAGAATGAACAAAAATGATTGTCTGCACAGTAAATTTTCTCTAAGCTTCTCGTCCACAGAGGAGAATAAAAATTGATTTTCCCCAATACAAATTTCGTTTACAGATGTTCAGTTATATTTGATTTAGTTGGCAATAAAAAGAAAAAAAAAAAATGGTTCAGTTCTGATTCTGTAAATTGACAATTACATTTTTATCCGTTTTCAGAATACGCACCCGTCAATATAGAATGCTTGATGAAGCCATTTGTCTGCCCGCTAATCTTTTTATCTATATTTAATCAGATATATCTGTCAGCTTTTAGTAAAACTTGTATATACCATCCATCACTAAAGATGCTGGAAAAATGATCAGTTCCTTGTACCACTCCCCGGTAATTACCTGACTTCTATGCCTATGCTTTACCATTACAAGAGCCAGGTCAGAAAGAAAATGAAGTGCTGCTGTCGTATCTGGGTTGCAGCTGCCCAGTCTTCACACACCAGCCTCGGCTACTTTTTTTTTTTTCTAATTGGTATCACCTCATGTGAGGCAGTAAAGCCACTAACACACAAAAAGTTACAGAGTGTGAAAGAATTAGAAACAGAATCATCTTTAATTAGCACGGAGAGAAATGAGTAATCAGGGGGACTGTAGATAGCGACTGACACTGCATTTACATTTTTGCAGATTGGAGGGAAAGCATGGAACTAGAAGGGAGTTCCACAAGTGAGAAGTGTGAGAAAAAAAAACTGTTAGCACAGTTTGGTTTACGATTTACATTATTCAGACTATTGTCCTCATCTTTGTTGCCATATTTATCACAACATTTTGGTTGTTGTACGCTCTGGCCTTCTTCAAGTGGTTGGAATGTTGAACTGAAGCCTTTATTTCGCTCACTGGGGTAGACTGTTCTAGTTCCACGTGCCATGTTAATGGATGTCAGTTATCAGTTATCTCCTGCAGATAAAGGTGTTGGTTAGATCCAGTCACAGGACCAAGAGAGTTCTGAGTTCAATACCTGGTTAAGGCAGTGGAGAATTAACAGGAGATAACTGATAACACAGTAAAGAATTAAACAGACCTTGTCGTTTTTTTTCATGGATGAATATTTCCTGCCTAAATATACCTTTGATATATATATATATATATATACATATATATATATATATATATAACTTAAAAAATCAGGAGATTAGTTGAATCCGCTACCTTGGTTTAAGCCTCACAGTATCCTCAAGTGATTTTTATCAAATTACCTCCCAACCCTTTAATTAAAAAAAAAAAGAAAAAAAATTAAAAAACAAATGAATGCAACATAATTTTTTTTATCCAGCCTCATATGTGGTTAAGAGGAATTTCTTAATTAATATATATATATATATATATATATATACATACATACATACATACATACATACATACACACTTCATATGTATGCGATTTTTATATTATATATGTATTAATTCAATTTAAATAGAAAACAGACAACCTTAAGGGTCCATTGGTTATAATTTATTTCTCCATTTATAAGATTTTTACCTGGTTCATCAGACTGAACTTCCAAGGGTGTTTTTTCACCCTTGGAAGTGCAGTCTGATGAACCAGGAAAAAATCATATACCTGGAGTCCTTAAGGTTCTCTGTTTTCTATTTAAATTGAATTAATAATTGCTCTGATTTGACAGTAAGCTCTCTGGATTACTTTTGGTATTATCCATACAGATTACCAAACTTTCCATTACTTATATATATATATATATATATTATCAACCAAAAATTTGGAATCTCATTGATTTTTTTTCTCTAAACTTACAAAAGAGATCAAGTTTCATGTCTTTAAAGAAAAAAATTTTTTTTTTATGTTTCAAGTTTTTTTCAAGTTTCCCCTGCAATAGATGTTACTCTGGGCCTCTCAGATTTTTAGTGCCAACATGTGCACCGGTTTCTGCATGTCACTGCAGGCAATAATCCACCCCATTTTTTGATATCTAAGATTTTCTAACAAACTGACGTTTGGAATATCCTTCTACAGAAAGAATTTCCACTGGGGCTCTTTTTTCAATACTAATCTGTTTAGTTCTTGGCATTTTAATGGTTTCTGAAAATTAATTTCAATCACGCATTATTCTAGCTGGAACTGAACCTCTACCAAGCAGTGGACTTGAAATATTTGTAAATTTCGGCTCTGCAGGTCAGAAAAAGTATCAGGTTGGAACAAAATTCCCAAAGCTTATGCAAATGAATTTATAATGCTTGCAGGAAAAAAATTCTTTGAATTTTATATAAGGGTTTGCATATATACAAAGTAGGTGAATTTATTTATCCAAATATACAAAATTAGCCATTTCTATGAACTCAGAGGAACAATTCAAGGTGGTTCCAAACATTTGATCGGTAGTGTATGGGTTTATATATATGTGTGTCATAATTTTATATGGGTACAGAATACAGAATTTTTTTATGGAAATAAAAGCAGTAAAACCAATTTTACTATTCATGATAAAAAATAAAAGGAAAAAAAATGTTATAAAAGTCACTATTAAATACAGCCGACCAGTTTTGCCCTCGCTCAACAGAGCTGAAATCGAGGGATTACATCTCCTAATACAAAATATAAAACACATATAATATACAATATTAAAGGTGGAATACAATCTACATTGAAATTATGTCAAGTCCTAACAGACACTCCCTCTATTTACAAGAATAAGGAATTATATATATATATATATATATATATATATATATATATATTAGTGATGAAATGAATAGTGGCTCCCAATAATAAAACAGAAGGAATGTTTCTATATTTTGAAAATGTCTGAACTACTAACCTGACAAGAAGAACTGGCATTATTTTTTTTAAAGCCTGACTTATTTACGCACAAGACAATAAATAGGGGTCATTCACTCAGAATCAAACTCACTACTCATTAGTAAAGGTCAACGAGAGTAGCACACAGACCAATACCCTATGTTAAGTTAGGTTGGTTCATTTGATGAGGTTTCAACCCTTAGGCGAATACTCAGTTGCGTAATGGATAGCGGCTTGGATTTAAAAATTGGGAAAGGTATGAATCCATGTCTTCTCCCCCCAGCTAGGGATAAATAACAGGATATATCCTTGGTCATCAACTAATCTATGAGAAAGAAAAATTTGTCCAAGAGACACCTGTAATCCATGCAGGGATTCTCAACTAGTGTGACGTGAAATATTGTCACAGCAGATATACACTATAGTTCAAAAGTTCGAGATCACCTCTGGTAATTTTTTAAATTGGCCCAAAAAGTAGTTACTTTGTATTTTAAATAAGAGAAAATTATTAGATATGTTTAACAAAAATGAGACATGATTTTCATTAGGAATTTTATGATGACAAAAAGAATAAAAGCATTTTATGATTAAATTTTGCTCTCGTCAAAATATCCTCCTTTAGCCTTGATTACTGCAGCACAAATGTTTGACATTCATTGCAAAAGATTCTCGAAGTATAATTTTGATAATTGATTCCATTCTTTTTTCCATGACTCTAAGAGATCTTTTTCATTTTGTTTTTTTTCTTCACTTTTCTGTCAAGTTCATCTAATGCTAATTCTGGGAGTAACTTCAAACTTTTGAACTGTAGTGTATATAAGTGTGTGTGTGTGTGTGTGTGTGTGTGGAAGTAGTAATGTTTGAGAATTAGTATTCGAATAAATGAATAAGTATTAAACTTTTTATCCCACATGAGCTAAAAGGGTTTTGTCAGTTTTATTGCAATTTTCTACTTCTTAGTTATGTGAATTAGGCTTTTCAACCCTAAATAACATCAAAAATAGGAAGAGAAAAAGACTATGCTAAACTGAAGAAGGAATTAGTGTCTACTTATTACACATTACGCAAAAAAAAAACAGGAACAGGTTTCACACTAAATAAGCTAGACAAATATTTCAATAGAATCATTGAAATAAAGTAAGTTCATATTTGTGTGTGTATTTTTTTTTTAAATCTATGGTTTTATTTCATAACATTTGGCGTAAAAAAGTTTGAGAACTGCTGCTTTATGATCTTCATATGTTACAGGACTGTTAAAATATATATATATATATATATATATATATATATATATATATATATATATATGCAGAAATATAGTCTTAAAGTGTGCTATATTTATGGGGTAAAGTGCTCAATATCAGAGATAGAGCGTGTGTAAATATAAAAGTGGACATGGAAGTCAGCACTTAGAGGCGACAGTCTGTTTCATGCTAGTGCAATCGTCAGGCGACTAGTGCTGTTATTTTTCTCGGCTGTTTATATAAGGGTCAGTGGTGCATTATGGGTAGTATATTTTGGCGGGTACTTGCAAACTTTGCTTGGAGGAAAAAATAGCTATCATTACCTTCCCAGATCAAAATAAATTATTAAATAAAAGATCCGAGCTAATCTCAAAATGTAGACATGAAAACAAATTTTTACTACGTAACTTAAAATAGAAAAATAAATAAATATATAAACAAACAACAATAAAATAAGCAAAATAAACTACTCCAAACAAATCACAAAACCACACCTGTTAGAATATGCGAAATAAAATCAAAACAAAAGAACGGACGAAAGTTATAACTGTTATACAAATAAAAATAAAAATAATAAGCAAAACAATTTGACCCAAATAAATAAGCGAACAAGCGATTTCCGGTAAATGGCGGCCATTATAGACTACCAACAATAAGCTATATAAACAAATTTTTTTACTACGTTAACCAAAAACACCGATCAAAATAAAAGAATAAATAAATAAATATATAAGATAAAAAATAAAAATAAAAATAAAAAACAAACAAAAAAACAAGCAAAATAATTTGACATAAATAAATAAACAAATAAGCGACTTCCGGTAAAAGTACCCGCCAAAATATACTACCCATAATGCACCACTGACCCTTATATAAACAGCCGAGAAAAATAACAGCACTAGTCGCCTGACGATTGCACTAGCATGAAACAGACTGTCGCCTCTAAGTGCTGACTTCCATGTCCACTTTTATATTTATATATATATATATATATATATATATATATATATATATATATATATATATATATTTAAATAATGCTTAATATCTTGAAATTGAGCACATGAATTACAAAGATTGCTTGCCTTAAAAGTGTAAATTCCAGAAATAACCTGATTAACAGGGTTTTGTTATATATATATATATAATGATACAACAAGGTAATCCATATGGAATTTTCAGGAGATATATAGATTCAGGAGAGCTTTATGTCAAAAGACAGAGCAAAATTATTATAAATTAAAGACTATATATATAAGACTCAAACACTAATATTCCATGGTTATAATTTATTACATTGGAATCGTAATCACAATCCAATTCATCAGACCTACAAATTAAAAAAGAAAACAGAAAATATAACTCCAGGTATAAAAAACAAAATTTTAGTGAAATGTATATATATACTGACCACTAATATTATATATATATATATATATATATATATATATATATATATATATATATATATATATATGTAAGTGGACATTGAGGTCAAAACCATATATGATATGATGGACTCTCCCATTATATATATATATGACGGACTCTGCCACTGAGTTTGATATATGAGTTTCTGACAACCATGAACTAATTATCTGCAAGCGTATGACAGGCATAACTTTTGAGACTGGCTCAAGAATTGCACAAGAGATCACAAACAATACTGGAGAATGTATTGTATCCAAGTGCAGCAGGAACACTGTTAGATGTCTTATTTGGCTTTCATGTTTCACGCAGTTGACTGATGCTTACTTCTTGATGGTGTATTATTCCTGAATGGCAGCTGGAACGATACTCTGATCTTCATAGCTACCTCTTCAAAGTTCTTGAATGGAATATTGATGCAAGAAAGGTTGCTTTTCAGTTTATGTTTATACTTGAGCCAAGATCTACTAACATTTCTATGACCACTATGGAATTCACTGTAAAAAAGAACTTTTGGTATGTGATCATCACTCATCCTTGCCACGTGGCCAGCCCAACTGTTCTAGTTCCACGTGCCATGTTTAATGGATGTCAGTTATCAGTTATCTCCTTGAGGTTAGATCCAGTGACAGGACCCAAAGAGTGTGAGTTCAATACCCAGCTAAGGCAGTGGAGAATTTTCAGAGGGAAATTAACGGGAGATAACTGATAACTGACATCCATTAAACATGGCACGTGGAACTAGAACAGTCTACCCCAGTGAGTGAAATAAAGAGTTCAGTTCGACATTCCAACCAAGGCCAGAGCATACAACGGCCGAAATGTTGTAATAAATATGGTGACAAAGATGAGGACAATAGTCCAAATAATGTAAATAATGTATAACAATTATTAGTTCTTGAATTTGTATCAATTGAAAATTCAATTTTTTAATGCAAAGACGTTTTGAGTGAAGTGAAAAATATACCACCTTTCTTTATGGATGGAACAAAAAACTGGTTACAAAATGTCGATAAATCATTTGGAAAATTATATAACACTAGACGGTGACTATATTGAAAAATAAACTTGTAAGCATGAAGAGAAACAAATTTACTTTATTTTGAAAACAGTTCATTATTCTGTCATAAATCAACCATTTTAACTTTTACGAGAAATAAACTGCCTTTTTTTTTGGTACCAATTTCATTATTCAGTTTGGTTTAAAACTTGCTTTATGAGAATTAGAGACATTACTTATTAATCAACCTGTGTAAATTTGGAGGAAATTTATTGATTTCATTCTAATACCAGTTTCATTACTCTATCTGATCTAAGACTTTGTATTATAGCATTGGAGATGTTATCAGTCAATCCTTGTAATTAAAAAAGAGAAAAAATAATTTCATTTTCATACCAATTTCCTTATTTTATCTTGTTCAATCGTATGGAATGTGACCAACACCAAAGTCTTGAAAAGAGTCAAAAGTCAAAGCATCTGATCATTAAACCATCTTCATTGGTCAGGACATGTAGCAAGAATGAAAGAGTCAAGGTTTCCGTGTCAAATCTTATTCATTGGGCTCACTTCAGGAAAAAGACCATGGGGTTACCCTCTTTGAAGATACAAGGACCAACTAAAAACAACATTGAAAGTCACTGGATGTGAGCTGAAATTGTTTGAAACACAAGCCCAAGACTGTATCAAGTGGCAATGTTCCATCACCATTGGAACCAAAAACTTTGAAGCCACCAGAAGAGAAAAGGAAGAAGTCAAACGAGAAAGGCTTTACAAAAATGACCTCATCCTCCACCAACATTACTATGCAGTCAATACCATCATCTATTCCATGCAAAAATTGACTACTTAGTCTTCAACACCATCATCATAAAGGAAGTGACCAGCAAACGAGAAATTAAATTCTTAAATACGAGATAGTCGCAGCCACCAATGATCTTATCTAAAACTTACTATATAGGTTTGGGGACCTTACTTATCAATAAATCATT
>OZ038493.1:75449679-75467179 GCA_964036315.1 Acanthosepion esculentum | reverse complement strand
AGAAATTTTGGAGTGTGCGGTCGCAACGCCAAGGCTGAATTTTTAAATTTTAAGATTGTGTGTTTTTGTACTAATATGGTAATAGGAGAATTCTATTGTACTAGTAGGTTTTTCAGTCAATACAATTTCAGATAGACATACAGCTCCTTCCCACCAACCAATAAAGCTGTCAGAATGACTAAGGAATTAAATCTGAGACACATGAATCTCCCAGACTCTCCTTAAAAGAACTTGAAAAAGGCCTTTTGACCAATACAAGAACTGACCGACAATTAACAATAAAACAAATGAAAACTACAGGCAAAGTTGACTTTCTTCAGAGACATTCATTTACCCCTGTAGTTGCTACCATTACCAAGCAGGAATATTTTTCTCCTGATGATGGCTATGCTGGCCGAAACACGTGGGAGGAACTTAATTTAAATAATAAAACAAGAATATTAATATATTAAATATTTATATATATATATATATATATATATACGTGCACATGCAGATATACATGTATGCACCCAGCACAAGATATACATAACACATATAGCCCCTTCCCAGCAACTAATAAAGCTGTCAGAATGACTAAGGAGGTAAATGGGACTTTCCTTAAAAGAACTTGAAAAAGACCTTTTGACCAATACAAGAACTGACCAAAAATGAAAACTACAGGCAAAGTCACACTTTCTTTAGAGACAGTCATTCACTTCTAACAAGCAGGAATTTTTCTCCTCATGACGGTCATGCTGACCAAAACTAGTTGAGGAACTGATTTAAATAATAAAACAAAAATATTAATATACAACCCAGTTTGTCTAAAATGTTAACATTACATTTTTTTTATTGTTCAAGACATTATATATATATATATATATATATATATATATATATATATAGAGTGTTTAATGGATGCTGACAGTAATAAAACAATGCTTAACATTGAATAACAGCTAAAAGTTATACTAATATTAAATATACATTTGTTCCTCATCATTGGTCCAAGTCTGTGTTTCATGTACATGCCAATCATCAGGCAAAAATTAAAAAATAACCATTGTAAAATTTTCATGTTTATAACAATGTTATAATAATTGTTAACATAATAGAATAGTCCATTTATGAAAAAATGTAAATTGGTAAAAAATAAATTATATACGTTATAAAATAAATCTATACACTTATGTACACTCAATTAGAAATGTGTATGTGCATATAATTTAAACACCTATATAATTTCCAATATATTCCATACATGTACTTTTAATACAATTTATACACATCTATATTTTCAATATATACATATGGACAGAAATATATATATATATATATATATATATATATATATATATATATATATATATATGTATGTATGTATGCATGTGTATGTGTGTATATATATATATATATATATATATATATATATATATTCTTTTTTCCTAGTTGTCTTTATTTTCTTTTTGAATAAACTATTAACAGAATAAAATTCTAATCATGCAACTGGTTTTCGTAGATTCTGTTACATTTGATATTTCATACCAGCCATTTTATCATATATATATATATATATATATATATGCATGCATACACAGACATACAAATATATATATATTTTCTAACTATATATATATATATATATATATATATATATATATATGTATATACACACAGTGTAACCCGGATATAAGAGAGTTGTCGGGACCGGAGAAGAAGTCTCTTATATCTGTGTTTCTCTTATATCTGGGTTTGGTCTATTTTGTTTAGGTAAGTATGGCTCTAATTTGGGACCAGAGAAAATCTCTCTTGTATCCGCGTTTCTCTTATATCCGGGTTACACTGTGTATATATATATATATATATATATATATATATGCATGCATACATATAAATATATATGTTTTTCTTACTATATATATATATATATGCGTGTGTGTGTATATAAATGGGAGATGTATATTTGGATGGATGTAAACAAATACATAATTGCAGCTCTAAAATAAGTACAAAAGATCTATTAACAATTCTTGAGATATGAAAACATTTGTGTAGATATGCCATTAAAACTGAAAAATGCCTATCTCTCTCTCTCTAAACACACACACACACACAGCTGCATATGTAGCATACATGTTTATATATATTTACGTAGAACTACCTCAACGCAAACCAGTGCTAAGTAAGCCGTTTGCTGTTTGGAACTTTTTGAAAAACACTTGACTTGTTGACATCTGGAGCTTTACTTCTGTTGGGAATATCTCCACAGTAAAGCAAAAACTCTGTTTAACTTTTTATAAACAAAATGGCCTAGTATCAGCTGCCATCTTGGTTTTGAAGAAAAAAAGAAACGAAAGAAAAAAAAAACACAGAGCAACAGAAAATCACTTCTTCAGACCATGCAGATGTCTTAGAACTGAAGAAGACTTTCAAAATGTTTCACCATTGCAATCCCAAGTGAATTCATTCACAAGAGAATGATTGAAAATGGTATATTTGGAGATGGAATAGCATGTTCAAATCTGTCCTCTGAACAAAATTTATCATTGAGTGAAATAAAAGACATTGTTTTGTACTAATTAAAGTTGAGAGTGTTGCCATTTTTCTCAAGAAAATGATCACTTCATTTGCTTTCGTTTTTATGGAAGAGAAAATATTTGGTTTGGTTGATTTTGCTTAGCAGCATATCAACACCTCTATGAGGTATTAATGCCAAAATCTAAATATTTTGAACACAATTGTATGGTTACAATTTTTTTTTTTTTTTTTTTTTTAAATCAGTATCACCTCATGCAAAGCAGTAAAGCCACTAAGACACAAGGGGTTACTCGGTGTGGAAGAATTAGGAACAGAAACATTAATGATGAGCAGAAAGAGAAGAGAGTAATCAGGTGGACAGTAGATAGTGATTGACATTGCATTTAAACTTTTGGAGATTAAAGTTGGCTGGAAAGCATGGAGCCGGAAGGGAGTTCCACAAGCAAGAAATGAGAGGAAAGAAACTCAGCTGTAAATTGATGAGATCTCGATAACAGTCTAGTAATGTTCTTAAATTCCAAAAGGCTAGGTACCGTAAACAAACAGCTCATCCAAACAATTACCATGAAAGTGTTTGTAGAAACGTTATAGAGAGGCAACCTTACGTTAATAGAAAAGTGACTGGAGTTGAGTCACCAGATCAGGACCAATAATATTGCTGACTTTTCTTTGGATTTTATTAAGAATTTCCAGGTAAATAGCAGCGGCATTGGACCATATGTGGCAGCAATATTCTAAGCATGGATAAATGGTAGTCTTATAGATATATAAGATAAATTCTGGAGAGAAAAATTGTCTCACACGACATAGTGTACCAATTTGCTTAGCAGCTGATCTAGAAATTGATTCAATATAGTCTTTCCACTTCATGTCAGCTGAGAATATTAACCTGAGAAGATGCAATGAGTCACTTTTCTGGAGGTTAGCATCAGTCATATTGATGGAAAGCAGTGAGGAGTTTAGTTTTGGAGGTGTTAATGCAATTGTATGCCTTCAAATATAGTTAAAATGTATTGTTAGTAATTCTATGATAAAATGTATTGTTGGTCATTTTGCTTTAAAACTGTATTGTTGGTAATTTTACTATAAATCAGTATTGTTGGTAATTCTTTTTATACATTATGAAATGGACAAAGTCCGGCAATTATTTAAGACATTTTTTTAATGTTTACATGTTCTTTAATAATTGTTGGACTTTGTCCATTTCATAATGTATGACGTCATTTGTTTACATTTGGATATGCATCGAGCAGATATGAATGAATGAGAGAAAATCATGGAGAATTGTGTTTAAAAACAGTAAATTCAACCTTGGTAACCAAACTCTCCTCTGTGGCCCAATCGGTTAAGGCACGTCAAGCTATATGATGGTGCCATATAGGATACAGGTTTGATTCCTGTCAGAGGATGCATATTTTCTATGAAAATTTCTTGGATATTCAGGCCGGTAAATGTTGCAATCAAAGAAGAGAAAAAATTGAATTTCAAAGTGCAGAGAAGACAATAGGAGAGACCACTTCACTATCTTTCACAAGAATGCCTGACAATTCACAGATAATAAAAAGAAATCTGTTGAAAGTCATGACTGTTTACATCCTATGATATCAAAGGTAGGATTTCTTATATATGAAGAAATTTCATTAACCTTAATTTTTACAAATGGCACGATAAATTCTGTTGGTAGACTGATTGATCAGTTTGTTTTGTTGCAGATTATCAACTGATACAAGTTATTTAAGAATTTTTAGGGAGATAATGGTTTACTAATACAAGTCCTACTAATTAACCTGTAGTGAGGGGGAGAATAGGTGGATTCATACCTTTCCCAAGAGTATTTGTGCATAAGTGACTATAACTAACCAGATTGGTATTGGAACTCAGAGAGTCGAGTCCCAATTCCAAGTTATTATCCATTACACCACCCACACATCCAACCTTACACAACTAGGTATTTCCAAGTGGTCACCCATTGAGGTATTGACCAGAATCAATGTTGCTTTAATTTGGTTATTGGTCAATGAAAAAAAAATTGAAATGATACAGTTTTAGTTTAGTGCAACTTGTAACAACAACTGTACCAGCCTAGCTACTAATCATACATGGAAGCTAATGACAAATTCATAGTACAGTAAAATATCTCAGTTTTTGCATGGCAGCATACACAGTGGATTAAAGGAAAAATGCTGCTTTTTTCCATGACACTGCATAGTTCAGACTTTTTGTTCTCATTTTTGTTGCCATATTCATGATATTTCAGCCATTGTATGCTCTGGCCTTCTTCAGGTGATTGGAATTTTGAACTGAACCCTCTATTTCCTCCATCAGGGTAGATTGTTCTAGTTCCACATGCCATGACTCTTCTGGATGTCTCAATATCTCAGTCCTTGAGGACACATGGTTCAGTGGATAAAAGCGTTGGTTGAACCAAAGAGTTGTGAATTCAATACCATGCTACAGCTGAGGTGAACAAAAATCTTGGAGATAATGAACATGGACATAACTGAACCTAAGAAATCTGGAAAAGGCATGATATGTGGAATTTGAACAATCTACCCTGGTGGTCAAAATAAAATGTTCACTTCAAAATTCCAATCACCTGAAGAAGGCCAGAGTGTATAACAGTTGAAACATTGCGAATATGGCAACAAAGATGAGGACAACAGTTCGAACAATGTTAATAATTACAATACTTCATCTCAGAAACATGGACAGAAAGAGAATCATGTCATGACAGATTTGACAATTTGGACAATTTTAGCATTTTTACTGATAATAAAAAAAAAAAAAATCATTCCAATCTATATATTTGAAATGCAGCAAAGTATTTTGCACATTAAAAATATTAAAATCTCCTGAGCCGACCAAGAATAGAAATGAATACAATATGGGAACCAGTAATAAGGAGTGCCAGAGAAAAGTGATAATAACAACAAAAATTGCAATATGAGCTCTGGTAAAAACATGTCATGATAACAGCAAAAATTGCAATATGAGCACTGGTAAAAAATCGGTTGCTGAAGACATTAGGTTTATAATACCTAGAAATTCATACACAGATGTCCTCAAGGACACATGGCACAGTGGATAAAGGCATTAGTTAGATCCAGTGACAGGACCCAAAGAGTGTGAGGTTAACAGGAGATAACTGATAACTGACATCCATTAAACATGGCATGTGGAACTAGAACAGTCTACCCCAGTGAGTGAAATAAAGGATTCAGTTTGACATTCCAACCACCTGAAGAAAGCCGGAGCATAGAACAAAGATGATGACAATAATCCGAATAATATAAATAATGTAAAAATATTAAATTTAATCTATTAGCTTTAATTTAAAACTACATTTAAAACCATAGGTATCTTCTTTTTTATTTGGATGTTCCGATATATAATTGAATAAAATTGCACCTTATTTTTTGAAGTTGATAAAAAACCTAGAAATTATTTAGGACTCAACCTCATAGAATTTCATTAGTTGACTCTAGAAAGTCTTGTACATGGAAGATATTATTTATACAAAAAAGTAATTAAATGTATTAACTGAGGTTGATATTTTTTTTGCCTGTTTGTCTGAAATGTTTTCAGAAAAAACTGGTCTCTTTCTCCTCCTCATGTGTGCAGCAATGTCATCTGATGATAATTAGAACTGATGGGAGGTGGCAGAGAGAGACCCTATATATTTATTTGGGCAGTAAATATCAGCCTGCGTAGAGACAGAGACTGGTGAACGGACGTGCTATAACCAATGAGCTTTCACAGATAAGTGATAGAGAAGCACTTGAAAATGTGCCTGAATCCATGTATCAAGAAAGCAAATGATGCAGTGGCCACATATTCACTTAGCTCAAGTAGCCAAATCTGTCAAGCTATAATAACGAACATAATCCATATATACATTTTCACTTTAAACATTATCTTTAGGGGATGAATAATATGATGTCTACTGGCCTGAGTATTTGACAAATCTTATTAAAGAAAATGCACCCTTTTTCAATTGCAGCAAACTGCTTTCTCTACTGAAACCAGATTCACGAGTTCATGGAATACATTTTCACAACAAGTATGGTCTCATCATTTTACACTTGAAATGGCTAGATGTAACCGTAAGTTCTATGCTAACAGTTTCTTCTCTCGCATAAGATTCACTTATTGGTGTCTCGGCTTCAGTCACTTTCCTACCACCATAATGTAGCTTTCCTGTGCCTTTCCTTTAAATAATTTCATGCTAATTCTTCTTTTCACTATGGTACATAGACTTTATAGATTTAAATGCAGTACTAGATTGGTGGCAAGGTCTCATCATTTTACAGTTGAAATGGCTAGATGTAACCGTAAGTTCTATGCTAACAGTTTCTTCTCTCGCATAAGATTCACTTATTGGCGTCTCGGCATCAGTCACTTTCCTACCACCATAATGTAGCTTTCCTGTGCCTTTCCTTTAAATAATTTCATGCTAATTCTGCTTTTCACTATGGTACATAGACTTTATGAATTTAAGTGCAGTACTAGATTGGTGGCAAGGTCTCATCATTTTACACTTGAAATGGCTAGATGTAACCGTAAGTTCTATGCTAACAGTTTCTTCTCTCGCATAAGATTCACTTATTGGCATCTCGGCTTCAGTCACTTTCCTACCACCATAATGTAGCTTTCCTGTGCCTTTCCTTTAAATAATTTCATGCTAATTCTTCTTTTCACTATGGTACATAGACTTTATGAATTTAAGTGCAGTACTAGATTGGTGGCAAGGTCTCATCATTTTACACTTGAAATGGCTAGATGTAACCGTAAGTTCTATGCTAACAGTTTCTTCTCTCGCATAAGATTCACTTATTGGCATCTCGGCTTCAGTCACTTTCCTACCACCATAATGTAGCTTTCCTGTGCCTTTCCTTTAAATAATTTCATGCTAATTCTTCTTTTCACTATGGTACATAGACTTTATAGATTTAAATGCAGTACTAGATTGGTGGCAAGGTCTCATCATTTTACAGTTGAAATGGCTAGATGTAACCGTAAGTTCTATGCTAACAGTTTCTTCTCTCGCATAAGATTCACTTATTGGCGTCTCGGCTTCAGTCACTTTCCTACCACCATAATGTAGCTTTCCTGTGCCTTTCCTTTAAATAATTTCATGCTAATTCTTCTTTTCACTATGGTACATAGACTTTATAGATTTAAATGCAGTACTAGATTGGTGGCAAGGTCTCATCATTTTACAGTTGAAATGGCTAGATGTAACCGTAAGTTCTATGCTAACAGTTTCTTCTCTCGCATAAGATTCACTTATTGGCGTCTCGGCTTCAGTCACTTTCCTACCACCATAATGTAGCTTTCCTGTGCCTTTCCTTTAAATAATTTCATGCTAATTCTTCTTTTCACTATGGTACATAGACTTTATGAATTTAAGTGCAGTACTAGATTGGTGGCAAGGTCTCATCATTTTACAGTTGAAATGGCTAGATGTAACCGTAAGTTCTATGCTAACAGTTTCTTCTCTCGCATAAGATTCACTTATTGGCGTCTCGGCTTCAGTCACTTTCCTACCACCATAATGTAGCTTTCCTGTGCCTTTCCTTTAAATAATTTCATGCTAATTCTTCTTTTCACTATGGTACATAGACTTTATGAATTTAAGTGCAGTACTAGATTGGTGGCAAGGTCTCATCATTTTACAGTTGAAATGGCTAGATGTAACCGTAAGTTCTATGCTAACAGTTTCTTCTCTCGCATAAGATTCACTTATTGGCGTCTCGGCTTCAGTCACTTTCCTACCACCATAATGTAGCTTTCCTGTGCCTTTCCTTTAAATAATTTCATGCTAATTCTTCTTTTCACTATGGTACATAGACTTTATGAATTTAAGTGCAGTACTAGATTGGTGGCAAGGTCTCATCATTTTACAGTTGAAATGGCTAGATGTAACCGTAAGTTCTATGCTAACAGTTTCTTCTCCCGCATAAGATTCACTTATTGGCGTCTCGGCTTCAGTCACTTTCCTACCACCATAATGTAGCTTTCCTGTGCCTTTCCTTTAAATAATTTCATGCTAATTCTTCTTTTCACTATGGTACATAGACTTTATGAATTTAAGTGCAGTACTAGATTGGTGGCAAGGTCTCATCATTTTACACTTGAAATGGCTAGATGTAACCGTAAGTTCTATGCTAACAGTTTCTTCTCTCGCATAAGATTCATTTATTGGCGTCTCGGCTTCAGTCACTTTCCTACCACCATAATGTAGCTTTCCTGTGCCTTTCCTTTAAATAATTTCATGCTAATTCTTCTTTTCACTATGGTACATAGACTTTATAGATTTAAATGCAGTACTAGATTGGTGGCAAGGTCTCATCATTTTACAGTTGAAATGGCTAGATGTAACCGTAAGTTCTATGCTAACAGTTTCTTCTCTCGCATAAGATTCACTTATTGGTGTCTCGGCTTCAGTCACTTTCCTACCACCATAATGTAGCTTTCCTGTGCCTTTCCTTTAAATAATTTCATGCTAATTCTTCTTTTCACTATGGTACATAGACTTTATGAATTTAAGTGCAGTACTAGATTGGTGGCAAGGTCTCATCATTTTACAGTTGGAATGGCTAGATGTAACCATAAGTTCTATGCTAACAGTTTCTTCTCTCGCATAAGATTCACTTATTGGCGTCTAGGCTTCAGTCACTTTCCTACCACCATAATGTAGCTTTCCTGTGCCTTTCCTTTAAATAATTTCATGCTAATTCTTCTTTTCACTATGGTACATAGACTTTATAGATTTAAATGCAGTACTAGATTGGTGGCAAGGTCTCATCATTTTACAGTTGAAATGGCTAGATGTAACCGTAAGTTCTATGCTAACAGTTTCTTCTCTCGCATAAGATTCACTTATTGGCGTCTCGGCATAAGTCACTTTCCTACCACCATAATGTAGCTTTCCTGTGCCTTTCCTTTAAATAATTTCATGCTAATTCTTCTTTTCACTATGGTACATAGACTTTATGAATTTAAGTGCAGTACTAGATTGGTGGCAAGGTCTCATCATTTTACACTTGAAATGGCTAGATGTAACCGTAAGTTCTATGCTAACAGTTTCTTCTCTCGCATAAGATTCACTTATTGGCGTCTCGGCTTCAGTCACTTTCCTACCACCATAATGTAGCTTTCCTGTGCCTTTCCTTTAAATAATTTCATGCTAATTCTTCTTTTCACTATGGTACATAGACTTTATGAATTTAAGTGCAGTACTAGATTGGTGGCAAGGTCTCATCATTTTACAGTCGGAATGGCTAGATGTAACCGTAAGTTCTATGCTAACAGTTTCTTCTCTCGCATAAGATTCACTTATTGGCGTCTCGGCTTCAGTCACTTTCCTACCACCATAATGTAGCTTTCCTGTGCCTTTGCTTTAAATAATTTCATGCTAATTCTTCTTTTCACTATGGTACATAGACTTTATGAATTTAAGTGCAGTACTAGATTGGTGGCAAGGTCTCATCATTTTACAGTTGAAATGGCTAGATGTAACCGTAAGTTCTATGCTAACAGTTTCTTCTCTCGCATAAGATTCACTTATTGGCGTCTCGGCTTCAGTCACTTTCCTACCACCATAATGTAGCTTTCCTCTGCCTTTCCTTTAAATAATTTCATGCTAATTCTTCTTTTCACTATGGTACATAGACTTTATGAATTTAAGTGCAGTACTAGATTGGTGGCAAGGTCTCATCATTTTACACTTGAAATGGCTAGATGTAACCGTAAGTTCTATGCTAACAGTTTCTTCTCTCGCATAAGATTCATTTATTGGCGTCTCGGCTTCAGTCACTTTCCTACCACCATAATGTAGCTTTCCTGTGCCTTTCCTTTAAATAATTTCATGCTAATTCTTCTTTTCACTATGGTACATAGACTTTATAGATTTAAATGCAGTACTAGATTGGTGGCAAGGTCTCATCATTTTACAGTTGAAATGGCTAGATGTAACCGTAAGTTCTATGCTAACAGTTTCTTCTCTCGCATAAGATTCACTTATTGGTGTCTCGGCTTCAGTCACTTTCCTACCACCATAATGTAGCTTTCCTGTGCCTTTCCTTTAAATAATTTCATGCTAATTCTTCTTTTCACTATGGTACATAGACTTTATGAATTTAAGTGCAGTACTAGATTGGTGGCAAGGTCTCATCATTTTACAGTTGGAATGGCTAGATGTAACCATAAGTTCTATGCTAACAGTTTCTTCTCTCGCATAAGATTCACTTATTGGCGTCTAGGCTTCAGTCACTTTCCTACCACCATAATGTAGCTTTCCTGTGCCTTTCCTTTAAATAATTTCATGCTAATTCTTCTTTTCACTATGGTACATAGACTTTATAGATTTAAATGCAGTACTAGATTGGTGGCAAGGTCTCATCATTTTACAGTTGAAATGGCTAGATGTAACCGTAAGTTCTATGCTAACAGTTTCTTCTCTCGCATAAGATTCACTTATTGGCGTCTCGGCATAAGTCACTTTCCTACCACCATAATGTAGCTTTCCTGTGCCTTTCCTTTAAATAATTTCATGCTAATTCTTCTTTTCACTATGGTACATAGACTTTATGAATTTAAGTGCAGTACTAGATTGGTGGCAAGGTCTCATCATTTTACAGTCGGAATGGCTAGATGTAACCGTAAGTTCTATGCTAACAGTTTCTTCTCTCGCATAAGATTCACTTATTGGCGTCTCGGCTTCAGTCACTTTCCTACCACCATAATGTAGCTTTCCTGTGCCTTTGCTTTAAATAATTTCATGCTAATTCTTCTTTTCACTATGGTACATAGACTTTATGAATTTAAGTGCAGTACTAGATTGGTGGCAAGGTCTCATCATTTTACAGTTGAAATGGCTAGATGTAACCGTAAGTTCTATGCTAACAGTTTCTTCTCTCGCATAAGATTCACTTATTGGCGTCTCGGCTTCAGTCACTTTCCTACCACCATAATGTAGCTTTCCTCTGCCTTTCCTTTAAATAATTTCATGCTAATTCTTCTTTTCACTATGGTACATAGACTTTATGAATTTAAGTGCAGTACTAGATTGGTGGCAAGGTCTCATCATTTTACGGTTGAAATATCTAGATGTAACCGTAAGGTCTATGCTAACAGTTTCTTCTCTCGCTTAAGATTCACTTATTGGCGTCTCGGCTTCAGTCACTTTCCTACCACCATAATGTAGCTTTCCTGTGCCTTTCCTTTAAATAATTTCATGCTAATTCTTCTTTTCACTATGGTACATAGACTTTATGAATTTAAGTGCAGTACTAGATTGGTGGCAAGGTCTCATCATTTTACAGTTGAAATGGCTAGATGTAACCGTAAGTTCTATGCTAACAGTTTCTTCTCTCGCATAAGATTCACTTATTGGCGTCTCGGCTTCAGTCACTTTCCTACCACCATAATGTAGCTTTCCTGTGCCTTTCCTTTAAATAATTTCATGCTAATTCTTCTTTTCACTATGGTACATAGACTTTATGAATTTAAGTGCAGTACTAGATTGGTGGCAAGGTCTCATCATTTTACAGTCGGAATGGCTAGATGTAACCGTAAGTTCTATGCTAACAGTTTCTTCTCTCGCATAAGATTCACTTATTGGCGTCTCGGCTTCAGTCACTTTCCTATCACCATAATGTAGCTTTCCTGTGCGTTTGCTTTAAATAATTTCATGCTAATTCTTCTTTTCACTATGGTACATAGACTTTATGAATTTAAGTGCAGTACTAGATTGGTGGCAAGGTCTCATCATTTTACAGTTGAAATGGCTAGATGTAACCGTAAGTTCTATGCTAACAGTTTCTTCTCTCGCATAAGATTCACTTATTGGCGTCTCGGCTTCAGTCACTTTCCTACCACCATAATGTAGCTTTCCTCTGCCTTTCCTTTAAATAATTTCATGCTAATTCTTCTTTTCACTATGGTACATAGACTTTATGAATTTAAGTGCAGTACTAGATTGGTGGCAAGGTCTCATCATTTTACGGTTGAAATATCTAGATGTAACCGTATGGTCTATGCTAACAGTTTCTTCTCTCGCTTAAGATTCACTTATTGGCGTCTCGGCTTCAGTCACTTTCCTACCACCATAATGTAGCTTTCCTGTGCCTTTCCTTTAAATAATTTCATGCTAATTCTTCTTTTCACTATGGTACATAGACTTTATAGATTTAAATGCAGTACTAGATTGGTGGCAAGGTCTCATCATTTTACAGTTGAAATGGCTAGATGTAACCGGAAGTTCTATGCTAACAGTTTCTTCTCTCGCATAAGATTCACTTATTGGCGTCTCAGCTTCAGTCACTTTCCTACGACCATAATGTAGCTTTCCTGTGCCTTTCCTTTAAATAATTTCATGCTAATTCTTCTTTTCACTATGGTACATAGACTTTATAGATTTAAATGCAGTACTAGATTGGTGGCAAGGTCTCATCATTTTACAGTTGAAATGGCTAGATGTAACCGTAAGTTCTATGCTAACAGTTTCTTCTATCGAAAAATAGACACTGTTGCAAGACAGTCAAGAGAGGACTGGGCAGCCTCAGCTCTGATTATGCAGCAATATTCCATTTTTTGATCTAATTTGGTACTTGTAAAAGTAGAGCAAGATGTGTATAATGCTCCGCAAGAGTGGTGTAAAAGTTATAACAACAAACATAATCCATATATACATTTTCACTTTAAACGTTCTCTTTAGGGGATACCAAGTATTTTATATTGTCTTATTTGACAAATCTTATTAAAGAAAAATGCACCCTTTTTCAATTGCAGCAATTTGCTTTCTCTAATGAAAACCAAATTAATGAGTGCGTCGAATAAGTTTTCACAACAAAACCTTTGGAATTTTACTTGGAAGATATCGAGTAACTGCCCGATAAGTGGTAACAAGTCATTGCAAATTATGGTGAATATATAATTGAATACAATTTAATTGCAATTTATTTTTTGAAGTTGATAAACCAAAAACAAGAAATTATTTAGGACTCAAACTTTATTAGTTAATGAACTTTCAAAAGGCTTTTTCTACATGGAAGATATTATTGATAAAAAAAAGAATTATAGAACTCTCTTCTGGTTTCTTGATTCCTACTCAACATTGATTTTCAAAAATTTAAATGCAATGTCAACTGTTATCTTCTGACTTCTTCATTCTTCTTTTATTGTTCTCTCTCCTTTATAGTGTTCTTATTTCTCATATTCTCTAACACTCAATAACCCATTGTGTACTAGTGGCTTTATTGCTTTGCTTGGGGTGAAATAATTAAAAAAAAAAAACACTGTGTCATCTGCATCTATCAATATATATAGGAAAAATGGGTAACAATGTTCAAGGTCAATGGCAGAGTATTTACAAGGATAAATCTCCTGCATTGATCACATAATCTGATTTTGTGTGTATGTATATTATTTATATAGAGTTCTTAAAATGCAATCACACTACATGCACATTTATACATCAAGCAGATCCAACGTCTTCATAAAATTTTGGTCATCAGTAGGAAAATATGTTGTTCGCTTCCCTGGAAACACAAGGTTACATACAGCAAGAATAAGGCAGGCAAACATTGTAGAAATCAGTTGGTCTTTTCTAACCTCATCTGCCACATTCCTTGACACTGCATCAACTGATTGTAAATCGTTGGAAAACGATTTGATGTGGGGAAAACTACTTCTAATGTAAACTAAATTTCCAAAATTTTTCAATAAATTTTTCAGATCAAAACTTTCAAAATTTGGCTCAAAATGCATCAAGCAGCTGCTTGATAATCAGTAACAATTCATTGCAAATAATGGTGAATATATAATTGAATAAAAATATAATTTTTTTTTTTTCAATGATTAAAGTTGATCAATAAGAACAAAGTATTTATAACTCAAACTAATATTTTCCTCAGAGTAAATGTCGACAAAGTTTCAACTTTTTTTTTACATTAGTGCCCACTGATATTACCCCTACTCCATTCCCCTGTTTAGACGTAGTCATTTGTGAAAAAAAAAGTAAATATTTATGAAGGCCAGGGAGGGAAATTTAATGATTAAAGGAAAAAAAGCTTTTACCTAAAATCTGATTTTACAATTAGAACTGCCTGCATATTTATTTTTTTTAAGCATTCAACCCCAAGCAAGGCAGGAAGCCACTAGCATGCAAGTTGGAGCAAGAGCAAAGAGGAGTGATAGAGGAAAAGATGAAGAGAAGTTTAGGGGGATAGATCAGGGCATCTGGAGATGTCGATTGGCGTTACATTTGAATAGTTGGAGATTAGAGCTATCAGGAATACAAGAACTGGAGAGGGAGTTCCACAGGTGAGAAGTGTGAGACATGAGGCTATTGGAGTAGAAGAGATGGTAACATTTAACAGTTTGACAGTGAAAGGGTGAGAGCAAGATGCCAGCCTAGTTGAATGCTTAAATTCATGAAGTCTGGGAACCAGTGAAAGCAGCTCATCGGAGCAGTTACCGTGAAAGTATTTGTAAAAAAGACAGAGGGAGGCAACGGCATGTCTGTGAGAGAGTGGCTGTGGATGAGATGCCAGATCAGGGCCAATTACATTGCATATCCGTCTCTGGATTTTATCAAGGACCTTGAGATAAACAGAAGGGACTACCGACCATATATGGCACCAATACTCCATGCAAGTGCGAATGGTTGATGGATAGAACATAAATTTTTTCATATTAATGTTTGCCTAATACAATATCCAAGAAGCACTCCAAGTCGAGTGTTTCAGTGTATGAGCATAAGAAAAGGCTATATAGGTAGTTCATGAGGTTATATAGGAAAGACAATGGTTTAGTCCTAAACTTGAAGAGGTTAAGATTATAGTGATTAGGAACTCCCTTCCCTTTTCCTGTTTCCCTGATAGCTATAATCTCCAACTATTCAAATGTATTGTCAATTGACATCTCCAGATGCCTTGATCTATCTCCTATCCTTCTCTTCATCCTTTCCTCTATCACTCCTATTTGGTCTCACTCCAATTCTCTGTAACCCCTTGCTTGCTAGTGGCTTCCAGTCTTGTTTGGGGTGAAATGCTTTAAAAAAAAAAAAATAAATACTCTCTTGCTCGATTACTGCTGCTTTGGCAATGTGCTTGTCAATTTCCATGTCAAGCTATAAGTTGCTGGTGATAGTAGAGCCCAAATATTTGGTCGGTGATTTCCAGCACCACATCATCAATTTTGATTGCTGGAGATGTAGAAACATCTTGACCCATGAAATTTGTTTTTTTTTATGTTAATACTTAGTCCAAAATTCCTTACAGGCATGACTCAACTGATTAATCAGCTTTTGAAGATCATGTTCGGTGTGAATGGTCAGAGCTGCTTCATCAGCAAACAGCATTTCTTTGATGAGAACTGTATGCACCTTGGTCTTTGCTCTCAGGTGGGCCGAGTTGAATAATTTGTCGTTATTTCTTGTGTGCAAGTATACACCTTCTTCATCTTGTCTGAATGCAAAGCTCAATAACAGAAAAGATGCCAAACAAAGTCAGTGCTAAAATGCATCTTTGTTTTATATTATTCCGAATAGTGAAGGGCACTGACGTTTTGCCATAAGAGCTGACTACACACTGTAAGTTCTCATGAAAGGAGATGATAATACTCAGTAACTGTGGAGTTGGGACAGCCAAGTTTCATTAGTAACTGAAAAAGACCTTGCCTTTTAACAAAGTCAAATGCCTTTGAGAGATCGATGAAGGCGATATACAATGGCATTTGTTTGCAACATTTTTCTTGGAGCTGATATAGAGAAAAGATCACATCAACTGCGGATATTTTAGCCCTGAATTCACATTGTGATTCTGGATAGATGTGATCAGCAAGGACTTGGAGTCATCATAAACCACTTGGACAAAGAGTTTTTCAGCAATACCTAACAGGGAGATGCCTCAGTATTTATTGAAAGGCACTACAAATGCCATTATTTTTATACAGGGTAATTATCTTGGCGTTGTGCACGTCCTGAGGAATTTTGACTTCTCTCCGGCTTTAATCACTAGGGAAAGATATTAATCCTGTTCTCCCTCCAGCTATGGATAAATAGCAGGATAGACTGGGTTCTATAGCCTTGGATGGCAACTGGTCTAGGAGAAGGACAAATCTGATTTCAAAACCTGTGGAGGGTCGTTTGGGGAGTGTACCAGGTCTCTGTATTTGGCCCTTCAAAAAGGTGTGGTTAGTTCTACACAAAACCTTCACCACTATAATCAAATCATATGTGTTGGTGTCTGAGCTATCGGTTCCTAGGAACTGAGCTGCTTGACCCTCGTATGCTGAATACGATGGGAGAGTCCACCATATATATATATGAGTCTATCAATATATATTTACAGTTGTAGTTGTATATTGATAGACTCAGGTTTTAGTACAACATACACACGAAGAAAAAAGGAGAAATACTGGATTTTAAAATTAGACACATAAACTAGGGTTAAACAAAGACTTGGGTATTTTAAATCTGTATAAATATTTCAATAGTTAAAAAATTTCTTTAGATACAGTCAAAAAACATTTTTAAACAACATCTAAAATACTATTTACGTTAAAAAATTCAAACTGCCAAATACAGTAATACAGTAATTCAATTAATTTCTGAGGAAGGACCGAGGTGGTCTGAAATATTAAATATATATAAAAACAAATAAATACTTTCGCAAAAAAAACACCCAATTTTTTTTTCAGTTATTTTATCCATATTATATATATATATATATATATATATATATATATGAATATGATATATGAAGTAAATTGTTACTTACTGATATATGCTTCGACTGCTTGAACAAGTTTTATATCAAACTGTGTAACAAAAGTTATTGCCATTCCGCCTCGGCCTGAAATACAGAAATGAAAAATCAAAATTATTTTTCATCAGATAAAAATATGGCCAAGGATGAAAAAACATTTAAAATATTTCGTCTGCTTCATTTTTTTTTACCTGATCCTTAATACA
>OZ038493.1:75439679-75444679 GCA_964036315.1 Acanthosepion esculentum | reverse complement strand
ATGCAACTTATATTGTACATAACCAATTACATTCCCTCCATATTCCATCAGTGAGAAGCAAGCCACTACTTTGTGTTATCGACTGCCAAAAGAATCTTTCCCCAATTACAATAATCTTAACCTGTTCAAGTTTTGGGTTAACCATTATCTCCTCCACCTATCTGTATAAACTGCCTCTTAACATAACCCTCTAATCTATAAACTGATATCCTTAAGGACAAAAACATTGGTTGGCATACTCCAGTGACTTGACCCTAAAGAGTTGTGAGTTCAAGGCCTTGCCACAGCAGAGGTGAACAAAAACTTGAAAAGTTGAGTTACTGAAAGGAAATAACTGAAATTGAGATATCCAGAAGAGGCATGGAATGCAGAACTAGAACAATCTACCCTAATCAGAAAATTCTATCTTTGCCTACTGTTAATTTTCTAAATTTATCTCCACCATCTATATAATGAATATTTGTAATATTCTTCAATAAGATACATTTTTCACTGTTTTTTTTCTCCCTAATTATGGTCTATTATTTATATTCCTTTTGAAATATAAACAAATCATTTCCTCTGCCTATCAGTGTCACATCTAACAAAGCTGAATGGATATTAACAAGGTCTTATTGGTTTTAAATGACTCACTTGACAATGACTCTTTTGATCATGACCGTCTTTGAAATAATATCTGCACTGCTTCCTTTTACACTTAATCCCTAAAAGACATTTCCTTCAGCTAAGCCATTCTTAATGAGCATCAATAACCTTTTATAATGTGACTTGTTGCCTTTTAGAGATTTAATCCTCAAAGACCAAGGTCCTCATCGCTTTTTTCTCTCATTGCCTTTTACTTCTCTTTCCTATGGACTCCAGTTGTTAAGGCTCTGGTCATAAAGTTTTGTACATGTTTTTAAGTTTGCCAGAAGCTTTTAAGCTAGTGTCTGTTTATAGATTACAAAGGTTGCCAATAAAGAGTTCTTAGAAAAATTTTTTAAAAAGTGTCCTGTGTTCTCCCTGCCATCAACTGTAAAGATACTTTTTTTCTATATTTATGGTCTTACTAAACACAGACAAGACTGACCTTGACACCTTCTGGGAAGAATTTCCTAATAAACTCCCAAAATACCCTGATTACAAACAAGTCTACATCGATGAGTCAAAAGACTCTAACAGAGTAGAATGCTCTGCTATTCTTAAAAAAGAAAAAAAAGAACTGCCAATAAAATAAATAATGCCTCAATTTTCAGTGCCAGAGCAACAGCCGTTTGGTAGCCTTGGACTTAATAATTGAGAACAAGTCTATCCATTTCATTATTCTCTCAGACTCAGTATCTATACTGATCGCCATCAATAACAAAAGCATGAACAGTTGACTAATCACCAAACTTCTGAATAGATTTTACTTAATACTCAATAAAAACAGATCCGACTGTGTTGGATCCGTAGCCATATTGGGATCCCTGCGAATAGCAGGGTTGATAAGGTAGCCAAGACTTGAAAGCCACAATTAACTCTTACATTCTCAACCAATAGCAAAAATTATGGAATACACACACAAGCAACAAACTATATAAAAAAAAAATCCATTCTGACTTGGTTTGGTTTACGGCATATCAACCTCAATGGGTTATTTAAATGCTGACAAGATTTTTATTGCTGCAAATATTTTTTTCCTTCAAAAATGTATATTTTGGTTTGGTTTGTTTTATAGCATATCAACCTTAATGGGTTATTTAATGCCAACAAGATTTTTATTGCTGCTAATATTTTTTCCTTCAAAAATGTATATTTTGGTTTGGTTTGGTTTGTTTTACTGTATATCAACCATAATGGGTTATTTAATGTCCGACAAGATTTTTATTGCTGCTAATATTTTTTCCCTTCAAAAACATATATTTTGGTTCGGTTTGGTTTGTTTTATGACATATCAACCATAATGGGTTATTTAATGCTGACAAGATTTTTATTGCTCCTAATATTTTTTCCCTTCAAAAATGTATATTTTGGTTTGTTCTATAGCATATCAACCTGAATGGGTTATTTAATGCCGACAAAATTTTTATTGCTGCTAATATTTTTTCCCTTCAAAAATGTATATTTTGGTTTGGTTTGTTTTGTGGCATATCAACCTCAATGGGTTATTTAATGCCAACAAGATTTTTATTGCTGGCAATATTTTTTTCTTCAAAAATCTATTTCTGGGAATATTCCTCCTTGAAGAAATCTATAGCTGGTCAGATTTTTTTCAAAGAATGTATAGCTGCTTGTATTGCTAGTACTTTTTTTTTTAAAGTATTACTGATAATAATTTTTCATTCATAAATTATTGATGGTAATATTTTTTTTTTGTATTAGAAAGTATTTCTGGTATTAAAACCTATTTTTACATAAGTTTAGGCGTCAACTATTTGCCCATAGCTGGGACCCTAGCTGGTGCTACTACCCTGGGTCAGGGTGGACCTGGAAATGCCAGGAATTAAGAGGTGGTTCCACGCTCCTCAAAACCTCCTGATCAGAGGGCTTGCTGTTGGACGTAGTTTATCATCTTACCCAGGACGCGGGTAATTGTGGTAAAACAGCCATGATTTGTCCTGCCACAACTCTTCTCTCTTCTCTTATATTTGCCAACAGAAGTCAATGTGAGTCTCAAAAAGATATATAAGAAAGACCAAAATGTCTATATATAGATTGACAGAAGGCAAACTTAAGTTTGTAGACATATATGCAAGTGTTGAATATATATATATATATATATATATATATATATATATATATATATATATTGACGGCAGGTAATGTAACATTTGTAAAGATATAAGCCAGTATTGGAAATGTATATATACATCAACAACTGGCAAAGTAAGTTTTGTAGACATGTAAGTCTTGAAAACACATATACAGTATGGTTCGATAAAAGTGACTCACCTGATTTTTTTAACTAAATGTTCTCTTCTCCAAAAAATTAAGCGATCTAAAATCCGAAGAAGAAGCTCTTTGAATTTAGCAGTAAGTACTGTCAAGCATCCGTTCAGTATAATGTTCTGGGGGATGCTTTTCTTTTCATGGAACTGGTTTCTTAAAACCTATTGAAAAGACCCTCAGGAGTGAGCAGTACAAGAGAATTTTAGAGTCTTGTCTGCTCCCTTCTGCTGAAAGGGTGCAAATCGACCCCACCAAGCTCATTCTTATGCAGGATAATGCTCCCTGTCACAAATCAAAATTGACGAATGAATACTTTGATGAGAAGCAGGTGAGTGATATGACATGGCCGCCCCAATCTCCTGACCACAACTTCATAGAAAACTTATGGAGCATTATAAAGTACAGGCTCTCGAGAAAGCAGTTTAGCAACAAAGAGGATTTGATTGTGAATGTCATATCTGAATGGAATCCAATGCTTGGAGATGAGATTTTGCTAGAACCTAATCAAGTCAATGCCAAAAGGGGTTGAAAAGGTTATTCAAAATAAAGGAGGACCCATAGATTATTAAATATTTTGAACTATATTGCCTATTATAAATAAATTATACCTCTATTATTCTTTATTTAAAGCTGTTCGGTTATGTGTCTATTGATTAGTAGTTGCAGGAAATAAGTGAGTCACTTTTTTTTTTACACAGAATAGAATACGTTATGGTGAGTAAACTTTTTTACTAGGTGGTCGGGAAGGGATCTTTATATTAGTAAGATTAAAAATTAGTTTGACCCTAAAAACAATAGGTGAAAAATTTTTTAAGTAAAAGAAATCAGGTGAGTCGCTTTTACCGAACAGCACTGTATATGGTAGGTTATGTAAATTCTCTAAAAACCTAAGCAGCGGGAGTGTTAATACTAAAAAATATGTGGCTGAAATTAACCATTTCTTTATGATAATAATTGCAGAATTTACTGCAATCTTCATATTCCAATACTTTGTTTTTAAAATGCCATCTTGTTTATGTTTGGCTTTAAGTGCCACTTTTAGTTGATTATGTGACAAGTAATTTTGTTGGGTTTCAAAATAATGGCTGATTTGAAAAATCCTCTTCAATCTTTATTTGCAAAGCCAAACCATGATCAGAATCGTCCAAGAACTCTCAAGAACTTTCTCAATAAAAGAAAATGGTATAAAACAATGTTGAGTTTTGTACCCAACACCATTCTTCAATATTCTTTGGAACAATGTTGGAAAATGGCTCTGAAGTGATGAATAATGACAAAAATGTGTTCATCCTCCACATGTCTAAATGCCAACCTCTTCAATCTATGACTAAGCCCATACTGATAGCAGACCTAAGAGTCACTCAATGTAGAGAGTGAGTGTGTTTGTTGAATGAACGTAACAGGAGGAAGTAAGTGTGGATTAAGTAGATATCCAGGATAGACAATGCTTAAACCTACATTTGAAGCTGTTACAATTGTAGTTATTCATCTCTTCTCCCCACAGATAGGGGTTAAATAGCAAAGCAGACTGAGCTTTCTAGACATGGTGGGTAACCAATCCCGAAGGACAATTTTGAATTCAAAACTATAACCATAGATTTAACTAGTCAGCAATAGTTATACACGTTCAACAAGTCAACAGTCACCACATTTTATATATATATATATATATATATATATATATATATACATAATAATGTAAATCCAGCCAGAAGCGAACTAGGTAAAATAAGTAAAACAATACTAGAAAGAATTAATTGTGAACGAACTTAGGAAGAAGTTAGGAGTAAACCAGTGGAAAAACACAAAAGCAGCTATTGACTGGTTCCACAGCATAAATAACAAACAAAATTGCCAATTCCTACAATTAGACATAAAAGAATTTTACCCATCCATAACAGAACGTACATTAGATAAGGCCATCAACTTAGCTCAGGGACAAATAATAATAAAACCAAACGAAATCGACACCATTAAGCACTCCCATAAATCATTACTATTTCACCATAAAGAAGCATGGATAAAGAAAGATGGGATATTTGACACTACAGTTTGACGGTGCAGAGACATGCGAAATCGTAGGTATTTAC
>OZ038493.1:75424679-75432179 GCA_964036315.1 Acanthosepion esculentum | reverse complement strand
GACCTGCGTCTGCTATTCTACTGCCATCATTATCGCATAGCAAACTTCTATCTAAACAAAACAGGATATCATCTTTGAGAGTGAACATCTCTGATGTAATGTCTATATAACCACTCTGATGATGTCTCATGTGAGCCGAAAGCTTAGATTGAAGAACAATATAATAAAGAGATATCCAAATGTTGGGCAGTTTCTCTCTTTATTTTCTGTTGAAACTAAAGCCATTATACTACACTTGGAAAGGCTCATAAAACATAATAGACATTCGTTGTCTGTTATATTTGACAATATATATATTTGTGTATTTAGGCAGCAATCCCTCTTTTATACATGTTTTGTTAAAGATGACTGACAAGGTACTGTGATTAAGGTTTTTATTTAATTTTTCTAGTGTTCAGAAGTGTTTTCTTTTCTGGACACAAGTGTGTAAAAACTGTTCAAAAGTCCTGCACTTTTGGCTATTCTTTTAGCCATTATCAAGGATGAATTTTATTTATGTTTTTAATTTTTAACCAAAGCCTCCCTTTTTTTTTTTTTTTCATATGTGCCTAAAGTTATAGGAATGATTTATTTTGCCACCTTAATTTTAAGAGTGAATGCCCACTTAGATATAAAATAGCAGTTATAAAACATTTCCTAGAGAGAGGACATGAGAATTCATACTCTTGTCCACTTTTCATTAAAGAACTTAACAATGCAAAACAGACACTAGTTAACAATGATTTTTCTAACTACCTCATTGACCACCAGATTATACTATTTCTTGTTAGATCTGATGTGTTTATACCAAGTCAGCTACTTTGCTTAATTGGCAATGTACTCTGTAGCTGAGTCAGTATATGCATGCTGGATATTATGATGCTTTCTCCTGCCAAGTGGAATGCAGGTTCAAATCCTGCCAAAGAGCGCATATTTTTGTTTAATAAGGCTTTCAACTTTTCAAGTATAGCTGAAAATAAATATACTGTCTTATAAATAAAACAAATGTCTACTCAAAATAACATTTCAGTAATAAAATCTTTCGGATTAATAAATAAAACTCTGTTAATTCTTTAGAAATTGCTTTGTTTACATTAAGATACGAAACTGACCAGATATGATTGTTTCAAGGGTCTGAGAAAGACTTAAATTTATTAGGCAATATTTAACGTTGCTTGATTGTTGAAACACTCCATGGCTGAGATGCCTAAAACATGTCAGATCTAATGAGGGTTTCTCCTGCCAAGAAATATTTTTCTTTAATAGGAATTAAATTAATTTTGAATTTTCAGGCTGGGAGATGAAAATTAATAAATGGAACATCTACTTTAATAATCGATATCCACTAAAATAGTGTTTTAAAGTGACAAAATCTCTCTGTAAGGAAATTGATGTGGCATCTGAAGTTCAAAATGAAACAAACAAATTGCAAGTCCAAAGATCCGGGGGTGGAGTCAGAAAGAAATGTCAAAGTCACAAATCGTAGGTTCAATGTCAAAAATCTCAATACACGTAAATGGCTAGAAATCAACTGCACCGTCCAAATGTCACGTGCAAAACCAAAACACTCCAAAATTCCAACAGCAAGAATGGTCACGAATGTCATGCTCGCTGTTTTTTTAGAATGCCAACCGCTTTTTGTTGACAGAATAATTTCTTTTCATTGGTTGATGGTTGTATAAACAAGAGTCACGTGCGTGCTTTCTTTCTCTCCTGGGGTATGATACACGTGACATGTTGTAACTTGGTTCGATGGGGTAGGTTGCCATTCTCTTCACTCGACTGTCAGATTAATAAATAAAAAAATCCATGACTTCCTTAGAAATGACATTGTTCATTATTGTTCTGACAAGTTTCAAAGCAGTTTTGCAATATCTTATTGACTGTCTATATCTCTGAGATGAGGTATTATGATTACTTGCATTATTTATATTATTCAGACTGTTATCCTCATCTTCATTGCTATATTCACAACATTTCAGCCATTGTATACTCAGGTCTTCTTCAGGTGATTGGAATTTCGAACTGAACCCTTTATTTTGTCAATATTTTATCTATAATATCAAACATACATCAAAGGTTACAGTACATGGTATTCCCAAGTGTTCACTCATCTAGGTACTTGCCAGGTTAAACATCGCTTAACTTAGATGAAGTATTAGACGTCTGAGTTTGAGTGTTATTGAAATAAAAATACAAAACATATTTGTGTTCATTTTTAAATTTAACTAAAATTTTATTATTATTTAAAAATGTTTATTAAAAATGAATTAAGTTTTTTGAGGATCTTTTTCTGCTATTATGGCATCCAATAATTGATATGTTCTTTGATAAACTACAATGTTGCATTGTTCAAAAACCAAAGCTCTGTGAATGAAACTGGGGAGATGTGAAGATATATATGTTATAAATTAACTGATTTAAAATGTTTTTTTCGTTACACAGTAATAACCATGTTTCAAAAACTGAAGCTACAAACTTCAAATTTAATTACATAATTAAATTAAAAGCATTAGTTCCATTTCATCTTCAAGCAAATATTGGAATAACATTTTTAAATTTACTGAGTTTTAAACGCACATATAAATACATAATTTCTTGTTTCCAAGGATACAGAGAAATCCAATCATTCAGACAGGGGTGGTAGCGTGTTCATTTTTATTAACTATTGTTGTATCAACGTTCAAAAAAGAGGTTAAGTTTAGGGAGGGTAGAGGTGTATTTTTCAACAAATTCTGACATTCGTTAAACGCATGTCGTCTGGGTTTTTTTTTATTAATGGTAAAAAGTTTTTCGGCATTTTTTTTGTACTTGTAGACTTAAAGATTCTTTCTAGGGGTGTTTGGATTAGAATACGTTTTATTTAACTACATTTTTAAAATATTTTTAATCTTAATTACTAATAGACTATATTTCTTTTTAAAACAAGTAAATGTAATAGTCTTACTTAAATTATTTTTTCATATCAAATATAAGTATGTATATTACCAGCTCCCATTTTTTAATTTTATTTTTAAATATTATTTAAGGAAAATTTTATTTATGCTCTGTAAATTTACATTGAGCACTGTTTTGTAAAAATAAAAATAAAAAATATCAATAAGAACACCGGATTATATATCTTACTGTTCTTTCTTTTTATATATATATATATATATATATATATATATATATATATATATATATATATATATATATATTTTACATTACAAAGAGTTAATCATACCTTGAATTAATTAGCAATATTAATGCAATTATTGGCGAAATCCCTCTTTGCTAGTAGATTCTAAAGGAAAAAAATACAGCCTGAAGATGGAGGCATGAAGTCTTTGAAAGTACTAGCTGAATTAAAAAATACACCATATCCATTTTATACATAAGGATCTCATCATTCAGTGGATTATTAGTAGTATAATGCTTATAATTATGTCTACTAGTGAAGTGATTTCGCCAATAATTGCATTAATATTGCTAATTGATTCAAGGTATGATTAACTCTTTGTAATGTAATATATATATATATATATATATATATATATACAAATGTCATTCAATAAATAAGTTGAATTTTTCGGTATAAGGATTTCTAATACAGATAGAAGCTTTCTCTTTTTTGTTTTACTTCTTTTTCACATGGATTTAATTTCTTTTGCAGATTAAAAAAAAACTTTGAGAGTTTTGGCAACTAACAAAGATGGCCGACCAAGAAGCATGCTCCAGGATTGAACAGCGGTCAGTTATCAAGTTTTTGGTTGCTGAAGGGTGCAAACCAGTTGAAATTCATGGGAGAATGTCAACTGTGTATGGTGCCACATGTTTTAGCCAATAAAATGTCTACAAGTGGGCTAAATTGTTTAAAGAAGGACGGAGCAGTGTTGAGGATGAAGACATGCCTGGGAGGCCTACAGAAGTGAGGTCTCCTGAGGTGATCGAATGAGTCAATGACCTCATTCAGTCTGACAGAAGGGTGACAGTGGATGACATTGCAAGGACTTTGAGCTTATCTGTTGGGACAGACGCAGGGGTCATCAGTCAGAAGGAGTCATCTTGCATCATGACAACGCAAGGCCTCACACAGCAGCCCAAACGGTACAGACCATCAACGAGCTGGGCTGGGAACTGCTCCCTCATCCCCCTTACAGCCCAGACCTTGCCCTTCAGACTTTCACCTGTTTGGTCCCTTGAAAGCGTTCACGAGAGTCACGAAGTTTAAAAGTGACGATGATGTCAAAAGTGTTGTGAGCGACAAGGCTGAGACATCAGTCCAAAGATTTTTACGCTGAGGCAATACGGAAGCTTGTGCACAGATGGGAAAAGTGTGTGACGGTGCTTGGAGACTACGTTTAAAAATTTAAAAAAAGTAAGCTTCTATCTGTATTAGAAGTCCTTATACCGAAAAATTCACCTTATTTATTGAATGACCCTCATATATATATATATATATATATATATATATATATATATATATATATATATATATGTATCCTCATCTTCATTGCCATATTCACAATGTTTTGGCTGTTGTACGCTCCAGCATATTTGGAACCAAACCCTTTATTTCATCCAGATGAAATAAAGGGAATGTTAATAATGCAAATGAAGGGTTCAGTTGAAATTTCCAATCACCTGAAAAGGCCAAAGTGTACAATGGCCAAAATGTTGTGAATATGACAACAAAGACGAGGACAAGTCTGAACAATGCAAATAGTGTAAATAGTTACAATACCTCATCTCAGAAATATAGGCTGTGAATATGACAATAAAGCTGAGGATAACAGTTTTTACTTAGCAATTACACGTTATTTATAGCTGTGAAATTTGGTAAGAAAAATACATGTATTCAGAAATAGTTTCCGGTGTTCGTAGCAATTTTTATTTCATCATGAGGATTAATTCACCAAAATCTTTTTGCCTTCATGATTTTTATTAAACCAAATCATTCCTCAACTTTAAAAACTGAAGAATTCTACTATATATAATCTACCAAATATATATATATATATTTTTTATATTTTTTATTATTGTTGTTTATTAATATAGTATTCATCTCGTATTAAATCCCAAATTTATTTGGAGAGAAGTTGAATATTAAAATTGCTAACAAGCATTAAATTAATTTCTTCATGGAGCTTTTTAAACATTTAAATTACTATCAAACATTAAAATCTGTTTTTATCTAATTTGCAAAAGCTATACCACCCCTCTTCTTCCTCCGAAAACCCTAAGTACATCACTTTTCTCATTTTTCTCTTTTCCTTTCCCCATATCATTTCCATTGAGTTGACCGATTAAATAGAGCAATGTCTGATCCTTACCCCGCTTCCTTCCTCAATATTAAGTATTATAAAGAAATATAAAAATAAATTTTAAAATTCTCCATTCCCTCTCTAAACTCGACCATGTCTCTCACACCATTCCTCGCTACCTTCTATGTTAACTTATATATACTACCCGTCAAAAGTGTACATTTTAATTTCATTTTTGTTTCACCTTTTGAAAGTGATGTCTGAAGATCCAGGGAAAATTAAGTCTCTGGTGAAATAAACTATTACAATGGAGCCTAAAAGTGGTCTTTTTTTCTTTGAATTATATATATATATATATATATATATATATATACACACACACACACATGTTTACATGCAAACTGGGTGCTTAAAACAATATCAACGTTTGTAAATATAATAATAATTTCCCAAAAAAGAATATTTCTGTATCTTATAATCTTCCTGAATGTCACGTCATTTAGAATTATTTGAATATATATATATATATTTACTTCTTAAATTCATACTTTTTTAAATTTTATCTGCCTTCCTTTCCTCCACACCTAATCCATTTATTTTCTTTCTACTTCATTCTATTTTAATTCAAAGGAAAACATTAGACGTTACATTGCTCAACTGCTCACTCGATTCTGTATTCACGTTTTTTTTCTTGAATGAAAAGAAGACACGTGAAGATCGTGTTTCAGAGAGACAAGTTTGTCAATAAAGATAGCTACTAAGCTTAAATGAAGATCTATCTAATTTTCTGTCAAGACAGAGATATCAAAAAATAGAAAATAAATAGCAAAAATATTCACACACTCCTTATCTCCAGTACAGCATAGTGCTAAAACTACAAAACAAGAATTCTTTCAGATATTATACAAATATTTCTATATTTCTGAGATGAGGTATTTTAACTATTTACACTATTTACATTGTTCGGACTGTTGTCCTCATCTTTATTGTCATATTCACAGTCTATATTTCTGAGATGAAGTATTGTAACAATTTACACTATTTACATTGTTCAGACTGTTGTCCTCATCTTTATTGTGATATTCACAGTCTATATTTCTGGGATGAGGTATTGTAACTATTTACACTATTTACATTGTTCGGACTGTTGTCCTCATCTTTCATTGTCATATTCACAGTCTATATTTCTGAGATGAGGAATTGTAACTATTTACACTATTTACATTGTTCAGACTGTTGTCCTCATCTTTATTGCCATATTCACAGTCTATATTTCTGAGAAGAGGTATTGTAACTATTTACACTATTTACATTGTTTGGACTGTTGTCCTCATCTTTATTGCCATATTCACAGTCTATATTTCTGAGATGAGGCATTGTAACTATTTACACTATTTACATTGTTCAGACTGTTCTCCTCATCTTTATTGTCATATTCACAGTTTATATTCCCGAGATGGGGTATTGTATCTATTTTCATTATTTACATTGTTTTGGACGATTGTCCTTATATCTATTGTCATATTCATGATGTTTTGCCCATTGTGTGCTCCATCCTTCTTCCGGTGATATATGGTTGAAACATTGAGAATTTGACAATAAAGACAAAGACAACAGTCCAAATTATGTAACTAGTATAAATGAAGTATTAAAAAAACAAAAAATGAATAGAGAAAAAAATAAATTATTTAGTGTGATGAATCCATATTTAAAATATTCACTTAATTTTGATTTACATTTTATTTTTTATTTGTATTTTATTGCTTGCATTTAATCGAATTAAATAGAAAAAAAAATCTATTTACTTTTTAGTTTGAAAGGTGATTTTGCATTACCCAATACAAAATGGCTTTTCAAATTGACATTGTTAGCAGATATTTTCTCAGAAATTTCTTATTTTTAATATTTTAATGGAATTGTTTTCCTTATTCAAATCTTCAAATTTCCTGTTTTTTCTGGCTGAATTTCTGTGATGAGAATTTAATGTTCACCTGATTTTTATAGCTTTGTATTCGACCAATATAAATATTATTACATGACATTTTATAATAGAACACATATTTTATACAGTTACAATAAACTTACCCCTGAAGATGATCTTGGAAAGGATCGAAAAGTACTAGGGTTAACAAAAAGTATGCCACCTTCCTCGATGAATTTCATCTTAACATCAATGAGCTGATTAGACAACTGGAAAGGATCAGTTTAAAAAGAGACACAATATGTCTATATTGTTCAATGAAACATGTTTGAATGAAGATATGCTGCCTATATA
>OZ038493.1:75407179-75417179 GCA_964036315.1 Acanthosepion esculentum | reverse complement strand
GTCTGATATGATGTGCTGCTGGAAGATCTAGGGTCCTAGAGAATGGACTCATCCCAGTAATCTCCTCAAATAGATGTTTCTGTTAGACAAGTCTGATATGATGTGCTGCTGAAAGATCTAGGGTTCTAGAGAATGGAGTCATCCCAGTACTCTCCTCAAATAGATGTTTCTGTTAGACAAGTCTGATATGATGTGCTGCTGAAAGATCTAGGGTTCTAGAGAATGGAGTCATCCCAGTACTCTCCTCAAATAGATGTTTCTGTTAGACAAGTCTGATATGATGTGCTGCTGAAAGACCTAGGGTCCTAGAGAATGGAGTCATGCCAGTACTCTCCTCAGATAGATGTTTCTGTTAGACAAGTCTGATATGATGTGCTGCTGAAAGCAGAACTGTAAATCTATTTTAAACACTGTCACTGATGAAGACATTATTTCAACCATTTCCCAAAGTCAGGTAATACAACAAATGAAATGTCTTTCAAGCTAACCGTGAAAGAAGTCTTAGAGCCCAGCAAACAAATCTTTTCAGTGTAAGAGCCTGGAAAGGATGCTATTCCACTCCAAATCTACAAATATGGCAGTAAAAGTCAGTCAAAAAGCTACACAAGCTCTTGTGGCCATGTTTCTTCAAGACTACAAGGATGCCTTAATTCAACTAGTGATTAATTTTGTGACCGTGGGAAGGGATGAGCACATGCTGAGTGGATTTGTGTTTTATTTTATTAGACTAAAACAGCATATGAAGCTTCATGAAAATATTGATGTAAAAATACTACAAAAGGCACTCAACATTGCCACATCTTTGCAAAAGAATATAAGACCATAGCAGTACTAAAATGCCACATCTATGCTGCCTATTATTGAAGATAAATTCACTGATGACATTACTTGAAATTGTGGTGGACTAATATGTACCAAGCTGGTCTGAGTTACTTATTCGTTTAGTATGTGGTGGGGTGGATGCCTGTTTACTGGAATTGTTTGTATATGTTTTTTTTTGGAAGCAAGAAGGTCATATATGACTAGGCACCATGGAGGAAAGTTGATCAGAACAATTAGCATGAAATTATTTAAAGGAAAGGCACAGGAAAGCTACATTATGGTGGTAGGAAAGTGACTGAAGCCGAGACGCCAATAAGTGAATCTTATGCGAGAGAAGAAACTGTCAGCATAGAACTTACGGTTACATCTAGCCATTTCAACTGTAAAATGATGAAACTTGCCACCAATCAAGTACTGTGCTTAAATTCATAAAGTCTATGTATCATAGTGAAAAGAAGAATTAGCATGAAATTATTTAAAGGAAAGGCACAGGAAAGCTACATTATGGTGGTAGGAAAGTGACTGAAGCCGAGACGCCAATAAGTGAATCTTATGCGAGAGAAGAAACTGTTAGCATAGAACTTACGGTTACATCTAGCCATTCCAACTGTAAAATGACGAGACCTTGCCACCAATCTAGTACTGCACTTAAATTCATAAAGTCTATGTACCATAGTGAAAAGAAGAATTAGCATGAAATTATTTAAAGGAAAGGCACAGGAAAGCTACATTATGGTGGTAGGAAAGTGACTGAAGCCGAGACGCCAATAAGTGAATCTTATGCGAGAGAAGAAACTGTTAGCATAGAACTTACGGTTACATCTAGCCATTTCAACTGTGAAATCATGAGACCAATCTAGAACAGTGCTTAAATTCATAAAATCTAGCCACCATAGAACAATTACCATGAAAGTATTTATAGAAAGGGCACAGGGAAGCTACATTATAGTAATGGGAAAGTGACTGAAGCTAAGATGCCAAGTCAGGACCAATAATATTGCTGATTCTCTTTTGGATTTTATCAAGGAGCTCTAGATAAACAGCCGAGAAGCCTAGTCCTTGCAGAGAATGCAAAACAAATGTCCCTCAGTTACTGGACTAAACCATCACATGAAAGTTCACAAAAATATTGATGGAACAGCTACTAAAAAGAGGCTCAGCATTGCCACACCTGTGCAAGAGAATGTAAGACCCTAGCAGAACTAAAAGGCCACATCCATGCTGCCCATATTTTAAGATAAGCGAAACATTAAGTACTGTTCTGGCTCAAGTTATTTATTGGTTTTATTCTGCGCTGGGGTGAGGGAAGGGATGCCTGACTGGATTTGTTTGCACGAGTTTTTTGGAAACAAGCAGAAAAAATGATATATGTTTGAGCAAAGAGCTGAATATATGTGATACAATATAAAATGAAACATAATCCAATTTCAGAAACGTAGATAAAGTTCATCTGGATCTATTTATGTGGACAATGCTTCATTCCAGTGACATTTTATATTGCTGCCTTCATATGACCCCTCCCCAATGGCTAATATTGTAAACATCTAAATGTCGAAAAACATGACAAATATTTACAAACTGATTCCTGGCTTCCCTCAATTTCAAAGTGCAACCATCCTGAAAATGTACTAATGGATTGGTCGATATATGCTGATTGGTTAGAATGTTGAACTGCATACTGTGAGATCAATTGTTCAATTCCAAGCACCATGAAAATAACCATTGAATTCAAATATTTTGGTACGTTGAAATTAACAAAAGATTTATAGTGCAAAGTAAGCTTTGTTGCAAGCAAACAAAGGTGAAGTTATATTTTCTTGCTTCCATCAATGATAACTCGGTCATCATTAATAATTATAGCCACTCATCAGCAGATTCTGTTCCAATGACTTAGTTGTTAAGTAAGTTTTACCTGACCATTATTTTTGGTATACTAATATACTGTAATGAGTTTGTCTCAAGCAGCTTGCAATCAGTGGAGAACTGTGGCTAAAAATAGTAGAGACAAAGGGATCCACCTACAACTACAATGCTATCATATAGTTTTCATAATGAATAAATGAAATTTTAAAAAAAATACATATAGAAAAAAATGGTACAATTAAAATTTTTAAGGAAAAAAACTATTTCTTAGTAATTACAATGTACATGTACTGTACAAATTACAGTTGATACCAAGTGTAAATACAGAATGATATAATTTTTTTTTTAAATTTTAAGTAATTGGTTGATATTTTGAAAGTTTATTGCACAGTTTACACATTAACAGATTGTCCAAAAGCAAAATAGAGCATTGCAGGCTGTCCACCATATTAAGGTAAATTGTTTGTGTTTGCTAGATGATTATGCGAATCTGCTAATAATTGCTTCTGCATGCAATTCATCTAGCAATTCCTTTTCAATAGATAGCAACATGTATGTTTGGTTTGGTTTGGTTTACGGCATATCAACCTCAATGGGTTATTTAATGCTGACAAAATTGTTATTGCTGGTAATGTTTTTCTTCAAAAATCTATTTCTGGGAATATCTCTCCTTGAAGAAATCTTTAGCTGGTCATATTTTTTTCAAAGAATGTATAACTGTTTGTATTGCTGGTATTTTTTTTTTTTTTTTTAAGTATTGCTGATAATAATTCTTCCTTCAAAAATTATTGCTGGTAATATTTTTTTTTATTATGAAGTATTTCTGGTATTAAAGCCTATTTTTACTTTTACATAAGTTTAGGGGTTAACTATTTGCCCATAGCTGGGGCCCTACCAAGTGCTACCACCCCGGGTCAGGGTGGACCTGGAAACACCAGCAATTAAGAGGTGGTTCCACGCTCCTCAAAACCTCCTGATCAAAGGACTTGCTGTTGGACGTAGTTTATCGTCATACCCAGGACGCAGTAACTTGTATGATTCCAAATTCTCATCAGATAGAGAATTTCTTAAACTTGTCTTTATAATCTTTAGCTTTGAAAATGTTGTCTCACATTGGACTTCAGTAACTGATAGGGTACAGATGTCTTTATAAAGATCTGTTTTATTACTAAAACAGCTGTCTGTTTTTGTTTCTTTATTGCATTTTTATTTGACATAGGGGCCCACTTGCTATTGGGTCAGCTGACACCCTGGCCAGTCCGCTACTGCTTGAGATAACTTTAATGCTCCTTTTGCACCATTTGTAACATTATTTTGGTTTTGCATTCTGTAAATACAGTAAAAGTAAATTTTTATTTATTTTTCACATTATTCATTCATTTTTCCCACAAGGGGAAAAGTAGAGTCCCTCACACCTTCATAAAAAGAAGATTAAACGCTTGAAGGAAGTCCATGAAAAACCATATACCCTCATGAGTGATGTTAATTTGACAAAGTCCAGAACTGGATAAGCAATAATTTTACATATGAAAAATTTAGTTTTCTGTTTTATCAGAAATTACATAATGTTATGATTAAAGTAAAAAATTTAAAAAAGTCAATGAGTAATTTCAAATGTTTGAATTGATAGCTGCTCCTATTCAAACCTACTGACAGATTGGACCAATGAAATTGCATGCATCAAGAATCACTTCATTTTTGTTTTTTCATTTTATTGTCGCTGATTTTGCATCATAAATTTTATCTTTGAGATGTTACTCATGAAAGAAAGAAAAGAAAAAAAACGTCCCAAGACATTAAGGTATTCAGTGTTCCACAATAGATTTTCAATTTTCATTGGGGGACAAAGACTAATCTTCCGATGAAACAAATTCCCAATGAGATGCACTTCAAATTATCTCTATATAACAAAGGCAAATATGACATAGGGAAAACATCTACAGACAGACAAGGATTCAGTGTATGACTAAGAACAATATCTATAGACCAACTGGGATTCAGTGTATCACTAAGTAGGCATCTACAGACAGATCAAGATACTGTATATAACTATGAAAGACATTTACAGACAAACTGGGATTAAGTGCATGACCAAGGCATATGTCTAACAACTGAATTATATTTAATATAATTCAAATCTATTTCCACACACACAAACACACTATTTTACAACTGGTTGTCTCGAAGATCAAATCGTATGGAGCTGCAAATGGCCAGTAAAATTTGCTAATATGAACAGCCTTATTCTTTTTATATTTCCCTAATGGTTGTATCTTGGTCTTGTTCTGCTGTCAAGGTCAAGGGATATCGCATCCTGTTCTTTTTTTTTCAGTACTCCTCGGTTATTGCTTACTAATTTTCTAATGTGTCGAAGTCACTACTTGGCTCATGGATTGAACTCATAATTATTATGCCAGCCAGGTTACTCTGATCAACAGATGCTTGAAGAAAACTGCAGAGCAGAACAAGAAATATGACATAATTTACATTCTGACTAATGTGCTCATCATCTTCTGTTAATATCACAAAATGTCAGGGCACTCAATGAGTGTTACTGGTATCATGTAACCCAGTAGTACTTGCCATATAGTTGAGTCATCGACAACTAAACTGGTTCTTCCACCAGGCTTTTCTGGTGAGAAGAGTGGCAAGACATAGGCACTTGCGCAAGAGAACTAGGGAACTAGCCGAGTGCTAAGTTGCGGATTGACCCTACAACCATAACTCACCATCGGCTGATGATGTCAATGGTAACATATTATGGATCAAAGTGTAGTATCTGTTCTCCTCATCTCTAATGCTAATAGTAATATTAGCCATTTCCTTATAAGGAAACATTCAGTATTCATTAACCTTACAGACTTTGGAAAGGTTTATCTTGAGTCCTATTTTCTGGAACACTTGGTAGAGGATTTGATTAAGACCATTCTAATCCTAATTGTTAATATCTATGTCATCGACATAGCAACCCTCACCAATCTAGTACTGAGCTTAAATTCATAAAGTCTATGTACCATAGTGAAAAGAAGAATTAGCATGAAATTATTTAAAGGAAAGGCACAGGAAAGCTACATTATGGTGGTAGGAAAGTGACTGAAGCCGAGACGCCAATAAGTGAATCTTATGCGAGAGAAGAAACTGTTAGCATAGAACTTACGGTTAGATCTAGCCATTTCAACTGTAAAATGATGAGACCTTGCCACCAATCTAATATGCTTAAATTCATAAAGTCTACGTCTCATGGAGGAAAGTTCACACAATGCAAGTATTTAATGCTGAATTACGATGGAAGTATGAAATGCTGAAACACTGTGATCATAACAACAAAGATGAGGATATTAGCCTAAATGTAAATAGTGAAAATCAGACTGAATATGCAAAAAACCCAAAAAACATTGTTTAAATTATTTACTTAACTTCAGATCAATATTTAATTTTTCTTGGGTTCATATTTTTTCTTAATAAATATTACTTTACAGTTTGCAAGATTCAAATTACAGAGAACCAATAACATTTACGAATTTACATGTCCCTGAAGGAATTGTGTTCCTGATCAAACTAAATTCATGAATAATTACATTGGATATACCACTACATGCCTATCAAGAAGACTCACATTACATCTCTCTGACAAGAGCTCAGTTAGGAAACCTCCATCTGCAACATCCTCGTAGAAAATATGAGAATAGCCCCATCCACATGTAAGAAAAGCTAAAAATAAAGGAAGCATTAATAATAATAGTGCTAAAGCCAACATATAATAGGATCAATAAACAAAAACGACATGTTCATCATTAATTAATCATAGTTAAGGATTGGAAACTCATGAAGGATTGATACAAAGTTAAAATATATATATATATATATATATATATATATATATATATATATTATTCCAGGATCATTTTCCAACTTATTCAAGATGATCTTTGCACTTTCTAAACTAGTAACTTTCTGTCTTGGAGCAACAAGGTGCCTCACAGGTTTCATGTACAATTTCATTTTCACTACTCTTCAGTCATAGCTGAATCGTCTCTCTCACATACCAAACATCTTATGAATTATAAAATATATATACATATATATATATATATATATATATAGTAATGTATGTTTGTAATATATATATACATATATATATATATATATATATATAGTAATGTATGTTTGTAATATATATATATATATATATATATATAGTAATGTATGTTTGTAATATATATATATATATATATATATATATATATATATATAGTAATGTATGTTTGTAATATATATATATATATATATATATATAGTAATGTATGTTTGTAATATATATATATATATATATATATATATATATATATATAGTAATGTATGTTTGTAATATATATATATATATATATATATATAGTAATGTATGTTTGTAATATATATATATATATATATATATAGTAATGTATGTTTGTAATATATATATATATATATATATATATATATAGTAATGTATGTTTGTAATATATATATATATATATATATATATATATAGTAATGTATGTTTGTAATATATATATATATATATATATATATATATATATATATATGATAATGTATATATTATAAATCATTAGATTAACTTACATGCTAATACCCTTGGGAAAGGTATGAATTATTATACATATTATTATGTATCATTTATTGTTTACATTTATGAGTGAAATAAAGGGTACAGTTCGAACTTCTAACCACCTGAAGAAGGCCTGAGCATACAACAGCCGAAACGTTGTGATAAACAGGGCGACAAAGATGAGGACAATATTCCGAATAATGTAAATAATGTACATAATACCACATCTCAGAAATATAGACAGGTAAATTCTTTACATTTGTATATTTAATATCCAAACCATAATTCATGGCAACAAGAAAACATTCTAAAACATAAATTATTACTTTACATTTGTATATTTAATAATCAAACCATAATTCCTCTCTTCAAGAAAATTAAATAAAAAACTGCATTACCTTGTCAGTTGTCTTTAAGGAAGCTTGTATAAAAGAGGGATTGCTGCCCAAATAATCAATTACTAGTTTACTTTCATATATTTAATATCCAAACCTTAATTCATGCCCACACTGAATATCATTGTTTGCTTATTAATGTTATTGCTTAGTATTCATTCTATTTTATTTTTGGCTCATACAGGATTTGAAGTATGCACGTCTTTATGTTTTTTGTTTTGTCTAAAGTTGCGAGTTTAAATCATTTTTTGATATTCTTCTGCTTTCTCCTTCATTTGACTTCTTTTCATCTTCTGGAAATTTTTGTTCTGTTTTCTCTACACCATTATCCAGTGATGATTATCATCTTTTTTTTTCATCACTCCTCAAAATTTATGGAGTTTTCCATTGCAGATAAAAGTGAATTTAGGTTATAAGAGAGGAAGGGAAGTGATAGATAAAAAAAAATATAAAAATAAAATAAAAGAGAGAAAGAAAATAATTCCCAAAGCCCCAAACTATTTATTCCATCTTTGAAATCCATTAATTCAGAACGACAAGAATATTAACGACATTTCATTTTAAATTATTTGTATTGTATATTTATTCCGTAAATTATTTTCTGTATCTTCTCAAATAAATAAATTCAGGAAAAATAAACAAAGAACAAAAGTGCTGAATACTGCAAATGTGTAAGAAAGAAAAGGAAAAATTTTTACAAAATGAGGATGTTGAACTTGTCTAATTTGAAAATGTCTCCATTTTTGATTTGTCCTTTCTTATTTGATTCTAGTAAATCATGTTTGACAAATCTCAACTAGGAATTCTCTTAATATCCCCACCACTAATGGATGCTTCATAACATTTCAAAGAAATGCATCTGCCAGCATGTGTATGTGTGTGAGTCTATATATATATATATATATATATATATATATATATATATATATGAATGAATGAATAAATAAATAAAAGGAGAGTCATGTCGAGGTTCTTTGCAAAATCCAAAGAAGGATCTGTAATGTAACTGATCCTGACAAAGCATCTCAACTTCTGTCACTTTCTCACTGACATGGCAAGGCTTCCCTCTGTCTTTTCTACAAATGTTTTCATGGCTTCTCCTCTGACAAGTTTTTTTTTCCCCCTAGTACGCCGAATGCATGAATTTAAGTATACTACTAGATTGGCATCCAGGTCCCACCCATTTACTTTTGAAATAGCTAAATGCAACTGCCACTACTACTCCAACAGTTTCTTTTCTCACACTTCTCGCCTGTGGAACTCTCTTTTGTTTACTTGCTTCCCTGATAACTATAATGTTCAAAAATTTAAAAGCAATGTCGATTGCCATTTTGTATATTTCTGAATCCTGTTCATCTTTTGTCCTTGCCTCAATCCTCTCTGTACTTAGACTTTTCACTCACTTTCACTCCGTGTAACCTCCTATGTACTAGTGGCATTTGTTATGAAACTGGGCAGATATGAAGCTTTCGAGACAGTAATCTGAGTAAAGAGGATGTGTTTTCCTCATAATGGGAAATTAGAATCTTTCTTTTCTGCATCGCTCACTGTGGCCGAGCAGTAAAGCACACTGGATCAAAAGGTGGTTTTTCTCTACAAATTGGGACACAATTTTCATCCTTGCTGGGGAACACATGTTCTGCATCTTTGAGAAATGTTTACTCAGATTCCTTGAATGAACTGAGGCTAAAAGACAATCTACAGTGGTTAATAAAGAAAAACAGGGTGTCTATTTCAAGTATGAAATAATTACGTTTGAAGTAATACATTGTCACGTGTGTGACGGTAGAAATGAAAAGTAAATGGAACAGCAAGAAGATCAAGTTTTATAATAAACCAAAGTGGTTTTATTATAATTTTAGTGTTTTGGTCAGTGGCTAAAAAGGAAAAAATAAAGACTTGTTGGCAAGAATTCAAAGAAACTTCAGTCAGGAGTTGCTGGGGCTTTGCAGCAGAGTTTACTTGTCAGGTCAGCGAATGGTAGTAAAAGAACTGCTCTGAAGTGGACGTCTACAACAACTGACTTCACCAGCCAACTCACTTAATTTTGGTGCCAACCAATGAATACAAATACCTGGATGAAGGATCTCCATTTTGTAAGGTCATTTGACCACATCAAAGAGTTCTTTGAAGTCTTTGATCCAAATTTCCCAGAACTCTGAGAAGTTTCATTAAAAGATTCTCTATATATGTGTGTGAAAAGTGTGTGTATATAAATGTGTATATATATATATGCATGTGTGTAATATATATATTGTTATTTAAATATTATATGCGTGGTATTTATTAAAAAGCGCTCAATATCAGTGAT
>OZ038493.1:75342179-75402179 GCA_964036315.1 Acanthosepion esculentum | reverse complement strand
GCGTAGCCTAAAACAAAATAATAAGGAAAAACAAAACGTGTTTGAATAGGCCTCTGCAACAAAGAGGAACTAGCGACCCAAGCAGATGGACACACTCAGAAAACAGCCATTGATTATATAAATAGGCACACATATAAAAAAAAAATTATTATTTATTCAGTAGCTTGTTTCATGCTGTGTGACTTTTTAAAATGGGTATTTATTTATTTTGGATACTACAAGGCTGTATAGTTCTGTTTTTGTCTTGTCTGGTTTTCCAAATGTTGAGAGCGCTCCTCCCTGATTGAGAAAAAGCTGGTGTTATATCGCTCTCTTAGTTCCAGTCACATGCTGACTATTGGCTAATACCTGCCCAGTATTGTTCATATGAAAATTTTGTCTGTGTCACCTACTCTAAGTAGAACGCCCTCTCTCAACAGTGGATGAGGACGTAACTCCTGGTGCTTACTGCACCACAGGCAACCAACTCTGGGTCGCTTGTCGGGTTGACCCGATTCTCCATTACAACTTTTTTTTTTACATAATTCAAAAGTTCGAAAAAATCTAAATCTTGAATTTCATGATTTTCATTTTCTCCTCCATACATAGATTGCAATCTCCGCCTCAGTATCTCTTCATCCTTTTTTATTATATACCATTCTGTGAGTGGTGTTTGCATTTTCATTTTCAAGTATGCCATTCACCCATGCTTGGAATACTGCTGCTACATATGGTCTGGTGCTCCTGCACAAGAATTTAGAGATTCTTGATAAAATACAAAGAAGAATCAGCAACATTATTTATCCTGACCAGGCCTCTCAGCTTCAGTCATATTCCCATTGTCGTAAAGCTTCCCTGTGCCTTTTCTATAAATACTTCTATGGTAATGGTTTGGATGAGATTTTTGCTATTGTACCTAGACTTTTTGACTTTAAGTGAAGTACCAGACGGGCAACAAGGTCCCATCAATTGACAGTTGAATTGGCTAGACGTAACCATATGTTCTAGGCTAACAGTTTCTTTTCTCGCACTTCTTCCTTATGGAACATTCTTCTGGCTCTGTGATTTCCAATTAATTTTGATCTTCAAAAAATTTAAATACAATGTCAATCAGGATCTTTCATCTCCCTGATTACTTTTCTGTTGTTCTTGATCCTTAGTTATGTTTCTAATTCTTTCACACTCAGTAACCCCCTTGTGTCTTAGTGGCTTTATTGCCTTGCTTGGGGTAAAAAAAAAAGACACATATGGGAACTAAAAATGCATTACAAAATTCTTTTAAAAGTAATTAAAATAGAGCACTCTTCAACACTTATATATAAAAGTGAACGTAAACACTATTTGCAGACAGAACCATAATATGGCACCAAGATTAAAAAAAAATATGACAGGTATACAAAAAATCTAAAATTATTCACTTAAACTATTACTTTCCTATAATTTGGCATGTGCACTGCCCTATATATATATATATATATATATATATATATATATATATATATATATATATATAAATATATAATATCAATTGATAAGGGATAATTCCTAAGAGGATTTTAATCTAAAGAGAGCTCAATGTAAGAACAGAACAATATAATAATTCTCTTTTCCCCCTGAACAATCTTTTTTACAAACCTTATATTGAAATTTTTCTTTTTCTTTCTTCTTTTTTTAATATTGAAACTTATTACTTTTTTCTCTTTCTTTGCGTCTAGATAAATTGACAACATTTATTAACAAAACACTGGCTTGAAGTGATGGATGTAAAAGGCCATGAAATAAATTATAATCGAATGGATTTTAAAGGATTCTGTATTCATTATTGTTGTGGCCTGGTTGGGGCCAGAAATAAAGACACAAAGACAGGAATTGAGTTAAATATATTAACAGAAAAGCATTAATACATATACAAGAATGTTCGGTCCAACTGTCAGAGCTGACTGCTGGAAACTACACTCTCTAAAAAGCAGTACCTGTTTGTATTTGTAACTGGGAAAGTCCATGCATGCATAAGTAAATTACCATAACAATTATATATATATATATATATATATATATATATATATATATATATATATTAATACATGTCTCATTAAATAATATAGATAAGCGTTGTCTATATATTTTATGCAAAACTTGCATAAAATATATAGACAACGCTTATCTATATTATTTAATGAGACATGTATTAATGAAAAAATGCTGCCTAAATACACACAATATATATATATATATATATATATACACACAGCAGGGTGGGCCCAAACGTTTTTCCAGTAGTGTATGTGTGTGTATATATATATATATATATATATATATATATACACACACATACACTACTGGAAAAACGTTTGGGCCCACCCTGCTTTTCTTTAAAAAAACAAACACTTTAAAATGAAATGCATCATTTTTAAAGCAAAAGATTTCCCTAACTACAGTGTATTTGCTTTTGTTTTGACAAAAAATAAGCACTTAAATACGAAGGATTATCATACAACAGCATCATATTTTCTTTTTGTCAATAAAACCACCAACGGCCTTAATTACTGCTTTACAAATTCTTGCCATTCTTTCAAACAGTTTTTGAAAAAAAGTAAATTGCATACCTTCTCAAGCATTCTTCAAGTACTGAAAAAGCTCAATCTCACTCTTTGGCTATTCTCTTTGAACTCTCCTATCTAATGAAAGAGATACTGTTCCAATGGGAGAGAGGCCAGTAGATTGTAGCAGTCAAGTCATAATTTCCAAAATTTTCTTCCTTTTCTTTGAGGTAATTTTGGCATAATTTAGAAGTTTGTTTTCTTAATGAAAGTTGATTTTTTTATCCAATTATACAGAAACCAGATGGTATAGCATGTCTTTGAGAGTAGCCTTTCTTGAATAAAATTTTAATTTGTGCCCTTAATTCTTAGCTGTTTTGATTTTGTTATTTTGTGCAAATTGCTTCAAAATAAAAAACCTAAAAAAAAAAAAAGAAAAAAAAAAGAAAGAAAATATGATAATACTTTTGTAATAGCACAATATATTTTTTGTCTTCAAACAGAGACAGCTACATAAGTTTTGTTTACAATCTTGGTCAGTGCCGAGTTAACATTTAGACCCTGTATTAACATTTAACATAGCTGAGAATTTTGGTAGTCTCAAAAGATCCATTGAGGGTTTAATGGTGAAAACAAATCTGAACTTTTTTGTATTAAGAGTAGCCTGGAGAAAGACAGAAAAATAAAAGCAAATACACTGTAGTTACTGAAATGTTATACACACATATACATATATACACATCCACACACACTAGATATATATATGTGTGTGTGTGTTTATGTGGTTATATATGTGGATGTATAAGCCACTCCCACCAAAATAACTGCCAGAATGGGTTACCCACAATGCACTACTGAACCATATATATAAATAGTTGAGAAAAAAATTCAATACTCGCAGCCTGATGATTGCAACTAGCATGAAACAGCCTGTTGCCTCTGAGTGTTGACTCCAATGTTCACTTTTTATATATATATATATATATTTAAGTTAAGAAAAATTTGGTAATCCGTATAGGTAGTCCCAAGGAGGATGAAATCCTGAGAGCTCAATGTAAATTCAGAGATAATAATTTAAAGAAAACAGACCACTTTAAGGCTCCATGTAATAATTTATTTCACCGAGATATATATATATATATATATATATATGATGGACTCTCCCGTCGAACTCGACGGTTGAGGGTCAGACAGATCAGTTCCCAGAAACTGAAAGCCCGACACCCACACAGGATTTGATTATAGTGGTGAAGACTTTGTGCAGGGCCATCCACACTTTTTGGAGGGACGAATACAGGGACCTGGTGCAACGAATGCCACAAGGTCCCCAAACGACCCTCCGCAGGTTTTGAATTCAGAGTTGTCCTTCTCCTAGACCAGTTGCCTTCCAAGGCTATAGAACCCAGTCTGTCCTGCTATTTACCCATAGTTGGAGGGAGAAGAAGAGGATTCACACCTTTCCCAAGGAAAGCACGTAAGTGAATGTAATGGATTCGACTGGAATTCGAACTCGGCTCTCAATCCAAGCCGTTATCCATTACTCCACCGTGCCTCCTATATATATATATATATATATATATATATATATATATATATATGTATTGGCCTGTCATATCATAAACATCAAGACTGGTTTCATGACGACAATACAAAAGTTCAGCAGCTTATAGATCAATTGCACTCTTCTCATAAAGCATGGATTGAGGACAAGAACTCGTCCGATAAGAAGATCGCTTACAAGAAGTGCAAAAGTCAGGTTCAACGAGCTCTCAGAGCCATGAAAGGGTGTTGGTGGTCTGAAAATGCCACTGAACTCCAAGAAGCTTCAGGTAGAAAGGATCTAAAGGCTTTCTATGCTGGCCTCAAGAGCATTTTCGGTTCTTAGAAAAGTGGTGTTGCTCCTATCTCCACAGCAGATGGTGAAACTCTCTTGACACATAAGTCAGACATTTTAAATCGCTGGAAAGAGCATTTCAAAACTGTTAAACACCACTTTGGTTACTGATGAGGAAGCCATCACATCAATTGAGCAAAATCCTGAAATTTCGGAGTTGTCTTTTGAACCTACTTATCAAGAGGTAATTGACTCCATCAAGCAAATCTCATCTGGAAAATCTACTACTCCTAAGGATCCTATTCCACCTGAAGTGTATAAGCACGGTGGCCAAAAGTTGGTAAAAAAGTTACATCTCCTTTTCGTGGAGATATGAAAGGCAGGCTGCGTCCCACAGGATTATAAAGACACCTCTATGAAACACCTCTACAAAAACAAGGGTTCCAGGTGTATCTGTGATAATCATCTGGGGATATCACTACTTTCAATTGCAGGCAAAAACCTAGCGAGTCTGATTCTAAACAGAATCATTATACACCTTGTTGATGACATCTATCCTGAATCGCAGTGTGATTTTTGGTCAGGTCGTGGCACCATTGACATGATATTTTCTCTTCATCAAGTTGCAGAGAAGGTTCGTGAGAAAAACCAGGAGTTGTACATGGTGTTTGTGGACTTGACAAAGGCCTTTGACACTGTGAATTGAGAGGCTCTTTGGCAAGTCTTGAGGAAATTCGGCATCCCTGAAAACATGCTAAGAGGGAATGAAAGCTAATATTGAACCTGATGATATGATTAGAATCCATTAATGTCACAAATGGCACCAAGCAAGGTTGTGTCATGGCCCCTGTCCTTTTTGCCCTTTTCTTCTCGATGATGCTGAAATATGCTTTTGCAGACTCAGAGAGTGGCGTCAAGTTTCAGTTTCGAACAACTGGTGGTGTCTTCAATCATCAGTGCTTCAAAGCTAAGACCCACCTTTGTACGCAAATTATTCATGATTTGTTGTTAGCTGATGATGCAGCTCTTATAGCGACATCCTTTGAGGAGGCCCAACATCTAATAAATCATTTCTCTGCTGCACGTAAAGCATTTGGTCTTACACTTAGCATAAAGAAAACTGAAGTTGTGCACCAACCTTGTCCTACTCTGGAGCAATTGTGTGGTGAGAAACAAAAACCACCAGTCTACAAATTTCCAGAGAGACCAATAAAAGTAGAAGACAAAACCCTGAACTATGTAAAGTCTTTCACCTATCTTGGTAGCAAAGTCAATTACAGTGGAAATTTAGATGATGAAATCATGCATCGGATTGCTAAGGCTACAAGTGCTTTTGGCAAACTTTGCAATCGTTTGTGGAATGAGCGGGGTATTTGATTGGATACGAAAATTCGGGTTTACAGAGCTGTTGTATATGCCATCCTTTTGTATGGGTCAGAGTCGTGGACTCCATAGAGGTACCATATATGCCAGCTAGATCTTTTCCATAAAAGCTGTCTGCATGCCATCTGTGGAGTTAACCTTCAAGATAGGACATCTAATGTAGACCTGTTTAACAGGTGTAATATTGGAGGAATCGAGACTTTTCTCATACAGTCTCAGTTACGGTGGACTGGTCATGTCTTGAGATTGTCTGATGACAGGATACCCAAGATCCTAATGTACAGCCAGTTAGATCAGGGCTACAGGAATGTAGGACACCCATGGCTAAGATACAAAGACAAGCTGAAAAGCAACTTGTCAGCTGTCAATATACCACATAACACCCTTGAGCGCTTAGACTTGGAGCAGGTAGAATGGAGATCAACGTGTTTTAGTGGACTCAGCAGTTTTCAATCTGCTTGTCTGAATCATCTTCAAGAAGTGAGAGCAAGATCTAAAAGGTCAGCCAATCTAACAATGATCTCATCTCACAATACTCACACTTGCTCCATATGTGACCTCCTTTGTAAATCACGAGCAGGTCTTAAATGCCACATAAGATTATTGCACAAAATTTTATATCTGAATCAACTAAGCTTCATACGTCGAAACCGATGGGAGAGTCCATTATTATATATATATATGTGTGTGTGTGCATATGTGGGTGTTTATATATATATATATATATATATATATATATATATATATATATATATATATATATATATCTATCAAATATGTGGTGCAGTTCAATTTATATTACAATGAATCATTCATATAAAAAGAAGATTAGTAAAGTTAAGGATATAAAATGGGGAATCCACACAAATATATATATATATATATATATATATATATATATATACAAGCATGCAGAAATACACACATATACATGCACACACACTTACACATGCATAAACACACACACACTTCTACAAGCACAAACACACATATTAGACACCTTTATACATTTTTCAGAATCTCTCAAGACCTACACAATTTACATTATTTGGACTATTGTCTTCATCTTTGTCGACATGCTTATCATGTTTTGGCTGTTGCATGCTCCGGCCTTCTTCAGGTCATTGGAATGTCGAACTGAACCCTTTATTTCCCTCACTGGGGTAGACTGATCTAGTTTCACATGCCATGTCTAATGGATGTCAGTTATTTCCTGTTAATTCCCTCTCCAAGTTCTCCACTGCCTTAAACAGCTATTGAACTCACATTCTTTGGGTCCTGTCACTGGATCTAACCAACACCTTTATCTACTGTGCCATAAATAAAGGGTTCAGTTCGGTATTCCAACATACAACAGCCAAAACGTTGTGATAAACATGGTAACAAAGATTAAGACAATAGTCCGAGTAATGCAAATAGCGTACATAATACCTCATCTCAGAAATATAGACAGATACTCTCAAGCCCTGTATTCAAACTACTGATCTACATCTAAATAAAAAAATTAAATCAAAATATAATTTTGTGCAATGAATTGAAATAATATTAAGTGAATTTAAAAAACAAACCTAGAATCACTTTAAAACACTAGAATTACATTGCAAATTTTGTACATGCACCACCAAATCAATGACCTCTAACCTTTTGCTCAGTCATGAAACAAAGTTCATTCTTTGATTTTTCAAAATGATTTTATAACTTTTCTTTTTAATAAGGAGAGTGAAAAATATGCATCAATTTCCTGCAAAATCATTTTTACAAAAATCGAGGAATCCTACAAGTAATTTATCAGGAACAATGAAATTCTTTGAAAGGATATGTATTTCTAAAGAAGTAATAGAATTTTTTTATTTACTAGTCTGATAGATTTTTATCAATTTAAATGCCATATCTGTGCATCCCCCATAATTGAGTAGATATTCTATTGTTATTTGAAACATATTTATTTTTGCCTATCAGCCAGAATATTCAACAAAAATTTGGATTAATGAATTAAAAATCCATTACTTTTTTTTAGAAATTGCTTTGTTTGGATACAAAACTGAGCAGATTTGAATTTTGGGGCACTGTTTGACCTTGCTTGATTGAAGACACCCTTCATGGGTGAGTTGGAGTAAAGCATATCAGATCTAATAAAGTTTTCTCGTCCAAAAGAGGGATGCAAGCTCAAATCCTACTAGAGCGCATAAATTTTTCGTTAATAAAATTTCATGAATATTCAGGCTGTTGGATGAAAAGAAATATACAGCATGACTACTTGAATACGGATATCCACTAAAAAATAATATTTAAAATGATATATTTTTCGGACTGTTATCCTCATCTTCATTGCCATATTCCACAGCATTTCGGTCGTTGTAAGCACTGGCCTTCTTCAGGTGACTGGAATTTCAAACTGAACCATTTATTTCGCCTACTGGGCTAGATTGTTCTAGTTCAACATGCCATGCCTCTTCCAGATGTCTCAGTTATTTCCCTTTAACTCAACTCTACAAGTCTTTTGGTTCACCACTGCTGTAGCTGGTAGTGAATTCACAACTCTTTGGGTCTAGTCACTAGATCTAAACAATGCTTTTATCCACTGGGCCATGTGTTCTCAAGTTTGCTGACCACTCATCAGTGATGGAAGGGGGCAAAGTGAGTGAGAGAACTTTTCTACTCCAGACTATTTCTTGTTTGTCCATCTGCTTGCCATCAAGACAAAAACCTCACTAAAAAAAGTCGAGAAAGGAACGTTTTTTTATTTTTTTTGCATATAAATCACACCTTCTTGCTTGCTCCTGATTAGTTAATTAAACAACCAATGAAAAGACTTCACATCACAAACTGTATGGTTATTATTGGTTAGGCAATTTTTTTTTGTTATCATTCTTAACTTTAAATTATTCAACTTTATTCAACACTGACAATATAGATATATATAAAGAACAAATAGGAAAAAACGTTTATAAATCTAATATGCCTCACTTTGATTAAAGCTTCATCAAGGAATGAGTTATGGAGAAAAAGAAATTCTGGTATTTTTATTTTTATGTTGTTTGATTAAGTTGATTAAGCAGACTTCATGGGTATTTGACTTGTCAAGAATCATTCATATGTATGACATGTGCAAGTGTATCATAATTCTAGTTACATCTGCTATCCATTTAAGTTGTTGCTGTTGTTGAAAGTCCTCAAGTGATGTGGTTTCTGTCATTTGGGTCAAATGTCTACGTCTCATAAATTTAAAATTTAGAGTAACAAGAAATATATTAGAACATCAAATAATTGCTTATATATATATATCTAAAAGTGAACACTGACATCAACACTCAGAGGCGACAGGCTGTTTCATGTTAGACACAATTGTCAGGCGGCCTAATGATTGTGTCTAGCATGAAACAGCCTGTCGCCTCTGAGTGTTGACTTCAATGTTCACTTTTATATTTACACACGCTCTATCTCTGATACTGAGCACTTTATCCCATAAATATAACACACCTTAGAATTATATTTCTTTTTATATATATATATATATATATATATATATATATAGAGAGAGAGAGATAGATCATATTAGTAGTCAATATATATATATATATATATATATATATATATTATACGTATATATATATAAATTTCCAAGAGGATAGAATCCAGGTAGAGCTCAATGTCCAGGATAGAACAAAGTTTTGAGAAATTGGATCGTGATTACGATTCGAATATAATAAATAATAACAATGGAATATTAGGGTTTGAGCCTTATATATATATATATATATATATATATATATATATATATATATATATATATGAATGTATCTCTATAGCATGTTTTAATTTTTCTGTTGTTATTTTAATAATTAGTTCGAACCACCTGCAGAAGACCGGAGCATACAATGGCTGATAAAAGAGTTCTTTGATTTTGGTTTTATGGTTTGAATTGGTATTACAACCTTTGAAATTGACTTGTTAAACTAAATGTGAAAATATTTATCTCTAATCTGAAAATACACTAAATTTGGAGACTTTTAATTTTAGCATAAGATTAAAGATTTCTTGATATTTTTTTTCAGAATCTTATAATTAATATTTAATTAAAAACCAGAAGCAAATGTGTTTTGTATTTATTATAATTTATTCTAAATATTAATGAACAAAATGTATATTGCTATAATTTTAGACATGATTAGAAAGAAAAGTTTGTATGTATATATATATATATATATATATATATATATATACACACACACACGTGTGTATATATATATATTTTAGGAAAAAACATCTAAACAATAGCTGCACATCAAAAGTGGTAAGATCATGTTTTGAAAAAGTAACCGTAATAAAAACAGACAAAAAAAAGAGCTGTATGAAAAACAGTTAAGATGCAAAAAAGTTGCTTATTCACTACAAAAGTTTCACCAAATTGGCTCATCAGGTTGTGTGTGTGTGTGTGTATATATATATATATATATATATATATATATATATGTGTGTGTGTGCTTGTCTCACACTTTGAGTGGTGGTGTCAATAAAAATAGTGGTCAATGTAATCTAACAGAGCTATTAAGTATATATTAATAAAAAGATTAAATTATATCTCACAGGTTAGGAATAATATATATTACATGAATCATTCATACAAAAAAACAGATATTGAAGTTAATGATATAAATGGCGAGAATACATCTTCGTAAACAAATTTAATAAATGACATTAACCCCGCACCTGTAGATGAATCCCCGTTCATAAATTCCAGTTGCATAAGGTCTTTTTTTATTTTTTTACAAGCTTTCATCTGTGCATACAGACATCATAAGGTATGAAAATATATTTGTTTTTTTACATCCAGGTAATAACAGGACAACGAAAGAATAGATGTAATCTGAAATATGTTTTTAAAATTGTGTTATTGTTAATTGTAAGGAATTTTGGAGCGTGCAGTCGCATCGCTGAGATTGAATTTTTAAATTTTAAGATTGTGCGTTTTTGTACTAATATGGTAATAGGAGACTTCTTTTGTACTGGTAGGTTTTTCAGTCAATGTGGCATGAACTAAATTGTTCAATAAATAGAGGAATGTCACAGTTATTATCTGAAAGTTGCACATTGGATCAGTTATTTTAATATCAAGTATGTGGTGCAGTTCAATTTACATTACATGAATCATTCATACAAAAAACAGATATTGAAGTTAATGATATAAATGGCGAGAATACATCTTCGCAAACAAATTTAATAAATGACATTAACCCCCGAACCTGTAGATGAATGTTATATCTGTTTTTTGTATGAATGATTCATGTAATGTAAATTGAACTGCACCACATACTTGAATTTATATATATATATATATATATATATATATATATAGATATAGATGTGTGTGTGTATATATATATATATATATATATATATATATATAGAGAGAGAGAGAGAGAGACAAAAAAGAAATTTGTTCATTATCAACTCTGAAAAGTCAATTTCATTCCATGAAACTGAGTTGAGATATCCAACAGCTTTATATAAGGAGAGAAAAGGGAAATCACCGCCCTCAGTGAGATCAGGTTGAGATCATAGACAAGGTACATCATTGGAAAATTTGTAAACTTAAGGAATCAGCACATATGCTAGGCCACAAAAATCTCCTTAGCTGACGAAGCATACAAATGAATACAATATGGGAATCAGTAATAAGGAGTGCCAGAGAAAAGCAATATTAACAATGAAAATTGCAATATGAGCTCTGGTAAAAAAAAAAAAAAAAGCAATGATAACAGCAAAAATTGCAATATGAGCACTGGTAAAAATGGTTGCTGAAGACATTAAGTTTATAAGTCCCAGAAATTCATACACAGATGTCCTTAAGGACACATGGCATAGTGGATAAAGACATTGGTTAGATCCAGTGACAGGATTTGTGAGTTCATTACCTTGTTAAGGTAGTGGAAACTTGGAGAGGTGAATTAACAGGAGATAACTGATAAATCACATCCATTAGACATGGCACGTTGAATTAGAACAGTCTACACCAGCGAGCAAAGTAAAGGGTTCAGATTGAACCACCTGAAGAAGGCCGGAGCATACAATGGCCGAAACATTGTGATAACTATAGCAACAAAGATGAGAACAATAGTCCAGATAATTTAAATAGCTTTATATAATTTGTTATTGCTAATGATGTATCGATAATTAAAAAGACTACTTGTTATTTTATATATATATATATATATAGGCTAAGAAGAATTTGGTAATCCGTACAGGTAGTCCCAAAAAGGATGAAATCCTGAGAGCTCAATGTAAATCCAGAGCTAATAATTTAAAGGAAAAACAGACCACTTTAAGGTTCCATGTAATAATTTATTTCGCCAAGCCCTGGCTCATTTTTCATTTCACTGTTTGTAAGTGGAGTCTGATGAGCCAGTGTACTTTAATAAAGGGCTTGGCGAAATAAATTATTACATGGAGCCTTAAAGTGGTCTGTTTTTCCTTTAATATATATATATATATATATATATATATATATATATATATATATATATATATATATATATATAGTAAATTGAATATTTTGGCAGCAATCCAACTTTTATCTGTTATTTTTGTTATTACTATTATTTTCCAAACACAGTCAGCACATTATGGCCATGTTCATTCCTATCAATGCAGATACATATACAAGAATCTACATTAATCTACTTAAATATTAAAATACAAAATCATCTTTGGAAATAGCTGATACAATAGATGGAGGTGCTCCAATATACGGAACATTTGGGCAGTTTTTATACACTTTATATCAAGAAAAGAGTCTGCTTATAATCACACAAGAAAAAAGTTTAATAGCAATACCTCGTCAGTCGTCTTTAATGAAACTTGTGTGTGTGTGTGTGTGTGTGTATATATATATATATATATATATATATATATATATATCTCATAAATGCTGGCCACTTGTATTCGAGGATACCCGTCTACTAGGATGGCTAGTAGACACTCGTTAACGCACATTTGTGTTTATTCGACACCCACAAGCCAACCTGTGGCTTATATTGCAACTAGGCTGAGCAGACTTTAGTTACAGTTTCTGAGAGAGACCACGTTATCTAGAATGATCAACAATCTGAACAACAACAGCACACTCAAACCCTCGGTCACGATGACTTGCGACTTTGTACTAGCATAGCTATTGATGGCTCCCAAGTGTTCCGTCTACCCAATTTAACTCACAAGGCTTGGGTCAACTCGTGGTATGGTTCTCAGGCACTTTCCAAAGGTGCCGCACATTGGGATCGTCCCCCGCTCCAGACCAATAACACAAGGGAGTCTCCTTCCTGATAAATCGGCCATGGTGAGATTCGAACCTGGGTCTCAGGGTCAGAAACTTTACATCCTAACCACTCGGTCACGCGCATATACAGGATGTAACAGCAAAATTGTCCAAATCATGTAACAGCACGAACGTCTATCCTAAAAAAAGTACCTAAAAAAAAAAAAACTAAACTAATTGAGTTTCTTTTTTCCAGGTTTACAGGTATGATGTTTAACTATCTTGACACCAATTGTCAGAAGAATCACTGACAAATCCTTTGAGTTATACAGCTAGAAAGAAAACAGGATAAAATCGTTTTGTGTTAGCCCCATTGTCTTATCAAGTGAGCAATGGTGAGAGGAAAAAGATCATTTAGGTGTTCAGTAATGGTACTAATATTCGTACTCTAGCTTCCATCTTCAAAGGCCATTAAAGAACCATCAAGAGAATGGTGAATAAGTTTAAAAAAGAGGGATCAGTAGACAGGAAAACTGAATCAGTAGGTCACAACAAGAAGAAGGATTATCATTTTAACTTAGAGCTAAAGAGATCAATTAGAAAAGATCCAACTCAATTCATAAGATGTCTGGTACGTGAGAGAGGTGATTCAGCTATGACTGAAGAGTAGTGAAAATGAAATTGTACATGAAACCTGTGAAGCACCTTGTTACTCCAAGACAGAAAGTTACTAGTTGAGAAAGTGCAAAGATCATCTTGAATAAGTTGGAAAATGATCCTGGAATATATATATATATATATATTTTAACTTTGTATCAATCCTTCATGAGTTTCCAATCCTTAACTATGATTAATTAATGATGAACATGTCATTTTCGTTTATGATCAATTTCATAACGATTCTTGTTAAGTTTAGAGAGTAATTATACATTCTTATTGTTCAAAGTAGAGTCCAATAGTGTTATAAAAACCTTTGAGAATTCCAGTATGATATCTTTAATCATTTCTAAGATACAATCGTTCAAAGCTTAATCTAACAATTGGACAATTTTGCTGTTACACCTGTTGCGTGCACATATATATATATATATATATATATATATATATATATATTTGACTCTCCCGTCGTATTCGATATATGAGGGCCAAGCAGCTTAGTTCCTAGGGACTGACAGCCTAACACAAGATTTGAGTATAGTGGCAAAGGTTTTGTGCAGAATCATCCACACTTTTTGAAGGGCCGAATACAGAGACCTGGTGCACTACGCGTCACAGGGTCCCCAAACAACCTTCTGCAGGTTTTGAATTCAGAGTTGTCCTTCTCCTAGACCAGTTGCCATCCAAGGCTATAGAACCCAGTCTGTTCGGCTATTTAGCCATAGCTGGAGGGAGAAGAAGAGGATTCATACCTTTCCCAAGGGTATTAGCACGTAAGTGAATCTAATAGATTCGACTGGAATTTGAACTCTGTTCTCTGATTCCTCGATCCAAGCCACTATCCATTACTCCACTGTGCCTCAATAAACATATCTCGTTAGAAATATAGTTTTAAGGTGTGCTATATTCATGGGATAAAGTGCTCAATAACAGAGATAGAGCATGTGTAAATATAAAAGTGAACATTGAAGTCAACACAGAATTTTTTTTACTTTTAAAATAAATGGTTGTGCAAGTGTTTTCTTTTTTATGAATGTAAATTGTATCCTTCTTGTGTGACAGAGTTTGCAGTATGATGGAACAGATACAAAGTGGGACCACTCCTACTTTGTAGCAGACAGTTGAATTGATTAGTTCTTTGGTGGTTAGACAGGTGGACCAGTTGGCAAAAGAGAACTGGCCTTGAAGCCTTCTTTTCCTTTTAATTGGTTTATTGAGTGAATGTAAAGTTGTACATTGAGTGAAGTAAGATTGTCCTTTGCTCAGGAACAGTGTCTGATTTTTTTATTTAGCTTATTCTAGGATCTGTTTTAAGAAGTTAGCTGACTGACCTGTCCTTAAATTGCTGGTGTTAATACTAATGAGGTGTTAAGGAGATGATAGGTGACTGATGAGGCAGATTTTTCCCCGCAGTAGGTTGCCATTTCTTTTTGCGGTAGACCAGTTGCCATCCAAGGCTACAGAACCCAGTCTATCTTGCTATTTATCCTTAGCTGTGGGGAGAAGAAGAGGATTCATACCTTTCACAAGGTTATTAGCACGTAAGTGAATGTAATGGATTCGAACTTGGCTCACTGATTCCTCAGTCCGAGCCGCTATCCATTACTCCACCGTGCCTCCAATTATTTGTTAAATAAAGGGTTCAGTTCCGAACGTGAGGAAGGCCAGAGAGCATAACGGCAGAAATGTTATGAAAACAACAACAAAGATGATGATAATAGTCCGAATATCAGTCAGTCAGTTATGAGCCATGCGTAATTCCTCAATCCGAGCCGCTATCCATTACTCCACCGTGCCTCCAATTATTTGTTAAATAAAGGGTTCAGTTCCAAATGTGAGGAAGGCCAGAGAGCATAACGGCAGAAATGTTATGAAAACAGCAAAGACGATGATAATAGTTTGAATATCAGTCAGTTATGTGCCATGCGTGCTTAGGCAATCATGTATCTTTCAATACATGACTGACGAGGCAGATTTTTTTCCTGCACTAGGTTGCCATGCAAGGCTATAGAACATGGTCTCTCCGATTCCTCAATCCGAGCCGCTATCCATTACTCTACTGTGCCTCCTAACCTACTACTATACATAAATAATATCTGCATATATAAATAACTACTTTATAGAAATGAATTATACAGATTTATATTTAGATATTTTCAAATTGTTCATGTATATATATATATATATATATATATATATATATATATATGAACAAAACAAGAATATCTATACAGGTATATGCATTATCCGTCACCCTCCTACCTGAACAGATAGCTATATGCATTTATTATTGTATAGACATTTCAGGAATGTGTAACAAAGGAACACAAAATCTAATTTGTTTCTCGATATATAATTAAGCATGTGTATGCATATCTGTATACATTCACAGACATTCACATTTGTAATTGTTCCCATATAGAGACATATGCACATGCACCAAAAAATAAAAATGCATGCAAAATATATTTTACAATATCAGTCATGATTTCCATCAGTCTGGGGTTTTTTTTTCCCCACCTTCCTGTTCCTAATACTTATTTCAGTGAGGTGCTTCAGTTGAAGGTCAAAAGGTTGTAACAGGAAATATCTTTTATACATAAATGAACATTTGTTTCTGAGAGTTCAAAAACAGCCAAGATTTTTGAATATGAAATTCTTAGCCAACAAGATCGGTGTCTTCAAACGCAAAAAAAGAAACGAGTAACCAAAATCAGAATTGATTGAAAATAAATTGACTTTCCTACTTGGAAACAAAACAAAAATTATGATTATTGATTCAATTTCAATTCCTCTATCTCAAAGAGCTGATATGCAGTGTCCAAATTCATATCCAGATGGACAATGTCTGACTTTGGAAGCACCAAGTCTCAGACTTGGCGATTCAGCTGCTTACAATATAAATTTGGGCCAACCTCATATTTTACACTGACAAATTCAATTTCCTTCATATATTTGTATTTTTGTAAATCTTTTTTTTTTTTTTTTTATATCTCACTTATTAACTGTTTGTCTCTCCCTTGTACAATTATCTTCCTTTATCATTTGTGTGAAGAATTAATGTAGTTTCATATAAATGGATACCTGCTGTATTAGATGGGAGGACATTTTGAAATTTGTATTCACCTTGTTTATGATTGGCTAACAGAGAGTTTATCCCTTTTTCCAGTAAATTGTATTTATTTTTTGTGTTGCTAAACTACAATGATCTGTATTTAATTAGTTTTTGACACTACTCATATTCATTCGTCAGTCATGTATCGAAAGATTTGGTTTGGTTTGTTCTGCTCTACGGTTTATCAACCTCAATTAGTTATTTAATGCTGACAAGATTTTTATTGCTGCTAATATTTTTTCCGTTCAAAAATGTATAGTTTGGTTTGGTTTGTTTTGTTTTATGGCATATCATCGTCAATGGGTTATTTAATGCCGACAACTTTTTTTTTCCTGGTAATATTTAGTTTTGTCAAAAAACTATTTCTGGTAATATTTTTTTCCTCAAAAATGTATAGCTGGTAATATTATTTTAAAAAATGTATTGCTGGTAAATCTTTTTCACAAATAATAGTAATAGTTCTTTTTCTTCAAAAAATTATTTCTGGTAATAGTTTTTTTACAAAGTATTTCTGGTATTAAAACCTATTTTTACACTTTCATAATGTTGCTACCTCAGTTTGGGGGTTAACTATTTGCCCATATCTGGGACCCTAACAGGTGCTATCACCCCAGGTCAGGGTGGACCTGGGAACACCAGCAATTAAGAGGTAGTTCCATGCTTCTCAAAACCTCCTGATCAGAGGCCTTGCTGTTGGACGTAGTTTATCGTCTTACCCAGGATGCGGATGTAGTTTATCGTCATATACAGGACGAGCATTTTGGTTATTTGTATGTTATGAATTTGCTGCATTAAAGTGCCTGCGAGTATCTTCCTGTAGAATCACACCTCTGCTGTATGACGTTAACATGACTATGAGAGAGAGAGAGTTACTGGAGTGAAAGAAAATGAGCAAATGTTATTGAGGAGAAAGAACAATAAAAGAACGGGTTTCAGAGAGAACATTGTGTTTGATGTTGAACTTAAAACTTTTGAAGCTCATAGTTGACAAGAAAACAAGAATCAGGAAAAGAGAACTACAGACAAAAAGTGCAAGAGAACAACATTATTAGAATAGAACTATAACAGTTACATCCAGCATTCCAGCAATTCCAGCCGAAAAATGATGAGATGTAGTTGCCCTATTGCTCCGATGAGCTGCTTTCGCTGGTTCCTAGGCCTCATGAATTTAAACGTCCTACGAGGCTGGCATCCCGTTCCCACCCCTTCACCGTTGAAACTGTTAGATGTAGACGTCTCTTCTACTCCAATAGCTTCATGTCTCACACCTCTCGCCTGTGGAACTCCCTTCCTTATTCCTGTTTCCCTGACAAATGCAACCTCCAACTATTTAAGTGTAACGTCAATCGACATCTCCAGTTGCCTTGATCTATCCACTTCCCTTCTCCACATCCTTTCACCTTTCATTCCTATCTGCTCTCGCTCCAAATCTTCTGTAACCCCCTTGCCTTGATCGATCCACTATCTTTCTCCACATCCTCTCCTTTACCACTCCTATCTGCTCTTCCTCCAAACCTTCTGTAACCCCTTGTGTGCTAGTGGCCTCCAGCCTTGCTTGGGGTGATAAGCTTAAAAAAAAAAAATATCTAGCAGTATATTTAAATTCATGGGGTCACAGTATCAAGGAGGAAAACTCATCAGAACAATTGCCATGAAAATATTTATAGAAAAGGCATAGAAAAGCCACATTACAGAGGCAGGAAAGTGACTGAAGCCGAGATGCCAGATCAGGATTGATAACATTGCAGATTCTTTGGATTTTGTCAAGAATCTTGAGATTCATTTGTGAGGAAATTGTTTAATATCCACTGCTATAAAAGACGATAGACATTACATAACAGTTTCTAACATAATTTGTATCTTTCTTGAGACTTTCTTTCAGGAGACATCATTGGCAATTTCACTTCATCTTCGGAGTTATGTGTCATATTTTCCATTGTCTGTTAAAACATTTCTCTACTTGCTTAATTCTGACATTACCAATTTGGAGATTGCAACTTCAGCTACATCCACTCTTGCTAACAAACATGCATTGTTGTCTTACAATGGTTTGTCCTTTCTTCCTGATTTAATATGATTTAAATAAAGGGTTCAGTTCAAAATTCCTATGTATATCACCAGAAGAAGGCTGGAGCATACTGCCAAAATGCAGTGAATCTGACAAAGATGAGGACAATAGTCTGAACAATGTAAATAGTGTAAATAGTTACAATACCTCATCTCAGAAATATAGACTGTAAATAGTGTAGTCTGCTTGACCGATTTGTCACAATGTGAAATGTCAGATGACAGCAATGGTTACTATGAATATTGCAGGAAATGTTGTCCTTTTCGTAATTTTTCTTATTTTTAGAGTCAGCTTCAGTGGGCATTACTGGAGAGTTAAAGACAAAATCGTCTGAGAATTTCTTTTGTGAGAGCCTCCAAAAGAAGAGCTAGCAGATAACAGCAAGCCAAGATCTATATCAAGCAGATTTGTGATCTAAACTGCAATCCCTCTGACCTGTTGAATATGATAAACAGTGGAATTTAATGGTCACAGAGTCACAAGAATCTGTGCAAGCAGTGTGACCTACTCTAGATGTAGCTATATAAATATACCATCAGAAAAAAACTTTTGAACAATTTTCTAATGCTTGTTTTTATAAGGAGAAGAAGGGGAAAAAAAAAACTTACTATTTTTCACAAGCATTTTAGTAACCATTGCTGACATCTGACATTTCCCATTATGCCAAATCAGTGGAGCAGATCTGAAAAATCTTTTATGGATTTATCTAAATAAGTAAAAATAATTTGTTTAATTAGATTTTCGTAAAACTGTACGACGTTATACATAAATCTAATTAATCAAATTATTTTGTCTTATTTAGATAAATTCATAATAATTTTAATATATTTTTTAATTATTTACTTTAAGTCAACTTCTTAAAAAAAGTTATCAATTGAAGATTTTTTTTTTTTTTTTACCAATGTTGACCTAATACAAAGCCCAAGAGTCACTCAAGTTAGAGGGTTACTGTGTGGAGTTAGCATAGGAAAGAACAAGCATTAACTGAATAGAGCTGAAGCAGACTTTAGAAGGAAGCGGAATCTTAATCCTAAACAGGAAACAAGGGATAAATCTATACTCCTGTTCAAAAGGCCGGGGGCGGAGTGTGAGCTGGATGATAGGTGAACATTTCTATTCCTATTGGAGGAGAGAAAAAAATCAAATAAATAGTGAATAAAATTTCAGAGTTCATGTGAAGGCATTAAGAGTACAAAACTGAAGCCGACTTTAGAAGGAACCGGAAACCCAATCTTAAACAGGAAACATTTATCTATACCATTTTTTTCTAACTTACGACTGAATTTTTTATTTTTATAAAACATGCTTTTAAAAATTTTGCAACTTCTTTGTTTTCCTGACGCAAGGTGCAGACAAACGGACACAATTTAACCTTATATGAATTTATAAAAGTTAATCATTTTTATTTATTTTATTAACCATAATTAAGATATTTTTTATTTTGACAAGTAATTTATTTTCAACATTATTTTTGTTTTAATTACTTTTTATTTCAGATTTACCCAGTGTTGTTTGCTTGCATCATAAACTGATGGCCCAAAGTACGATAAAAAGCAACTGAAGAAAAATAATGAACATGAAAGAAAATTACTATGGCAAATCCTCACTTAGCAAATTACCTGTTTAATGACCCTTGGACTTATACCAGATATAAAATCTTGTAGATTAAAAATAAAAATTCAATCTGCCGTTATTGTAACTTTTACAAAATCTTTGATTGGGATAATTATCTCTTTTTTGAAAATGAATCAAACGATATAAAATTAATGAATGAACTGAAAAATAAATAAGAATTACTAAATAAATAAATTTGAATGCCAGTCTGCCTGTAAATATCTGCCTTCATCATATACAGTATACTGAGCTGTCTTTAGATATCTGTCTGTGTCTTAAACTAAATCCTTGTCTGTCTGTAGATGTTTCCCTATGTCATATTTGCCTTTGTTATATAGAGATAATTTGAAGTGCATCTCATTGGGAATTTGTTTCATCTGAAGATTAGTCTTTGTCCCCCAATGAAAATTGAAAATCTATTGTGGAACACTGAATACCTTAATGTCTTGGGACGTTTTTTTTCTTTTCTTTCTTTCATGAGTAACATCTCAAAGATAAAATTTATGATGCAAAATCAGCGACAATAAAATGAAAAAACAAAAATGAAGTGATTCTTGATGCATGCAATTTCATTGGTCCAATCTGTCAGTAGGTTTGAATAGGAGCAGCTATCAATTCAAACATTTGAAATTACTCATTGACTTTTTTAAATTTTTTACTTTAAATCATAACATTATGTAAGTAGCATCTGATAAAACAGAAAACTAAATTTTTCATACGTAAAATTATTGCTTATTCAGTTCTGGACTTTGTCAAATTAACATCACTCATGAGGGTATATGGTTTTTCATGGACTTTCTTCAAGCATTTAATCTTCTTTTTATGAAGGTGTGAGGGACTCTACTTTTCCCCTTGTGGGAAAAATGAATGAATAATGTGAAAAATAAATAAAAATTTACTTTTACTGTATTTACAGAATGCAAAACCAAAATAATGTTACAAATGGTGCAAAAGGAGCATTAAAGTTATCTCAAGCAGTAGTGGACTGGCCAGGGTGTCAGCTGACCCAATAGCAAGTGGACCCCTTTGTCAAATAAAAATGCAATAAAGAAACAAAAACAGACAGCTGTTTTAGTAATAAAACAGATCTTTATAAAGACATCTGTACCCTATCAGTTACTGAAGTCCAATGTGAGACAACATTTTCAAAGCTAAAGATTATAAAGACAAGTTTAAGAAATTCTCTATCTGATGAGAATTTGGAATCATACATGGTGCTGCGTCCTGGGTAAGACGATAAACTACGTCCAACAGCAAGGCCTTTGATCAGGAGGTTTTGAGGAGCGTGGAACCACCTCTTAATTGCTGGTGTTTCCAGGTCCACCCTGACGCGGGGTGGTAGCACTTGGTAGGGCCCCAGCTATGGGCAAATAGTTAACCCCTAAACTTATGTAAAAGTAAAAATAGATTTTAATACCAGAAATACTTTGTAATAAAAAAAAATATTACCAGCAATAATTTTTGAAGGAAAAATTATTATCAGCAATACTTAAAAAAAAAAAAAAAAAAAAATACCAGCAATACAAACAGTTAATATGACCAGCTAAAGATTTCTTCAAGGAGAGATATTCCCAGAAATAGATTTTTGAAGAAAAACATTACCAGCAATAACAATTTTGTCAGCATTAAATAACCCATTGAGGTTGATATGCCGTAAAGCAAACCAAACCAAACATACATGTTGCTATCTATTGAAAAGGAATTGCTAGATGAATTGCATGCAGAAGCAATTATTAGCAGATTCACATAATCATCTAGCGAACACAAACAATTTACCTTAATATGGTGGACAGCCTGCAATGCTCTATTTTGCTTTTGGACAATCTGTTAATGTGTAAACTGTGCAATAAACTTTCAAAATATCAACCAATTACTTAAAATTTAAAAAAAAAATTATATCATTCTGTATTTACACTTGGTATCAACTGTAATTTGTACAGTACATGTACATTGTAATTACTAAGAAATAGTTTTTTTCCTTAAAAATTTTAATTGTACCATTTTTTTCTATATGTATTTTTTTTTAAATTTCATTTATTCATTATGAAAACTATATGATAGCATTGTAGTTGTAGGTGGATCCCTTTGTCTCTACTATTTTTAGCCACAGTTCTCCACTGATTGCAAGCTGCTTGAGACAAACTCATACAGTATATTAGTATACCAAAAATAGTGGTCAGGTAAAACTTACTTAACAACTAAGTCATTGGAACAGAATCTGCTGATGAGTGGCTATAATTATTAATGATGACCGAGTTATCATTGATGGAAGCAAGAAAATATAACTTCACCTTTGTTTGCTTGCAACAAAGCTTACTTTGCACTATAAATCTTTTGTTAATTTCAACGTACCAAAATATTTGAATTCAATGGTTATTTTCATGGTGCTTGGAATTGAACAATTGATCTCACAGTATGCAGTTCAACATTCTAACCAATCAGCATATATCGACCAATCCATTAGTACATTTTCAGGATGGTTGCACTTTGAAATTGAGGGAAGCCAGGAATCAGTTTGTAAATATTTGTCATGTTTTTCGACATTTAGATGTTTACAATATTAGCCATTGGGGAGGGGTCATATGAAGGAAGCAATATAAAATGTCACTGGAATGAAGCATTGTCACTGTAACTTGAGCCAGAACAGTATTTGATGGTTCGCTTATCTTAAAATATGGGCAGCATGGATGTGGCCTTTTAGTTCTACTAGGGTCTTACATTCTCTGGCACAGGTGTGGCAATGCTGAGCCTCTTTTTAGTAGCTGTTCCATCAATATTTTTGTGAACTTTCATGTGATGGTTTAGTCCAGTAACTGAGGGATATTTGTTTTGCATTCTCTGCAAGGACTAGGCTTCTCGGCTGTTTATCTAGAGCTCCTTGATAAAATCCAAAAGAGAATCAGCAATATTATTGGTCCTGACTTGGCATCTTGGCTTCAGTCACTTTCCCATTACTATAATGTAGCTTCCCTGTGCCCTTTCTATAAATACTTTCATGGTAATTGTTCTATGGTGGCTAGATTTTATGAATTTAAGCACTGTTCTAGATTGGTCTCATGATTTCACAGTTGAAATGGCTAGATGTAACCGTAAGTTCTATGCTAACAGTTTCTTCTCTCGCATAAGATTCACTTATTGGCGTCTCGGCTTCAGTCACTTTCCTACCACCATAATGTCGCTTTCCTGTGCCTTTCCTTTAAATAATTTCATGCTAATTCTTCTTTTCACTATGGTACATAGACTTTATGAATTTAAGTGCAGTACTAGATTGGTGGCATGGTCTCATCATTTTACAGTTGAAATGGCTAGATGTAACCGTAAGTTCTATGCTAACAGTTTCTTCTCTCGCATAAGATTCACTTATTGGCGACTTGGCTTCAGTAGATAATGTAGAGTCTAATTCACATGCAGACTATTATCCTCAGCTTTGTTTGGTAACAAAAGAGAAAAGTTTCTGTGAATGCCATCAAGCATGACAAGTAGCAGTCATCAGCAGGAAGGCTAGGTTTAAGGCCCCAACTTCTCCACCGAGAATTGGATTTGGTGACAGTAATTGTGAGTTCAATCCCTGGTCCCAGCAGTGTATAGACGTTTCAGGCTGGAGTATACAATGGCCAAAATGTTGTTAATATGGCAACAAAGATGAGGATAACTGTCTAAACAATGTAAATAGTGTAAATAATTAAAATACCTCATCTCAGAAATATATCTAAGATATATTGAAGTACAACAATTTACATATCTGGGGAGTGTTTTAACAGCGGATGGAAACTGTGACAATGAAATCTAAAGGTGCACTGGGATAGTGAAAGATGTCTTCTAAAAGCTAAGCAAAGTATTCACAAACAAAGAAAAGCGTACTTAACTGTTACATAATGTCAGTCCTCCAATATGTCAGTGAGTGTTGGACAATCTCACTGACACTTGAAGCAACAGAAATGTGGTTCTACAGAAGGATGCTGAGAACACCATGGATCAAACAAGTGAGAAACAACAAAGTCATAAATAAAAATGAAACAAAAAGGTAGCTTATACTTAACAGCAGAAAGAGATGGCTAAAGTTTCTCTGGCATATAATGAGGAAAGAAGCCTGAGAAAATTTTATATGCACAGGGCAAATGGAAGGCAGGAGGGAGAAAGGAAAACAATTTAATTAAAAAGAAAGAAAAGTGTTCTAAATTGTTATGGAATATGTGATCTAATATATGGCAGTGAATGCTGGACAATCTCATCACATATGAAGGTGAGACTTGAAGCAACAGAAACAAATAGAAGAGTACTGAACTGTTATGTAATATTTATCCTCTTATATAACAGTGAATGCTGGACAATCTCATCACATTGTCAAAAATCTATTACTGGTAATATTTTTTTCCTCAAAAGTGTATAGCTGGTAATATTATTTTATAAAATGTATTCATGGTAATATTTTTTTTTTCAAAAACGTAATAGTTTTTTTTGTTCAAAAATTTATTTCTGGTAATAATTTTTTACAAAGTATTTCTGGTATAAAACCTATTTTTACACTTTCATAATGCTTTTTACCTCAGTTTCGGGGTTAACTATTTGCCCATAGCTGGGACCCTAACAGGTGCTACCACCTTTTTTTTAATCTTCATGATCTGGAGTACTACTTTTATCATGTGTCATTCCATACTGGGAAATGTGGGCAATCGTGGCTCTCTATAAATTTGCGTTCTTTATCATCTGTAGTAAAGTTTTCCCCTTTGCCAAAAACTCTCACCCCACATTCAGCCATTCATTCACATAACTTTATCTAGTAGTTGGCCACCTGGATTCCTCTGCTACTTTTCCCTTCAATATGACCTGTGTGTATCAAATTCTCCAGACTTTCCTTCCTCATTATATATCCAGGAAATTCCAGTTGTCTCTTTCTTATTCTGAAGTTTCTTTTTTTTTTATATTTTCCTTCTTGGTTGGTTATACGCTTCATCCATAGTATTCTCAGCATCCTTCTGTAGAACCACATTTCTGTTGTTTCCAGACAGCAATTTGAATAAAAGAATTGACTAAAGTGAACTGATGTTCAGTGCTGATAATTATAAAAAGTTCTTTTGAAAAAAAAAAAAAAAAGAAAAAAAGAAAGATTAATTCTGATTGCGGAATCTCTTGTACAACTCCACCAAAAATTATCTCAAAAACTATTTTAAAATATTTTTTTAAAAGTTTAAATTCAAGAGTAATTCTTTCATTTCTCTAAGGTTTCTATATTCAATTAACGGCCTTGGATTTAGTCCTGCAGATTCTGAGGAGGCATTAACCACGTTAATTGGAAGTTTCGTTTAAAACTTTAATTAAAAAGAAGAGAACTGACAAAAATAATCACTAACCAGCTCTTGCTGTTCTCCCAACTCTGTGCACGTAGTTCTTTGGATTGTTCGGGATATTATGGTTAATGATCAGGTCCACCATTGGAATATCCAGACCTCTACAAAAGTCAAAGATTAACAAAATAGGTCATGACAGTTACCAAACAGGCAGATTAAATATTTACACAATACCAGAGCTTGTGTGAATGAAAACTGAACAGAGAAGGATTTTTCATGTAAATTATTCATGATTTATTATGGGGCAATCAATACATAGGGGGAAAAATAATAATTACATGGTAATGGTAATATCAGCCATTTTCTTATATGAAAAAAATTAGGCATTCATTGACCTTACAGACAGTGCTACTCGAGTTATGCTTTTCTTCACTCCTTGGTCATCGGGCTGGGATCAAAGTCTAGTATCTGTTCTCCTCATCTCTAATGCTAATGTTACTATCAGCCATTTCCTTATATGAAAACATTTGTCATTCATTGACCTTACAGTTCTCCTCATCTCTAATGCTAATGTTACTATCAGCCATTTCCTTATATGAAAACATTTGGCATTCATTGACCTTACAGACAGTGCTACTCGAGTTATGCTTTTCTTCACTCCTTGGTCATCGGGCTAGGATCAAAGTGTAGTATCTGTTCTCCTCATCTCTAATGGTAAGATTAGCTGTTTCCTTATATGAAAACATTTGGCATTCATTGACCAAGCAGAACCTTTTGGGAGCTATCAATGGTTTTGCGAGCACAAAGTTACAAGGCATCGTGTCCGAGGCTTTGAGCTTGCTAGCCTTGTTCAGACTGTTGATCATGCTAGATAATAATATGCTCTCTCCCAGAAACTGCAACTAAGATCTGCTCAGCATGGTTGCAGTATAAACCACAGGTGGGCTCTGTGGGTGGTGAAAAAACACAAAATGTACCCGAGCTAGCATCTGTAATAGGGATTAGCAAGCTGCCCTAGCAGACAATCATCCTTGGAAATGAGTGGTCAGCTATCCTCATCCATTCTATTATTTATTGGAATGGTTGGTAAAACCTCAGCTAATTCATACAAACTTTATAAAATGGTAAATAATAAGGATTTCCCTTTAGTTGGTTCACATATTTTAATAATTTAGTAAATGTTTATAAACTTCTGCATAACAATTTTTTTATATTTCTTTATAAATTGGTAAATGATAAAGATTGCATTAGTTTTAATTGGATTAGGTTTTAGAATGTTGCAAATATAAAATTATTTTTGAAAATAAACAATCAAATAAATAAATAGTTCAATATTTTTGTTTGTAAATTCTTTGTTTACATTAGCAACACCAGATTCTTTAAATATATTTTTGCTGGTCAATCAATCAATCATGTTTATTTCCTTTTTCATTGTTCTGAAGTCTTGTTGCCAGTTTTTTCTCCTTCTTACATCACGATGGCTTCCAATTTTGGCAATCTTTAATCTCAGTGCCTGCAAAACTAAAGGTATCTTAAAAGAATGGTATTTCCCTTGATGCTATTATTATTTTAACTACCTTCATTTCATCGGCAATGTTTATTGTTTTAAAAAGTGATGATAAGAATTTTACTAAAATCTAAACATATGAAAGTGAATTTATACATTTTCTTTGTTCTTGAAAATTCACAACAAAAATAAGAAACACTAATAGATTGTTTATTTACAATAACTGTCTATATTTCTGAGATGAGGTATTATGTACATTATTTACATTATTTGGACTATTCTCCTCATCTTTATCGCCATATTTATTACAACGTTTCAGCCATTGTACACTCCAGCCTTCTTCAGGTGGTTGAAATGTCGAACTGACCCCATTATTTCGCTTGCTGTGGTAGACTGTACTAGTGCCACATGCCATGTATAATGGATGTCAGTTATCAGTTATCTCCTGTTAATTTCCCTCTGAAAGTTCTCCACTGCCATAGCCAGATATTGAACTCACACTCTTTGGGTCCTGTCACTGGATCTAACTAACGCCTTTTTCCACTGTGCCATGTGTCCTTGACAATATCCGGCTAAGGCAGAGGAGAACTTTCAGAGGGAAATTAACAGGCGATAACTGACATCAATTAAACATGGCATGTGGACCTAGAACAGTCTACCCCAGTGAGTGAAATAAAGCCGGAGCATACAATGGCCAAAACGTTGTAATAAATATGGTGACAAAGATGAGGACAATAGTCCAAATAATGTAAATAAAATCTCATAATTATCTGATTTATTTCGGTTTAATTCGTTTTTTTTTTGTTTCTAACTTTAGGATTTCATTTCTCAATGCAGGGTAAGGGCTCTCCAGAGTGAGATGGTACAGAATGTATTGTTCCAATGTCTTATTTCAGACTTAGTCAAATTGTGTCCATGTGCTTGTGTATACAATAAATGACAAGATAATGTAAGTTACTCAAGCACAACACAGACATATGCATATACATTACATATATCATGCAAAGTCAGGTGCAGATAATGTGTGATGGACAGAGAATCAGCACTTCTTTTATAATATAGATTTTGTATCTTATCATTTCATATATTATTTCAATATACAATATTATCATTTTCATATATTTATTTTAAACTTTCAACATGTTTATATAGACCAGGCCATATGTGGCTCTTCAGAGGTTTCTAAAATAGTGTTTATTCACTGACTGACTACATACGAAAATTTGTGTTTTGTAGAAACATGATTTTATTCATCCAACAGAGTCTTTGTGTCTAATTTGTAAATTTAAATTAAGGAATTTGGACAAGAGTGAATGCTTTATTTGAGCTGCTTCATTCTCCAAGTGGCTTCCCAGTGAAAGATGTCTGAACAGCACTTCCTGGTAAGATTGTCTCTTCCTAGCCAAGAGAGTGTCCAAGGGAAGCAACTCATGAAGATTAACGTAATCTTTTTAACCCTTCATGGAAAAAGAAAAATAATTTTCTTTCCATCCCTTACTGTCAAAATCTGTGTCTGTTTTACTCGTCCTCAATAATTTACTCAAAAAATTTTACTCTTGCAACCTGTGGATAATTTTCTGTGCTCAGTGTGACCCATTTCATTTTTTAATTGTTCAGGCCTGATGTCGACCAATTCTAAATGAATTTTGATTGGTTGATTTTTTTCTATGGTATCAACGCCTTGCAGATTATTTAAAACCAGATAATATTTTCAAATTGTAAGGTTTTTTTTTTTTTTTTAAACATTTCACACCAAACAAGGTGGGAGTGCTACTAGCACGCAAGGGGTAACAGAGAATGGGAGCAAGAATAAAGAGGCGTGATAGAGGAAAGGATGAAGAGAAGGACGGGGAATAGATCAGGGCATCTGGAGATGTCGATTGACATTGCATTTGAATAAGTAAAGATTATAGTTACCAGGGAAGCAAGTAAGAGGAAGGGAGTTCCGCAAACGGGAAGTGCGAGACATGAAGCTATTGGAGTCGAAGAGATGGCTACATTTAACAGTTTCTACAGCGAAAGGGTCGGACTGAGATGCCAACTTAGTAGCATGTTTAAATTCATGCAGTATGGGGACCAGTGAAAGTAGCTCGTCGGAGCATTTACTGAGAAAGTATTTGTAGAAAAGACAGAGGGAAATGATGGCATATCTATGAGAGAGCAACTGTAAATGAAATGCCAGATCAGGGACAATCACATTGCATATCCATCTCTGGATTTTGTCGAGGACCTTATGATGAACAGCGGGAGCTCCGGACCATATATGACAGCAGTATTCCATGCAAGGGCAAATGGTTGATTTATATTGTAAGGATTTTTTTTTTTGAGATAATGATTTATTGATACAATAATTACTAATTGAGAGGAAAAGAGGTGTATTCATACCTTTGCCAAGAGTATTAGTAAGTGAATATAATAGACTGAACTGGAACTTAGCTCTCCAATTAACAATTCCAAGACATATTACACTTTCCAAGCTTACAGCACCTGGTATTTCAAAATGGTCACCTATCTAGTTACTGACCAGGCTTGATGTTGCTTGATATTGTATGGGAACTGGTTTTTTAACATGATGTAGTCATAAGCCAAAATGAATTTTGGTATATTCTAATTCCATTTCAATGTTTAGGAAAAGATCAAGAGGTAGACGAGCAAGAACCTTCATCGATCAACTCTTAGACAACACCAGAAACAGTAAGGAAGAACTTGACAGAGCTATGGATTACAGAAATGGTTGAAAAGAAGTAGTCAAAGGTGTTCATTTGAAGACAATCATAGATAATGTCATCTCATGTGATATTTTAATCTGATTTAAATATGCTATATTTTCAATTGCTGGGATATACATGTATATGCAAATTGATATAAAGCAATCAGTAAAGTACAGAAAATGTAAATGAATTCAAAGCGAAATATTTCACTGAATATTACCAGTAGTATACAACAAGCAGGAGGGGGAAAAATGCATTCAAACAGTAACTGGTATTTCAGCAAACAGTACAGACTACCAGACATATTTAATATTAGTAACATAATTTACTGTAATAATTTTGCTTGTTTTCAATATTTTATTACTACCAACAATGTTTATGCCTAGCAAATGCAGGCTTGGACCTACTGAGTCATCTCCATCTGTAATATGACTGTATTAGTCACAGTGTAGTTTTTGGTATGTAAAAGTAAATGCAGTACATTAACTTCTTTATTTTCCCCATATACAAAATAGAACCCTTTCCTTTCAATTTTAAAAATGCCAAAATGGTTAAATTTGTTCATTATAAATAATCTAGAATTATTGAATCAACTTCAATAATACAATTATTATATTACTATTCACTCGATCCAAACAAATGTTTTTCTTATATATCACCTTTTCTAGCTAAGATAAAATATTAGGAAAATAATATTAGAACAGTTAATATTTACAGATCTTAATAAAATTTTTAACTATGTGTTAAAAATTTGAATTATCTACACTCATCATAAGTGTGGCATGAAGTAGCTTTTGTTAATTTTAATGCTTCAAAAATGAAACTTCTCTTTTAATTATCTAAGAGAACCCTTTTTATCTTCCATCAGCATGGCTGATGCTAACCTCCAAGAGAGTGACTCATTGTGTTCTTGGCCTAATGTTTTCCACTGACATCAAGTGGAAAGAGTATATTGAATCAATTGCAATGTCTACAGGTAAGAAATTTGGCTCACTCTGTTGTGCTAGATAATTTTTCTCAACAGAATCTATCTTACATATTTATAAATTTGCTATTCATCCTTGATTAGAATATTACTGCCGCATTATCTCTGGTGCTCCTGTTATATATTTAGAGGGTCTTGATAAAATCCAAAGAAGAATCTGCAATGTTATTGGTCCTGACCTGGCATCCTGGCTCCAGATACTTTCCCACCCTATAACATAGATTCTCAGTGTCTTTTCTATAGATATTTTCACGGTAATTGTTTTGATGAAGTTTCCGCTATGGTACCTAGACTTAATGAATTTAAGTGCAGTACCAGATTGGCTATAACATTTCGTCAATTTACATTTAAAATGAATAGCTGTTCTATGCTAACAGTACCTTCTATTGCAATTCTCACTTGTGGAATTCTCTTCCAGCTTCTGGCTTCTTAGTCAACTATGATCTTCAAAGACTTAAACGCACCATCAATTGTTTTCTTCTGTTTTCTTTGTTCTTATTCTTTTGTTGTCCTCTCTCCTTAATAATATATTTTCTTATATTCTCTAAAACTTAGTAACCACTTGTATTCTAGTGGCTTTATTAAGTTGCTTGGAGTGAAATGATAAAAAAAAAAATTAAATAAATTTCATGCTTTCTTTTACACTAACATTAATCATAAAGTATACAGTCCTGGGTAAGACGATAAACTACATCCAGCAGCAAGGCCTCTGCTCAGGAGGTTTTGAGGAGCATGGAACCACCTCTTAATTGCTGGTGTTCCCAGGTCCACCCTGACCGGGGGTGGTAGTACCTGTTAGGGTCCCAGCTATGAGCAAATAGTTAACCTCGAAACTGAGGTAAAAAGCATTATGAAAGTGTAAAAATAGGTTTTAATACCAGAAATACTTTATAAAAAATTATTATTAGAAATAAATTTTTGAAAAAAAAAAAAAACTATTACCAGCAATATATTTAAAAAAAAATAATATTACCAGCTATACATTTTTGAGGAAAAAAAAAATATTATCAGAAATAGATTTTTGACAAAATAAAAATATTACCAGGAAAAAATAAAAAAAGTTGTCAGCATTAAATAACCCATTGTGGTTGATATGCCGTAAAACAAACATAAAGTATATTTTTAATTAGAATTATTCACTATTTTTCTTTGGATATATGACCTTTATTCTCTCCATAACTTTCTTTGTTCATTTTTATTTTTCAAATCAACATATTTACATTTTATTTTCAAGTCTTGTTGATTTCTTCACAGATATTTATTTTTAAATTTTATTAACTGTTAATTTATTTTTTTAATTGAATAGAGAATTTTTAAGTAGAAGAGTTTGAATGATAACAAATTTTCCCCAGATTTTTTCAGTTATGTTTGGATAATACTCAAATAAAATGAGAAAAATGCCAACAAGAAAATAAAAACTTTCAACATCCAAATGTCTTTTTTATATATCTCATTTTAAGTGTCCAATGCTCAAACATACCAATATCGCTTCATTTGTTATCCTTTTATTTTCTATTTATATATTTTACTCTTTATGTCCTATGTGCAAAAATATTTATATTGATTCATTAGATATTCTTTGCCCTTTTATATTTCTCTTTTTAAGTGACCTCTGCACAAACAACTATGTAGATTAATTTTTCACCATTTTCATTTGATTTATATTTCGGTTTTCTTTCACTTTTTGAAATTTTAAGGAATTACATTGTATGAGTGAACATATCAAACAGGAACCCTTTCCCCAATTAACTTTTATAAAATTTTAATACACAAATAAAATAAAAAAATTAAAATTGATATGCATAATCGAAGAGTGCTTAATTTATAGTAGTTGAAAGAAAAAAGATTATTTTTGGTTTCAGTGCCAAAAACTACTTATATTTCATATATTTTGAACTGTCTACAGATTTATGTAGACCAATTCCACATGAATTTCAAAATGCTATATCTGAGGTTCCCAAATGAAATTTTGGTTGCACCTCACTAAATTTTATGTGATACAAAGTACATTTAAAAAACAAACAAAAAAAACAGGATTAAAAGGGAGATAACTGCAGATTTGAAGTCAGAACATTATCATTGATAACTATCTCCTCCAATTTGTGGACTGTAGTTACTATATTCTTAGTACTTGGTATAATGAAAAAAATATTACAATGAAAAAATCGGTCAATAATTAGTTACAACTATTTATACTGGGACACATGCATGCAATTGCAAGTTATCCATAATATTTTAAATGTCAAAATCATATTTATTTTTGGCATATGCTTTTTTTAAAACTATTTCTAAACTTTTGATTTTGTTTTTCAATGATTCTGCCTCGGCTGCTATCCTCTTTTGCTGCACATATGAGGTATACCACACCATTTAGGAACCACTGTGCTATATTATATAACATATTGTTTGATATTTGAAACTATTTCAATATATGATGTAATATACAATGTATATAATATTTGTAATTTTCATTTTATATATTTTATTTTATACATTCTAAACTTTCCATGAGTTTATACAGAACAATTTTACACTGATTTTGGTTTGGTTTCTTTTGTTTTACGGCATATCAACATCAATGGGTTATTTATTGCTGACAAGATTTTTAGGATTATTTCATTTGAATAGAATATGGATTATTTGGTTTAGATTTGTTTGGTTTATTTTGATTATGGCATATCAACCTCAATCGGTTATTTAATGCTGACAACATTTTGAGGATAGATTCGTATGAATAGAATATGTATTCTTTGGTTTAGATTTGTTTGGTTTATTTTGATTTACGACATATCAACCTCAATGGGTTATTTAATGCCGACAACATTTTTAGGATAGATTTGTATGAATAGAATATGTATTCTTTGGTTTAGATTGGTTTATTTTGTTTTACGGCATATCAACCTCAATGGGGTATTTAATGCCGACAACATTTTGAGGATAGATTCGTATGAATAGAATATGCATTCTTTGGTTTAGATTTGTTTGGTTTATTTTGTCCCACAGCACAACAACCCCAATTCTTTATTGCTGGTAATATTTTGTTTCGTGAAAAAAATGTTTTTGGTAATATTTTTCCTTCAAAATTGTATTGCTGGTAATAACCTTTTCAAAAAAGTATTGCTGGTAATAGTTAACTATTTACCCATAACTGGGACCCTAACAGGCTATACTGATTTTGATAACTAAAGAAACAGAAAGTGGTTCTGAAGGTACCTTAAAAAGAAAGCTGCAAATTCAGGATAACTGATTCCAGCCAAAAATGAAGCTCTTGTCATTAGCTGTCTGGGACAGATTCATCAGTCCAGTGCCAGACATTTATGGTAATAAAATAGAAAAGCAGACAATGAGATGAAGGAAGCTGGAGATTGTTTAACCATATTGGAATTAAATAAAAGAAAAATAGCAAGCAATGGAAGCGAACCATCTGTACTGAAAATCTTTGTATTCTTTGAATTGTACACAAGCATTGTTTAGGCACTTGAAGTGCATGCAAGTGACAGAAAGATAGGTCTTTGGGGCATTAAGGAAGACAAGGCTACTGTGGAATGAAGAGTGACATTTCAAAATGAGCAATCATGGCACTCCAGCCTGATGCAAACAATCTGGAATCTCTTCTGGAGGAGTGAATCGGCAGACCAAGCATATTTTTCTCCTCCCACTATTTCTAATACACAACAAATAAAACTTAGGATAGGAGAGACAAAGAAAGAAAAAGAAAGACAGGATAAGAGAGAGAAAGACAGAAAAAGATGAGAAACAGAGAGAAAGAAAGAAAATGACGGATAGAAGAGAGTGAGAAGAAGGGATAGGAGAAGGAGAAAAATGATAGGAATGGATAGAGAGAGTAGAAAGATAAGACAGAAGAGAGATAAAGAAAAAATAGAAGTTAGAGAGGAGAAAAGATAGGATAGGAGAGAGAGAGAGAAGACAGGACAGGAGAGAGAAAAAGAAAGAAAAATATAGGACAGGAGAGAGAAAGAAAGAAAGAAAATGAGAGGAAAGAGAAAGAAAGAAAGAAAAAGAGAGAAAGAAAGAAAGAAAAAGAAAGAAAGAAAGAAAAAGAGAGAAAGAAAAAGAAAGAAAGAAAGAAAGAGAAAGAAAAAGAAAGAAAGAAAAAGAGAGAAAGAAAAAGAGAGGAGAGAGAGAGAAAGAAAAAGAGAGGAGAAGAGAGAGAAAGAAAAAGAGAGGAGAAGAGAGAGAAAGAAAAAGAGAGGAGAAGAGAGAGAAAGAAAAAGAGAGGAGAAGAGAGAGAAAGAAAAAGAGAGGAGAAGAGAGAGAAAGAAAAAGAGAGGAGAAGAGAGAGAAAGAAAAAGAGAGGAGAAGAGAGAGAAAGAAAAAGAGAGGAGAAGAGAGAGAAAGAAAAAGAGAGGAGAAGAGAGAGAAAGAAAAAGAGAGGAGAAGAGAGAGAAAGAAAAAGAGAGGAGAAGAGAGAGAAAGAAAAAGAGAGGAGAAGAGAGAGAAAGAAAAAGAGAGGAGAAGAGAGAGAAAGAAAAAGAGAGGAGAAGAGAGAGAAAGAAAAAGAGAGGAGAAGAGAGAGAAAGAAAAAGAGAGGAGAAGAGAGAGAAAGAAAAAGAGAGGAGAAGAGAGAGAAAGAAAAAGAGAGGAGAAGAGAGAGAAAGAAAAAGAGAGGAGAAGAGAGAGAAAGAAAAAGAGAGGAGAAGAGAGAGAAAGAAAAAGAGAGGAGAAGAGAGAGAAAGAAAAAGAGAGGAGAAGAGAGAGAAAGAAAAAGAGAGGAGAAGAGAGAGAAAGAAAAAGAGAGGAGAAGAGAGAGAAAGAAAAAGAGAGGAGAAGAGAGAGAAAGAAAAAGAGAGGAGAAGAGAGAGAAAGAAAAAGAGAGGAGAAGAGAGAGAAAGAAAAAGAGAGGAGAAGAGAGAGAAAGAAAAAGAGAGGAGAAGAGAGAGAAAGAAAAAGAGAGGAGAAGAGAGAGAAAGAAAAAGAGAGGAGAAGAGAGAGAAAGAAAAAGAGAGGAGAAGAGAGAGAAAGAAAAAGAGAGGAGAAGAGAGAGAAAGAAAAAGAGAGGAGAAGAGAGAGAAAGAAAAAGAGAGGAGAAGAGAGAGAAAGAAAAAGAGGAGGAGAAGAGAGAGAAAGAAAAAGAGGAGGAGAAGAGAGAGAAAGAAAAAGAGGAGGAGAAGAGAGAGAAAGAAAAAGAGGAGGAGAAGAGAGAGAAAGAAAAAGAGGAGGAGAAGAGAGAGAAAGAAAAAGAGGAGGAGAAGAGAGAGAAAGAAAAAGAGGAGGAGAGAGAGAGAAAGAAAAAGAGGAGGAGAGAGAGAAAGAAAAAGAGGAGGAGAGAGATAGAAAGAAAAAGAGGAGGAGAGAGATAGAAAGAAAAAGAGGAGGAGAGCGATAGAAAGAAAAAGAGGAGGAGAGAGATAGAAAGAAAAAGAGGAGGAGAGAGATAGAAAGAAAAAGAGGAGGAGAGAGATAGAAAGAAAAAGAGGAGGAGAGAGATAGAAAGAAAAAGAGGAGGAGAGAGATAGAAAGAAAAAGAGGAGGAGAGAGATAGAAAGAAAAAGAGGAGGAGAGAGATAGAAAGAAAAAGAGAGAAGAGAGAGAGAGATAGAAAGAAAAAGAGAGAAGAGAGAGAGAGATAGAAAGAAAAAGAGAGAAGAGAGAGAGAGATAGAAAGAAAAAGAGAGAAGAGAGAGAGAGATAGAAAGAAAAAGAGAGAAGAGAGAGAGAGATAGAAAGAAAAAGAGAGAAGAGAGAGAGAGATAGAAAGAAAAAGAGAGAAGAGAGAGAGAGATAGAAAGAAAAAGAGAGAAGAGAGAGAGATAGAAAGAAAAAGAGAGAAGAGAGAGAGATAGAAAGAAAAAGAGAGAAGAGAGAGAGATAGAAAGAAAAAGAGAGAAGAGAGAGAGATAGAAAGAAAAAGAGAGAAGAGAGAGAGATAGAAAGAAAAAGAGAGAAGAGAGAGAGATAGAAAGAAAAAGAGAGAAGAGAGAGAGATAGAAAGAAAAAGAGAGAAGAGAGAGAGATAGAAAGAAAAAGAGAGAAGAGAGAGAGATAGAAAGAAAAAGAGAGAAGAGAGAGAGATAGAAAGAAAAAGAGAGAAGAGAGAGAGATAGAAAGAAAAAGAGAGAAGAGAGAGAGATAGAAAGAAAATGAGAGAAGAGAGAAAGAAAAAGAGAGGAGAAGAGAGAGAGAGAAAGAAAAAGAGAGGAGAAGAGAGAGAGAGAGAAAGAAAAAGAGAGGAGAAGAGAGAGAGAGAGAAAGAAAAAGAGAGGAGAAGAGAGAGAGAGAGAAAGAAAAAGAGAGGAGAAGAGAGAGAGAGAGAAAGAAAAAGAGAGGAGAAGAGAGAGAGAGAAAGAAAAAGAGAGAAGAGAGAGAGAGAAAGAAAAAGAGAGGAGAGGAGAGAGAGAGAAAGAAAAAGATAGGAGAAGAGAGAGAGAGAAAGAAAAAGATAGGAGAAGAGAGAGAGAGAAAGAAAAAGATAGGAGAAGAGAGAGAGAGAAAGAAAAAGAGAGGAGAAGAGAGAGAGAGAAAGAAAAAGAGAGGAGAGGAAAGAGAGAGAAAGAAAAAGAGAGGAGAGGAGAGAGTGAGAAAGAAGGGGAGAGGAGAGAAATAAATAAAAAGAGAGCAGAGGAGAGAGAAAAATATAGGATAGGAAAGAGGCAGAAAAAAAAAATAAGAAAGAAAAAGGTGGGATAGGAGAGAGATAGAAAAAGATAGGATAGTGGGGAGAACGAAACAAAAACAAAGGAAGAAAGATAGGAGAGGAGAGACAAAAAGAAAAAAAACAGAAAATGATAGGAGAGAGAAAGAAATTCAAAGATCGGAGAGAGTGAGATAAAGAAAGAAAAAGATAGGAGTGAGAGAAAGAAAGAAAAGGATAGGAGAGAGAGAAAGAAAGGAAAGGAAAGGATAGGAGAGAGAGAAAGAAAGAAAGGAAAGGATAGGAGAGAGAGAAAGAAAGGATAGGAGAGAGAGAAAGAAAGGATAGGAGAGAGAGAAGGAAAGGATAGGAGAGAGAGAAAGAAAGAAAGGAAAGGAGAGAGAGAAAGAAAGAAAGGAAAGGAGAGAGAGAAAGAAAGAAAGGAAAGGAGAGAGAGAAAGAAAGAAAGGAAAGGAGAGAGAGAAAGAAAGAAAGGAAAGGAGAGAGAGAAAGAAAGAAAGGAAAGGAGAGGAGAGAGAGAAAGAAAGAAAGGAAAGGAGAGAGAGAAAGAAAGAAAGGAAAGGAGAGAGAGAAAGAAAGAAAGGAAAGGATAGGAGAGAGAGAAAGAAATTCAAAGATCGGAGAGAGTGAGATAAAGAAAGAAAAAGATAGGAGTGAGAGAAAGAAAGAAAAGGATAGGAGAGAGAGAAAGAAAGAAAAGGATAGGAGAGAGAGAAAGAAAGAAAAGGATAGGATAGGAGAGAGAGAAAGAAAGAAAGAAAAGGATAGGAGAGAGAGAAAGAAAGAAAGGAAAGGATAGGAGAGAGAGAAAGAAAGGAAAGGATAGGAGAGAGAGAAAGAAAGGAAAGGATAGGAGAGAGAGAAAGAAAGGAAAGGATAGGAGAGAGAAAGAAAGAAAGGAAAGGATAGGAGAGAGAAAGAAAGAAAGGAAAGGATAGGAGAGAGAGAAAGACAGAAAGGAAAGGATAGGAGAGAGAGAAAGAAAGAAAGGAAAGGAGAGAGAGAAAGAAAGAAAGGAAAGGATAGGAGAGAGAGAAAGAAAGAAAGGAAAGGATAGGAGAGAGAGATAGAAAGAAAGGAAAGGATAGGAGAGAGAGATAGAAAGAAAGGAAAGGATAGGAGAGAGAGAGAGAAAGAAAGGAAACGATAGGAGAGAGAGAAAGAAAGGAAAGGATAGGAGAGAGAGAAAGAATAGGAGAGAGAGAAGGAAAGGATAGGAGAGAGAGAAAGAAAGAAAGGAAAGGATAGGAGAGAGAGAAAGAAAGAAAGAAAGGAAAGGAGAGAGGGAAAGAAAGAAAGGAAAGGAAAGGAGAGAGAGAAAGAAAGAAAGGAAAGGATAGGAGAGAGAGAAAGAAAGAAAGGAAAGTTTAGGAGAGAGAGAAAGAAAGAAAGGAAAGGATAGGAGAGAGAGAAAGAAAGAAAGGAAAGGATAGGAGAGAGAGAAAGAAAGAAAGAAAAGGATAGGAGAGAGAGAAAGAAAGAAAAGGATAGGAGAGAGAGAAAGAAAGAAAGAAAAGGATAGGAGAGAGAGAAAGAAAGAAAAGGATAGGAGAGAGAGAAAGAAAGAAAAGGATAGGAGAGAGAGAAAGAAAGAAAAGGATAGGAGAGAGAGAAAGAAAGAAAAGGATAGGAGAGAGAGAAAGAAAGAAAAGGATAGGAGAGAGAGAAAGAAAGAAAAGGATAGGAGAGAGAGAAAGAAAGAAAAGGATAGGAGAGAGAGAAAGAAAGAAAAGGATAGGAGAGAGAGAAAGAAAGAAAAGGATAGGAGAGAGAGAAAGAAAGAAAAGGATAGGAGAGAGAGAAAGAAAGAAAAGGATAGGAGAGAGAGAAAGAAAGAAAAGGATAGGAGAGAGAGAAAGAAAGAAAAGGATAGGAGAGAGAGAAAGAAAGAAAAGGATAGGAGAGAGAGAAAGAAAGAAAAGGATAGGAGAGAGAGAAAGAAAGAAAAGGATAGGAGAGAGAGAAAGAAAGAAAAGGATAGGAGAGAGAGAAAGAAAGAAAAGGATAGGAGAGAGAGAAAGAAAGAAAAGGATAGGAGAGAGAGAAAGAAAGAAAAGGATAGGAGAGAGAGAAAGAAAGAAAAGGATAGGAGAGAGAGAAAGAAAGAAAAGGATAGGAGAGAGAGAAAGAAAGAAAAGGATAGGAGAGAGAGAAAGAAAGAAAAGGATAGGAGAGAGAGAAAGAAAGAAAAGGATAGGAGAGAGAGAAAGAAAGAAAAGGATAGGAGAGAGAGAAAGAAAGAAAAGGATAGGAGAGAGAGAAAGAAAGAAAAGGATAGGAGAGAGAGAAAGAAAGAAAAGGATAGGAGAGAGAGAAAGAAAGAAAAGGATAGGAGAGAGAGAAAGAAAGAAAAGGATAGGAGAGAGAGAAAGAAAGAAAAGGATAGGAGAGAGAGAAAGAAAGAAAAGGATAGGAGAGAGAGAAAGAAAGAAAAGGATAGGAGAGAGAGAAAGAAAGAAAAGGACAGGAGAGAGAGAAAGAAAGAAAAGGACAGGAGAGAGAGAAAGAAAGAAAAGGACAGGAGAGAGAGAAAGAAAGAAAAGGATAGGAGAGAGAGAAAGAAAGAAAAGGACAGGAGAGAGAGAAAGAAAGAAAAGGACAGGAGAGAGAGAAAGAAAGAAAAGGACAGGAGAGAGAGAAAGAAAGAAAAGGACAGGAGAGAGAGAAAGAAAGAAAAGGACAGGAGAGAGAGAAAGAAAGAAAAGGACAGGAGAGAGAGAAAGAAAGAAAAGGACAGGAGAGAGAGAAAGAAAGAAAAGGACAGGAGAGAGAGAAAGAAAGAAAAGGACAGGAGAGAGAGAAAGAAAGAAAAGGACAGGAGAGAGAGAAAGAAAGAAAAAGACTGAAGAGAGAGAAAGAAAGAAAAAGACTGAAGAGAGAGAAAGAAAGAAAAAGACTGAAGAGAGAGAAAGAAAGAAAAAGACTGAAGAGAGAGAAAGAAAGAAAAAGACTGAAGAGAGAGAAAGAAAGAAAAAGACTGAAGAGAGAGAAAGAAAGAAAAAGACTGAAGAGAGAGAAAGAAAGAAAAAGACTGAAGAGAGAGAAAGAAAGAAAAAGACTGAAGAGAGAGAAAGAAAGAAAAAGACTGAAGAGAGAGAAAGAAAGAAAAAGACTGAAGAGAGAGAAAGAAAGAAAAAGACTGAAGAGAGTGAAAGAAAGAAAAAGACTGAAGAGAGTGAAAGAAAGAAAAAGACTGAAGAGAGTGAAAGAAAGAAAAAGACTGAAGAGAGTGAAAGAAAGAAAAGACTGAAGAGAGTGAAAGACAGAAAAAGACTGAAGAGAGAGAAAGAAAGAAAAAGACTGAAGAGAGAGAAAGAAAGAAAAAAACTGAAGAGAGAGAAAGAAAGAAAAAGACTGAAGAGAGAGAAAGAAAGAAAAAGACTGAAGAGAGAGAAAGAAAGAAAAAGACTGAAGAGAGAGAAAGAAAGAAAAAGATTGAAGAGAAAGAAAGAAAAAGATTGAAGAGAAAGAAAGAAAAAGATTGAAGAGAAAGAAAGAAAGAAAAAGATTGAAGAGAAAGAAAGAAAAAGAAAGAAAGGAGGGAGAAAGAAAGAAAGAAAGAAAGAAAAAATAAGATAGTATTAAGAAAAAAAAGAAAAAAAGCAAGATGATTTTATTGAAGATAAATTCCCCACCCATGATTTTGTTTTTTTAATGTATTCCTTTATTTTGTAACATCTCCATTAATCTTTCCTTCCCAGAATCCACTACCTTCAATGCATTCATGTTCGTCATTATCTTTTCATTTTTTAAATTTCTGCTGTTTCCATTTTATTCTCCTCTTTCAAAAATGTTTGTTTTCCGTCCCTTTTCTGCTCACTCTGATTTCTAACTTCTCTTCTGATTCCTTTTATTTTCCTACGCCTTAATGATTTTCCCCTCATTTTCAATTAACCCTTCTTTTCTCTTTCATTCAATACTTCTAATTTTACTTATAAAATAGGAGGGAGAAATTTTACTTCTTCCCAGTCATTTTCTTTCTCTACCTCTATCATTTAAATTCTCCTCCCCCTTTTGTAAAATCTTTGTACTTTTCTCACTTCTGTTCTTTTTATTATATCGCTTTCATTTCCACCAAATCTAATCGGTTGTCTTCTTACTCTTTCTCCTCCAGAAATTTCTCTTCTTGCGAACTCTCTCTCTCAGATACTTTCTTTTTCCTTTCTGTCTTGTGATCCCTGTACAATTTCTACCCTTTTTCTTATTCTTACTCTTCTTTCTCTCCCTCTTAAAAACTTTCTTTCTTTTTGTCTTGCCTTTTTACAATCTTTTGCCTTTTCCCTATTCTAATTGTTCCTCTTCTTCTCTCTTAAAACTTTTCGTTGTTCCTGTCTTTTTTATGATCTCTCCATTTCATTTATTATGATTTTTAGGCTACATTTTTTTTTTTATTGACTCAGAAATTATCCCCCAACATGTCGTCTTTCTTTCCTTCTTTTGCTTCATTTATAACTGCTATCTGCCCAATGTCCTATCGTTCATCATCAAATGCACGCAGGCAATGTAAGGAAGAAAGTCTTCAGATTTCACTGGCCTTCTTTTGATCACTTTTCTGTTAGAAAGAACCAGCTTCTTCCAATTTTTCCATTTCTCATCCAGACCATTTCTACAGCAATCACCCTCCCAACAAAAAAAAAAAAAAAAAAAGAAAGAAGCAAAAAACTTAATCAGAATCTTTGTTTTCTGGCATTCATTTTTTTTTTTGCATGTGCGAACATCACATGCAGCTTGACCCTGGCCAAACAGCCTTCTAGACATTTAACGCTTTCTTCTTGCCAGCAAGATTATACTATGAAACACAGAAAATACTGGGACTAGAAAGTAAAATGGATACGAACAAATACGCAGGAAAAGCCGTGATATACAGAAAGAAAGCAAAAATGGAGGGAAAAAGCAAAAAAAAAAAAAAAGAGAAAAATTGCTAGTGGTAAAGGTCACTAAATAATGGAAGCAGGTTGAAACAATTGTAGATGGTTTGAATTTTTCATCTATTTAAGTCGTGATTTCTTTCTTCAGAGAGGTTGGACAAACTATACTGATTTTACATTACAGGTGATCAGAGAAAGTGCATTCAGCATTTAGTAATCAATATTGAATATATTAACACCTTCAATAATTATATAAATATACAGGTACACATTGAAGTACAAATATATATATATGTATATATATATATATATATATATATGTATGTATGTATATGTATTATGAAATGGACAAAGTCCGACAATTATTTTAAGACATCTTTATAAAAATAATGTATAAACATAAAAATGTCTTAAAATATATATATATATATATATATATATATATATATAGTTAAATTCCCAGATCAACGGAGATATTTCGATTTCATTTTTGCCTTGAAAAAGTTGGAAGACGAAACGCGTCGGCAAGATCTAAGATTTTTCCAATTGTCATTTTATACCATATATATATATATTTTAAGACATTAAAATATTAGCTCCTGAAAAATTAATTTCGGTTGAGCCCTCTGGTTTGAGGTGTGAATTTGTAAACAGTGACTATTTAAGCTAATATTGCATGACTCTTCGACAGAATTGAGTCACTGTCAGTCACTGTGTGTTCATCTGAATCTAAAAATAAACACGCTAAAATTCACCTTCATCCCGTACCGTACGCTGACGGCAAATTCAGTCGGGTTTCGATCCTAGCTAGAGGCAACCGGACGTCTAGCCACACTGATGAGCTGTGAAACAGCGAAACAGTCTGTGGATGACAAAAATATATATATATATTATATATATATGCTCTTGTTCGCTGATTGAGCACTATAGTTAAAGGAAATTTTAAACAGTGTCTGCTCCTATTAACACATCGCTCTTCACTTGTGAATTGAGCACTCTTGGCTACTGGTTTGGTGTTTGTATACATCACATATATAATACGTTAAAAGATTACTTTCTCTGGCATACGACAATAGCTTAGGGGTAGAATCTCTGACAGATGTCAAATTGGTTGAGTTTCAATCCCGGCTTGAAGCAGTTGGATATCTAGCCACACTGATGAGCTGTAAAAAAGCAAAACATTCTGTCTGTGGATGACTATATATATCTATTTATATATAGTATTAAGTGATTGAATTGCTGTTTTTTTTTCTGGGTGGATAAGCCTTTTGGGCAGGCAAGTATCAAAAGTTAGGATAGAGTGTTAATGGAATTAATTTGGAGAAGTTTATCACTTAGCTGAGTGGTGTTGGTTCAGTCATGCCTACTATGCAGATAACATGTTCACTACCGAATCACACCCAAATAAAAACAGATAAAAAGTATACATATACACCAACAGAAACATTTAAACACACAGACACACATACATGCAAGGTCAAACACCTAACTATAACACAAAAATGTGGACATACACATGAATACGATAAAGTAGGACAAATCAATATAGTAAATAAAACCAATTCCACATAAAATAATTAAGTAAATTACGGTCAAAAAGAGGTACAATACAAAGAAACGCCATACCACTTAATTAAAAAAGGTCAAAAAGAGGTACAATACAAGAAACGCCATACCACTTAATTAATATCCACAACACTCATTAAGTGAAAGACAAGCCCTGAAGAGTGGACATATCTTGATGTGCTCACAAAACTATGTAGTAGGCTTGACTGAACCAACAATACTCTGCTAAGTGTTAAACGTCTCCAAATTAATTATATATACATGTATATATATATATATATATATATATATATATATATATATATATATATATATAATAATAGCTGGCCACTCATATTCGTGGATACACATCTACTAGGGCAGCTAGTCAATCCTTATTGCAGATGCTCACTCAGGCACATTTGTGTTTGTTCAACACCCACAGAGCCCACCTGTGGTTTACACTGCAACTATGCTGAGCAGACCTTAGTTACAGTTTCTGGGAGAGAGCGTGTTATCTAGAGTGATTAACAATCTGAACAACACCAGCACACTCACACCCTCAGTCATGATGACTTGTGACTTCATGCTAGCATGGCTATCGATGGTCCCCCAAGTGTTCCGTCTACCCAATTTCACTCACAAGGCTTGGGTCAACCTGTGGTATGGCTTTCAGACACTTTCCAAAGGTGCTGCACACCGGGATCGACCTCGATCCAGTCCTTCTTGACAAATCAACTGTGGTGAGATTTGAACCTGGGTCTCTTGGTCAGAAAGTGAATGTTCTAACCATGCACCCATATAATATATATATATATATATATATATATATATATATATATATATATATATATATATATATGAAATATTGCTGCATCTGAAGATTACATTATGCAATTCATTTCATTTCAGGGAAACTATGTTATGGCAATAGGAAAGTGACTGAATCCGAGATGCCAAGTTAGGACTAAGAAAACTGCAGATGCTTTTTATTTTGTCAATATAGAACAAGAATATTCAATCCATAAAGGAATGGTAGACCTGTAAATGTACAAGACAGATTCTGCCAAGAAAAAGTGTATAGCACAACAGTGAACAAATCTTCCTAGCAGCAGACTTAGCAACTGATTTGATACAATCATTCCACTTCATGCCACTGAAAAAAGTTAGACTGAGAAGGAGCAATGGCTTACTCTCCTGGAGGATAGTATAAGCCATGATTATGTTTTTCCGTTCCTCTTGTACCAAAGATGTTGAGGTTACCCAATCCCTCATCTCAGAGGTGGATTTATTTTTGAAGTTACCTTCTTCTAGCCTTTTCCTGAAAACACAGGACCTACAAGGCAACAGGTGGTTTGTATTCAGAGCTTTCTTTGCCTAGACTGGTTGTCAGCCAAGGCTACAAGACCCAGTTTATATGTCAATTTCAGAAAATAAAGCATTTCATGAATAAGAAAAACCATTTTGAATAATTGGTTGCTTTCAAGATTAAAAAATTGCCTGCCAAATTATGTTGCCAACTTAAAATACACAGGATTTTAATGATCAAGCAATATGCAAAGCTGTTTCCAGTATTACCTTCATTTAGCATATGCCTAAAGAAGCAGAATTTGCAAGGTGGTTTGAATTCAGTTTCCTTCTCCCAGACTGGTTGCCACCCAAGGCTATAGGACACAGTCTGTCCTGCTATTTTATCCATATCTAGGTTTGTTTATGTTAATCAGCATTAATTTGTCAATTCAAGAAAATACAATATTTAAGTTCATTAATAAGAATTATTTCAAATAACTGGTGGCTTCCAAGATGTAGGAAATTTAATGTTAAAGAGTTGTGTGCCAAGATATGCCGCCAATTTGCAATAAGCCAGCCCCTTTTATGACAAAGCAATAAGCAAAATCATTTCCATTATTAATAACATCAATATTTTCTTTAGGTTTGAAGTTAAAATTAAATAATTATTTGATAAATAAAAAGAATGGATGTTTTGACAGCAGAAGATATTTGTTTTCTGGCGATGGCTCTCATAAAATCAGAGAATAAGGGCAGGAGAGCCAAAGAGAATCCATATATCAGAAGACAAAAACAATGCAAAAGAACAATATTCCTCATTGGCCTTAGTGCCACATCTATAATTGTAGATTCTTGTAAAGAAATAAACCAAAGACAAACATTCTTAATTGAATTTTCTGACAAGCTGACTTCAACAAAACTTTAGCTGTAAAAAGAGAAGAAAAAAAAATCAAGCATCTCATATAGATTTTAAGAAAAGTCGAATGTTTCGCAGGTGTCAGTTTGGCTTGTGCCATTGAGAATCTTTGTGATATAACAAAGTGATCTTGATATAAAAATATAATTCTGGTCAACTTGCAAATTTGTTTTGCATCTTTATAAAAATTAATCTCTAATTCTTTTTTTTTGTTCTTTCAAAATGTTGACACTAATCACACATTTGAACTGACACAAAAAGCAAAAAGCTTGGATTTTCTGTCTGAATTCCTGAGACAGCAGATTATCACAGTTGTTTTCTTAAGTTCTGAGGAGTGTGCTCATCTTATTTAATATCTTCATCTTGATTGGCTGATGAGAGTATTCTTCATCCTATCTATTCCATGAGACTATTCTTCATCCTATCTGTCCTATGAGAGTATTCTTCATCTTATTTGTCCCATGAGAGTATTCTTCATCTTATTTGTCCCATGAGAGTATTCTTCATCTTATTTGTCCCATGAGAGTATTTGTCATCTTGTCTCATGAGAGTATTCTTCATCCTATCTGTCCCACGAGAGTACTCTTCATCTTATTTGTCTCATGAGACTTTTCTTCATCCTATCTGTCCCATGAGAGTATTCTTCATCTTATTTGTCTCATGAGAGTATTCTTCATCTTATTTGTCTCATGAGAGTATTCTTCATCTTATTTGTCCCATGAGAGTATTCTTCATCCTATCTGTCCCACGAGAGTACTCTTCATCTTATTTGTTTCATGAGACTATTCTTCATCCTATCTGTTCCAGGAGAGTATTCTTCATCCTATCTGTCCCATGAGAGTATTCTTCATCTTATTTGTCTCATGAGAGTATTCTTCATCCTATCTGTCCCATGATAGTATTATTCATCTTATTTGTCTCATGAGAGTATCCTTCATCCTATCTGTCCCATGAGAGTATTATTCATCTTATTTGTCTCATGAGAGTATTCTTCATCCTATCTGTCCCACGAGAATACTCTTCATCTTATTTGTCTCATGAGACTATTCTTCATCCTATCTGTTCCAGGAGAGTATTCTTCATCCTATCTGTCCCATGAGAGTATTATTCATCTTATTTGTCTCATGAGAGTATTCTTCATCCTATCTGTCCCATGAGAGTATTATTCATCTTATTTGTCTCATGAGAGTATCCTTCATCCTATCTGTCCCATGAGAGTATCCTTCATCCTATCTGTCCCATGAGAGTATTCTTCATCTTATTTGTCTCATGAGAGTATTCTTCATCTTATTTGTCTCATGAGAGTATTCTTCATCTTATTTGTCTCATGAGAGTATTCTTCATCTTATTTGTCCCATGAGAGTATTCTTCATCCTATCTGTCCCACGAGAGTACTCTTCATCTTATTTGTTTCATGAGACTATTCTTCATCCTATCTGTTCCAGGAGAGTATTCTTCATCCTATCTGTCCCATGAGAGTATTCTTCATCTTATTTGTCTCATGAGAGTATTCTTCATCCTATCTGTCCCATGATAGTATTATTCATCTTATTTGTCTCATGAGAGTATCCTTCATCCTATCTGTCCCATGAGAGTATTATTCATCTTATTTGTCTCATGAGAGTATTCTTCATCCTATCTGTCCCACGAGAATACTCTTCATCTTATTTGTCTCATGAGACTATTCTTCATCCTATCTGTTCCAGGAGAGTATTCTTCATCCTATCTGTCCCATGAGAGTATTATTCATCTTATTTGTCTCATGAGAGTATTCTTCATCCTATCTGTCCCATGAGAGTATTATTCATCTTATTTGTCTCATGAGAGTATCCTTCATCCTATCTGTCCCATGAGAGTATCCTTCATCCTATCTGTCCCATGAGAGTATTCTTCATCTTATTTGTCTCATGAGAGTATTCTTCATCCTATCTGTCCCACGAGAGTACTCTTCATCTTATTTGTCTCATGAGACTATTCTTCATCCTATCTGTTCCAGGAGAGTATTCTTCATCCTATCTGTTCCATGAGAGTATTCTTCATCTTATTTGTCTCATGAGAGTATTCTTCATCCTATCTGTCCCATGAGAGTATTCTTCATCTTATTTGTCTCATGAGAGTATTCTTCATCCTATCTGTCCCATGAGAGTATTATTCATCTTATTTGTCTCATGAGAGTATCCTTCATCCTATCTGTCCCACGAGAGTACTCTTTATCCTATCTGTTCCATGAGAGTATTCTTCATCCTATCTGTTCCATGAGAGTATTCTTCATCCTATCTGTCCCACGAGAGTACTCTTCATCTTATTTGTCTCATGAGAGTATTATTCAACATACTCGTCTGATGAGAATTTTTTTCAACATATTTGTTATAATAACAGTGTACATCTTGGATGTTTCACTGATTGGAAATTATTATTATACATTATAGAGTCTCTAGCAAATATCTTAGTGATCCTTTTTAAATACTCACTAATTCAAGTCCACAGCACCCAGCATACTATCCATTATCACTGGGGCTTCTATAGCAATAGGATTTTACAGGAAGGAGTTGCTAGCCCCATGCCAAACTGATTTTGAATTCACTATTCTCCTTCTAGATTGGTTACCAACCATAAAGAGCCCAGTCTGTCCTATGTGGAGAGAAAAGATGGATAAATACCTTTCACAAGGGTATTTGAGCATAAGTGAATGCAATGAACTTGACTGAACTATGAACTTAGTTGTCCAATTTACCATTCCAGCACGCTATTACACCACCTGCACATGATTTAATGCAGACTGCATTTCATAGCATATAAGATGCACTTTTTGAAAAAATCAGCTATCTAAAAAAAATAAAAACTACCGTGTATTTTATATACAAGTTAAAACCTCCTGTAAGATAATTTTATACCCAAAAGCTCACTACTGCTATAATTTTGCCTTAGATGACCATTTCTATCTAGAACAATTATTATTCATTTGAGCATGTCAACACATACACAGTTCATGATGATGTTTGTGCTGGAAAATTGAGAGAATGGTGAAGAAAAGGACCCAATGTTTCCCTGCTTGATCATCGCAAGCTATACCTACAGATATGTAGGCATCAATCGCTGTGGCCATTTCAAACCATCATCTATAAGGGGCAGAGATACTGCTTGACAAGAATGGGATTTGGGATCAATGTGGTACTAGCTATAATGAAAGCCATTGTGGATATTCTGCTTGCAAAAGATGAGGTCATGCCAGCCTATATTGAAGTGGAGAGTATTTGATGCTACACTGCCAGTGGAGGTTATTGTGTCTGGACTGAGACCAGATCTAGTGTTAATTGATATCGAGAAGCAACATCTGTTGCTTGGCGAACTGACAGTGGCATGGGAAGAAGGGATTGAAGAGGCTCATGAAAGAAAACTGCTTCGGTATGAGGAACTGGTGGCTGAAGTCCGTGAGAGAGGATACGGATGCACCCTGGTGCCATTTGAGGTTGGCTGTAGAGGATTTCCTGCTACTTCCTTAAAGAGATTTCTCAAGTGTGCTGGTATTCAAAAGCTGAATAAAATGATAAAGACCTGTGGCGAAAAAGCAGTGGAAGGCAGTGAATGGATTACCCAGAAATTCTTATCGAGTCACATCCAACTAACAACATAGACCAGTTGCAATGTAACATCATCCAGCTGTTGCAGGCACACCATGTGGAGAGGTACTGAGCTTAATGAGCCAAAATTTTGCTGAAGCACGGCACTCAGCTGAAGATTGCACCTAGTCTGGAGCACTTGATGTGTACATGTGTTTATATATATCTATATATCTATATATGTGTGTGTGTGTGTGTGTGTGTGTGTGTGTGTGTGTGTGTGTGTGTGTGTGTGGAGGGTATGTAATGGATAGCAACTCAGAATGAGAAGTCGGAGAACATACATTCACTTGAGAAAAGTATGAATATTTCTGTCTTCCCCAGCTAAGGGTTAAATAGTAGGGCATACTGGGATTTTTAGTTTTGGGTGAATGTCAGTCTAGGGAGAAGGACAATTCTGAATTCACAATTATTTAGAACACCAAGTGAGGATGGAAGCCCACTACACAGTCGTAATCGATCTAGCAAGGCAAGCTTGCTAATCATAACACCATCTCGAGAGACTTGATTAATTTACATTTAAGTTGTTTCAGATATATTTTAGAAGCCAGAACGTTTAGCAATTTACTAAAAACGTTTTGCATAAAGACTTGTGGTGAAAAAGCAGTGCATGGATTACCCAGAAACTCCTATCGAACCACATCCAACTAACATAGACCAGTTGTAATGTAACATCATCCAGCTGTTGCAGGTCCACCGTGTGGAGAGGGACTGAGCTTAATGGGCCGAAACTTTGCTGAAGCACAGCGCTTATCTGAAGATTGCACCTGGTCTGGAACACTTGATGTGTACATGTGTTCTATTGCCTGAGTTCTAAAACCCTGACCCTTTTCAGGTGGAATTTTGTATTTTTGTTCTGGTATTCGGCTATTTTGATCTAGGCCAGATGATTTACCCTCCCACTGGTGAGTTTGGAAGGCTTATCATTTTTAAATCGCTTTGTGGTATAAGGGTTTCTATTTTACAAACTACAGCTACCGACAGCCTGATGATTGCTTGAATGCACATGAAACTGGCAATCGTGGTCAGTCACTGACCACTTGAAATTATATATATATATATATATATATATATATATATATATATATAAGGATTGTCACTTAATTGATTGATGTTAATTTCAGCATCCCAATTCCAGTTTCGTAGACGGTCCCATCCATTCACTTGTCAGGCGGTATCAGCACTTGACTGCTGATACTTCTCGATTTCCTTTTTTAATATCTCCATGTGGAGAGGTACTGAGCTTAATGGGCCGAATCTTTGCTGAAGCACGGCGCTCATCTGAAGATTGCAGCTGGTCTGGAGCACTTGATGTTTACTTGTCTCCTATCGCCTTAGTTCTAAAACACTGTTTATATTTACTGTCAAAATAACCTTTGTGTCTATTTTACCAGGACCGGCAAAATAGACTATTCGATAAAACAAATATTGAAAATTCTCGAACATTGTGCATCTACCCACAAAAACGTATTGCTATGATTCATTGGCGTCAACTTTTATTTTCAGCGAAACTGGTCATGATCAATTAGGAGCGTAAAAAAAGAAAAGTAAAAAAAAAACAAACAAAAAAAAACATATTTAATTTGTTCATGGTAAGTTTTTGCAAAAGAAATACAGCATATATATTTTTGCAGGTCCACCGTGTGGAGAGGGACTGAGCTTAATGGGCTGAAACTTTGCTGAAGCACGGCACTCATCTGAAGATTGCAGCTGGTCTGGAGCACTTGATGTGTACTTGTGCTCATCTATGTCAATAAAGACGTGACATCAACAACATGCATAAGACAACATCTCACTGATTTTGGATTGCAAAGACTTGGAACAATTGGAGGACAATACCTGAGTGCTCAGTTTGCAAGTTTGCGGGGTGCAGAACACCTTGTACTGGAAGTGGGGGGAGTTAAGTAACAAAGTGAACTGAAGTTCTGACTCTGCGGAAAATTAGGACACTTTGCAGTGTGACTGGCTCTGTATTGTGACTGCCTTCATGAAACACTGTGCAACTGAAGATGAATTAACAGATGCCCCAACTCAACAACATGATTATGGATGTCATTATCAGAGCATGCCAGGATGACCCAGTGCAAGGCAAGTGGTGTGTCAATGCACATGATTTTGAACTATGGGTTGACGTGAGCTCCCCTGCAACTGGAGCGTTCCTCGAGAAAAAATGAGTATATAGTTGAGGATTGTTGTGCCCTGAAAAGGACATTCAGCATATAAATGTAGCCGAGTTGGATGCTGCACTCAGAGGTGCTAACGTAGCACTTCAGTGGAAGGCAAAAAGTTACATTTATTTACGGGCTCTGCATGCGTTCAGGGAAGGATGTCTGACACTCTCAGTGGAAAGGCCAGAATACACACAAAGGCCTCGAGTGAGATGCTCGTTTAGAGGAGGCTCAGAACCTGGGAAAAATTGGTCAGTGAATATGACTTATCAGAGTACAACAGGACAATCCTGTGCAGGTGAAGTGTGTGTCAACAGACATGAGTCTGAAGTATGGGTCACTGTGAGCTCCTTTGCAACTGGTTTGTCCCTCAAGTTAAATGGAGATGAAGAGAAGGTGCATGTTGTTTGTGTGCCAAAAAGGATTTTCAAGCATATAAACATAGCTGAGTTAGATGCTCTAACATAGCACTTCAATGGAAGGCAAAAAAAACTGCACTTATTCACAGACTCTGCATGTGTTCATGGATGGATATAATAATATAATACACACAAAGGCCTCAAGCAAGATGCTCATTCAGAGGAGGCTCAGCACTTGGGAAAAACTTGTCAGTGAATATGACTTATTGGTGGACATAATGCCGGTGAAATCCAACCAATAGAATTTACCATTATAGAGTCCGGGCACTAACATGGATGATTGAGATATGGGTTAAGGGACTGCGTGTGGGCAAAACCTCCTCAAAACTGATGTACAACTCAGTATCAAGTGGATTGTGTCACAGTGATCAGAAGCCCGCGTGCGATTTGTGTTGATGGGATGCCACACCATGTGAGGGATCTATGCTCCTTTGACGGTTTAAACACATCAACAAGTGATGCTGACAGAGCATCCTCTAACGATGAGGGATTGATCAAATTAAGAGACGCCTCGAGTATGTCCTTGGAAGAAAATGACGCTCAGCCTAGTGGAAATACGTCTGATGGCCCTTTGGGAGGCAGTTCATTGGATGAGGAAATGGTAGTTGTTCATTTGAGGAGAAGACCAAGCCTTAAAAGACTCACCCCTAGTTGACACCAGTGTGATCATGAATGAGATCAGGGCGGGGAGCAAAAGAAAAGTCACTTACTAAGGAATAGGGCATGTGTGTTCTGTGCGACATGCCAAAATCACCAAAATAGAAACAAGTCAGTGGCAGCTGTTGCCATAAATGCATCTCGGATATGCTAATATTGTTTGTTCTCTCCAACCGTTGACCAATGAAAAAAATTGCTCTGTTTATAAAAGTGGTTGGTGTTCTCGAATTTTGTTTTTATTTTGCTGCCTCGTCTGTCGGCTTGCATGTAACTGTTGGCTTGTGTGTTGGATTTTTTATATTGGACCTGTGATTTGTGATTTCTTTCTGTCCCCGAATCATCAAGTTTGGACTTGCAATTTGTGGAATTGAGCCGATATTTCAATTTTTGAATGTTATTATTATTATTATTATTGGTACTGTAAAAGGAATTATTGTAACAGAGCAATATTTATCAATAACAGCTGATCTCTCATACTATCTCAAAAAACAAACTCCTATCATTAACCAACAGGGAACTACAGAAGAAAGAGACAATAACAAAAAAGAAATACAATTAACGGTAAAACACTAACTGAAAAACATAACATTAATGGTAATGGCAATATTAGCCATTTCCCTACAAGGAAACATTCAAAATTCATTGACCCATCAGCCAGTACTACTGTCAGTTCAAATTTATAAAATCTTTCTCTTAAAGCAATTTTTCAAGAAGGCAGGTTTCTCAAGTCCAGTAGCTGTTATCACTCTTTACAGTACTGATAGTGGTTCCTTCCTAACCTTTTTTTTTTTTTTATTGTAGTAGTGTTGAGTGTTAACATCTTGTTTATGTCATTATTTTCTGCCAACTCACTGAAATTCTGGCCAGAGATTTTAAAACATTTTACCAAACTTTTTAACATTTTTTCTTAGCAACTAGAATAATTTAGAAAACACTATTGTATTTGTATGGTCAAGTGAAAATTTCCACAAGTGATAATACTTGACGTAATTTTCAGTTGACAATATGAATAGTGTTTTTCTAAATTCTTCCAGTTGCTAAGGACATTTTGTTTTGTTGTTAATAGTTACTTTGTTTTTAATAAATTCATTTAATTTTTACCGTGAAAAAGTCCACATTGGATGAAACGCGTCGGCTAATAATACAGTTTTCCTATTGTCTTTTACCTTTATACATAGTCTTTTTCTACAGGTTACCTCTGAGAAATTGTATTTATAATAAATGATAATGCAAGTGTAAGAGAAATTTTGCCTGGGACTGAGTACGTGTGATTAGGATTATGACAGTGCAGACAATTGGCTAAAAATCAGCACCAAACTCCAAGAGTTTCATATTGAAAAGACAAAAGTGTAGGCTGAATCACAGACAATATCACTGGTGCCATTTAATGTGGAATCGGTAAATATAATTGAAAAGATGCGTGCATGTCTCACTTGGCAATGTATTACCAATCACTGTTCACTTGTTAACAGGCAATGTAATTAAATACAGTACGTGAGAGCAGTGTCTGTTGGAGATAGGGAGCCTGTGAAACATGGACGAAGGGTGAGAGAGCATGCTGAACTCACCTGCTGGCGACATCAGTGGCAATGAGGATGCGGACTTGGCTGGATTTGAACTTGGCCAGGGCAGCTAAGCGGTTCTGCTGAGTCATCATGGAGTGGAGGACAACACAATCGAATCCCATGTCATTGAAGATCATCCCAATTATCTGGCAATATCTGTGCAGAAGGCAAAAAAGAATGAATGAGAGGGAATGGCGGTCAGGAGATGAGACAGAGAGGGAGAGATACAAAGAAGAGAGTAAGTGAGATAACAATGAAAAGAAAATAGGGAAAGGGGGGGGAAAGAATTAAATAGAGGGTGGGGAAGAAAGGGAGGTGAGAAGATAAAAATAGTGAGGGGAAAGACAAGACCTGAGAATAGAGAGACATGGGAGAGACGGGGGGAAAAGAGTGAGAGAGAGAGAGACACACACACATGGGTGATACAGGGGGGAAAAGAGAGAGTGAGACAAGGTCATGAGGGAGGAAAGAGAGAGAGATGGTCATGAGGGAGGAAAAGGAGAGAGATGGTCATGAGGGAGGAAAAGGAGAGAGATATGGTCATGAGGGAGGAAAGAGAGAGAGATATGGTCATGAGGGAGGAAAGAGAGAGAGATATGGTCATGAGGGAGGAAAGAGCGAGAGACATGAGTGAGAAAGTGGAAAGGAGAGAGACACATGGGGGAAAAAGAAAGTGACACATGGGTGAGATGGTGGAAAAGAGAGAGCGGGAGAGATGGGCAAAACGGGGAAAAGAGCGAGACAGAAATGAGTAAGAGGGGGGAAAAGAGTTAGAGACATGGGGCAAGATGGTGGAAAAGAAAAAAATAGATATGGGTGAGACAAGGGAAATAATGTTTACTTCTATAATGTACCCCATATTCTATAAATGTAGTAAAGTTTTATATATATATATATATATATATATATATATATATATATATATATATATATATATATATATATATATATATTTGCGCATTTAGGCAGCAATTCTTCTTTCATGCACATTTCACTGAAATCGACAGACAAGGTGCTTTTATTTAGTCTTTTATACAATTTCTCACGCGATCTAATAATTTTTTTTCTTTTCAGATGATAAATTATATAAAAACTGTCTGAATGTTCTTTTTATCCAAGCGCTCAGATAAAAAAAGTCATTCGGACAGTTTTTATATAATTTATCATCCGAAAAGAAAAAAAATTATTAGATCACATTAGAAATTGTATAAAAAACTAAATAAAAGCAGCTTGTCTGTCGTTTTCAATGAAATGTGCATGAACGAAGGATTGCTGCCTAAATACACACACACATATATATATATATATATATATATATATATATATATATATATATATATATATATATATATATATATATATATATGTATGTATATAAAAATAAAAGGCTCAAACACTAATATTCCATGGTTAAAATTTATTACACAATCCAATTCATCAGATCTACAAATTCAAAAACTTTTTGAATTTGTAGGTCTGATGAATTGAGCCTTTTATATTATATTCTTGCTCTGTTTTGTACATAAAGCTCTACCTGGATTTTATCCTCTTGGAAATATAAATATATATATATATATATGTGTATGTGTGTATGTGTATGTGTGTGTGTGCGTGCGTGTGCACATGTTGAAATCAAATAGAGACAATTATTCAAACTGCCTTGTAATAAACAGGAACAAAACTGGCCATTAATTTGATTTTACAATACCACCCCAATTAAAAAAGAACATAATTTGTTACATCAAAAGAACTTTGAGGGAATCCTGATAAACATTTCACCAACTATAAACATACATCAAAAACAACATGTTACATCTCCAACCTTTATTGAATCCATTCTTAAAGAATCTAATATGTTTATCTAATACAAATAGCATGTAAGTAAAAACTGCCCCACATCAACATGCGAAAGAACACCAAAAATAACATCTAATAGATGCACACATACTCATTCGAATATGCATCATCATCTGAATCCCAAACTAGAATTATTATACACCTACATACATGAAGTAATATTTATGTTTGTTCAGTTGAGCTTGAAATCCATTCATTTCTTCAAACTTTGAATGGATGTGTTGTCTCCCCTTTTATTTGGAATGACACAAATTATAGTAATGTGTGTTTAACAATTCAAAATGCATGTGAAAAATGATTAACCAATGAAACCAAATCAAACAACACACAAGTAAAAATACCAAAATTTCTTTCTACTTTTTCTCCATATGTCATTCACTGATGAAGCTTTAGTAATAGTGAAACATGTTAAATTGATAAACATTTCCTAGTTATTTTTTATTACACATACACACACACACACACATATATATATATATATATATATATATATAATAAGGAAGAGATTAGAGTTGTTCCAGCGAGAGAAAAGTATATATATTTAAAAGAGAGAAACCGCAAATGTTTTTTGTTGTAATGTGAAATTTTCAAAAATATATGCAATGTATAATGTAATATGTATTATGTAATGTGTTCTTTTAAATTATATATTATGCAATATATATTATGTAATGTATAATATATTTATGTATGATATAATATGTATATTATGTAATGTTTTTTTAATTATATATCATGCAATATATTATGTAACGTACAATGTATTTATATATGATATAATATGTATTATGTAATATATATCATGTAATGTATGATGTATTTATGTATGATATATGTATTATGTAATGCATGGTTTATTATATATTATGCGATATATTATGTAATATATATTTTGTAATGTACAATATATTCATGTATGATATGTATTATGTAACATGTTTTAAAATTATATATTATGTAATATATATTATGTAATGCATAATGTATTATGTAATATGTATTTTTTTAAATATATATATATATATATATATATATATATACTAGCATCAAACCATCATCTCTGTATAACACTATATTATCAACATTAACATCATAAGTGCTAATGTTATATATTATGCACTTATGTATAATGTATTTATGTATTATATAATATTTATTATGTAATATGTTGTTTTTTAAAAATATATATATATATATATATATATATATATATATATATATATATATATATATATATATATACTAGCATCAAACCATCATCTAGCACAAAAGTTAATCTTTGCTGCTATTCTCAACTACTGACCCAAGAAAAAGTTTGAATACAGCTGAAGGGTTTGGGACTAGACATGCCATCTATACTAAAATTTCAATCTGATTATTCAGGTTTATTATAAGTTTTGATATAAAATTAAGTTTTGTGATGTCATTGAACACTCATTGCCACTTTTGTGATGTCAACGGATACTTGTTGTCACTTTCATAATTCTCATTGTAGTAGAGACTTTGTAACTGCACATAGACCTATAGTACGCCGTTGAACAATATTGGTGTCGGACACCTTTGAATCGCTCTCGCACTAATTGTACTGGCTCAATAACACTTGCTCAAATAGTAATCCGTATATTGATCCCAAAAGAGAAATAGTATAGTGAATAGTGCAGAGAAGAGAGCTCCATACAGTAAGAGAGGATAGAGTTGAAATGGTGGTCGGAATAGTAATAGAGGATGGAATAGAAACAACGATCCTTTGGATGTCACGCAACTTTCTACTTATGCGTTTCTCCCATGGTCACATGATCCACTTAATTCAATAATGGGATCGCCTGTGTTTGCTCACTGGCGATCTATGTTCAAACTCAAGTGTTGGCAGTGACACTTTATTCCTATATAACGTTAACAATTACTAATAAAGCTTTAAAAACACAAATTTTAAAACTATATATATATATATATATATATACACACACACAAATGTACAAAACAAAACATGTTTCAAGTCATTAGCTTTGGTTCATTAACATATATACAGAGACACACCCATACATACTCCATTAACAACAGGAAATAAAAAGTTATGAAAAGAAAAAAAAATTATATTACAAGGTTCTACCATCACCACAAATCATTTTCCCCAGCTGCACTGGGAAGGTATTGATGAAACAAGCAGGTGAACTTTGGCTATTAACTGATAAGTTAATTGTTACTAGCATCTATACAATCCTTTGCATTTTGAGCATGCAAATATATATATCTTAACTCATGACTGGGTCCTAACAGCGGAGAAAGAAATTGAATGATTGATTTGTTTTTTACAGTCTATCAACCCATTAAGGCTTAGTTTAAAGCCAAAACATATTTAGGATGGTTATAAAAATTCTTTTTTTTCTTTTTCTGGGAGATAACAATGATTTTTCCAGAAACAAAATCCTACGAATTAATCCGTAGTTAGGGTGAGAAGAGATGGACTCACAACTTTCCTAAGGGCATGTGCATGTAAGGGAATTTAACAAGCTTGACTGGATTCCAAACTTGGGTCTCCAATGTGGATAAAGAAAGGAGATTAACTCCTCCTTTTCAATACTTCCGAGAGAGAGACAGTAGAGAGAGTAAAAGTGTGTGTGTGTGTCTGTATATATATATGTATATATACACACACACACTTTGGGAAGTGAATGAAAACCATACCACTGGCTGACCCAAGCCTTGTGAGTGAAATTGGGTAGATAGAAATCTTGCGGGTCATTGATAGCTGTGCCACAAGTCATCATGGCCGATGGATTGAACGTGCTGGCTTTATTCAAATTGTTGATCACGCTAGATAACACACTCATTCCAAGAAACTGTAACTAAGGTGAGCTCAGCATAGTTGCAGTATAAACCACAGGAGTGCTCTGTGGATGTTGAGCAAACACAAATGTGCCTGAGTGAGTATCTGCAATAATGATTGGCTAGCCACCGTACTAGTCGGGTATTCTTGAATACGAGTGGACAGCTATTATTACATATATATATATATATATATATATATATATATATATGGGAAAGTTTAACACATCTTGAAAAACACAGTTATGAATCATGATTTATTTTGACAAGTAAGCCTCATCAAACTGAAAATATAAATGGTTTAAATTTACAAAAGTGTTTAAATTTATCCAGACAAAATTTAAAAAAAAAATAAGGGAAAACGGTGACAAAAAGTCTGACCTAAAAACCTATTTTCAGAGTGTGGAAAGCCTTCAGCCATTTCTTAAGTGTGGTGAGAAATATATTAACATAAAGACACACACACACATATATAGATATGCATGTATTTATACTCAGATATATATATATGCACACACAAATACACATATATATACATACATATATATGCACACACAAATATGCATACATACACATATATATATATATATATATGCACACATACATATACATATATATATACATATGCATACATACATATACATATATATATATACATATGCATATATACATATACATATGCATACATACATATACATATACATATGCATACATACATATACA
>OZ038493.1:75239679-75337179 GCA_964036315.1 Acanthosepion esculentum | reverse complement strand
CCAATTAACAGTTTTTTAGTGCGTTGGTGCGAACCCAGCGTGAACATGAATGAACAAGGCTGGCCACCTCAACTCGCAATCACTGTGTTTTTGTGATATCGTGCTAGCTTTGGCCAACGGGGTCTTCCACACAGTTTCCTCTCCCAAATTCCCTCACATGGTTTTTGGTGGACCAGTGGCTATGGAACAGACACTTGCCAAAGGTGCCCTGTGCTTGGAGTCCGATAGCTGCTGAAATTAATTCCAGCCAGGATTCGAACTCGGTGCCTCGTGATTCTAAAGCAACGCCTTAGACCACTCAGCCACCCAGCCACACTGCTTACAGTACCAGGTGTTCCCAAGTGGTCCCCCATCTAAGTACTGACCTGGCTCTACGATGCTTAACTTCGGTGATCGAACGGGAACCGGTGTGTTCATCGTGATTTGACCGTAAAGTATTCATACATACATACATATTCCCATGCATACACAGATATATATATATTCCCACGCACATAAATATATATATTCACACACACACACACATATATATATATATATATATATATTCCCACGCACACACACATATATATATATATATATATTCCCACGCACATAAATATATATATTCACACACACACACACACACATATATATATATATTCCCACGCACATAAATATATATATTCACACACACACACACACATATATATATATATATATATATATATTCCCACGCACATACATATATTCACACCCATGTGTGTGTGTGTGTATGTATATATATATATATATATATATATATATATATATATATATATATATATATATATAGTGGTTAGCATTTAAGTATTTAACCGATTGATTTTTTTTATAAATTTCACAATAAAAATTGTTCACTTTGAATGATATTTCAAATATTTTAATGAACATTGTCAAAATAAACAAAGGAAAATTGAGAAACATTCAAACTGAAAAATTTTTATTGTGAAATTTATGGAAATCCGATTTGCTAAATACTCTTTGCTACCCACTGTGTATATATATATATATATATATATATATATATATATATATATATATATATATACGTGCACACGTTTGTATGTATATATATATATATATAAATACACATACACAGACATATATACACTCACATATATACAAACACAGACATATATACATACATATACACACACGCACACACAATGTACACACTTATATATTTATATGTACACCCACACGCACAAATCCATAAACACAAATATGCAAGTGCATCCACACACACATATACATTTCTGATAGTTGCTATAGTGTTTATCAACCTTTAAAATATAGAAGTAGTAAACTTTATTAAATGTTTAAAAACTTCTAATATCATAGCCATTGAGAAAGGCATGAATCTATATTAAGGGCCCTTCCACAACGTTTCTGCTGACCACTATCACTTGCATCCATCCGTCCGTCCATATCAAGGCTAATAACAAAAGCAATCGGCAGCTCTAGTAGCGCGTTCCATTTTGTTCTTTTAATGAGATAATGGTCGAAGCTATTTAATGAGGACCATCAATGAACAAATCTTGCTGATGGCTATGATAACTGATGCTATTAGCAACCAAATGAGCATTTTGCGTGATGACCACATATAAAACAATTAGCAAGCAGTGCAAAGCATTCTGGATTTTCCTCAGACCTTTTCAAAATCAATGACAAGAAAGGCAAAGCAATTAAAGAGAAAAGGAAAGTCATCGACTTTTGATTAAAAAAAACAAAAAACAAAAAAAAAACAAACAAACAAAAAAAACACAAAACAAAAAAGGACCTTGAATCTTTGTTATTCTAATTTGTTGCATGACAATAAATGAATAACAATTTTCTATAAGGAAGTTGTGTCATATGTCTTATAATAACAATGGCAAGGCTATATAGAATTGCCCAGTCAGGAACTGATTCTGATGTTTCGAACATTCTTTCACATTTATAGTAAAAGATAAAAAAAATACATAATACTGAGACATTGCATTATTAGGATAACAGGATGTCAATATGTGAAGATACCTTATATTACCATAACAACGGAATATATCATCAATTACTATATAAGTAATGGAAACAGATTGCTAATACATTTAATTTTTATTTCTTGTCTTTCGTGTTATTTTCCTTTGGATATTTTTATTTTATTTTGTTACTGATTTATAAAGCTGAAATCATTCTTATATGTGACAACAGCATTATTTAGATGAATATCTAAGATTATTCATGCTGAAAACATATCCCAACCTAATGCAAAAGTTATTTAAATATTGTCATCTTTTTTTAATGTTACAAATAAACTGGTTATTGTACGTACTGTTTCAGCCAAAAATTTAAGACCAATGATTGATTTATTTAGTAGCATACCAACTCCTAATGAGACATTTAATGCTGAATTTTAATTTTTTCCAAATCTTTGAAATAAAAAATATGTTATTCTCCTTTCACAATTGAATACATGGTAGGTGATATTCAGTTTATATATGTTTATGTGAACACAATTACCTGTAGAATCTTATTTCTATTACTTCAAATCTTCACTTTAACTTTGAAGATATCCTCAAGCACTCACTGCCATACAAATATCACAAAGCAGTTTAGTACTCTTTTCTTTATTTCTAGTGAAATTTTCCTATTTCTTAGTACTCTGCTTAGCTTTCAGAATGCTTCTTTCTCTAAGGTTGGTTTGTTGGTTGATTTGTTCAACAGTATATCAGCTCCTTATGTGCCATTTAATGCTGAAATTTAATTTTCTTGCAAGCTTTGAAGAAGTAAAAATATGTTATTCTGCTTTCACAATTGAATACATGGTAGATGAAACTAAGCTTTTGTGTATATACATGTTTGTGTGGACAAAATTACTTGTGGCAGAGGTATGCGTGTTTTATGTTGCTTTATCTACATAATCAATTAAGATGTGGTTCCACACTCCTTAGAAACCTCCAATCTCCCAATCCGAGGCCCTGCTGCTGGATGTAGTTTATCGTCATACCCAGGACTTAAGATCATTGAACATTTTATTAAAAGCAGTTTATTTTCTATCTGGTTGTTGCTTTGGATATCCCAAAAGTGTTTAACAAATTTTGGTATGCCGGTTTTCTTCACAAGTCTCCAAACGAATTTTTCAACTGATTCAGTCTTTCTTACCAAAATATGAAATGAAAGTTGTCCTGAATGGCCACTCTTCTAGATCCTTTTATACTCAAGCAGGTATCCTCCAGAGCCTTATCCTTGAACCTACTTTGTTATTAATAATTATCAATGATCTTTGTGATCATATCAGCTCTCAACTTGGTATCTATGCTGATGACCTGACCATTTGATCCTGTCATGATAGTCTAATCAGTTCAATAAGGTCAAATTGGTAGCTGATTTCAAAGATGACCTACAGTCTGTTGTTAACTGGGGCAAAGAAAAGCTTGTTAATTTTAATGTCTTGAAAATGAAACTGCTCTTCATTAATCATCTGAGAGACCCCTTTCTGTCTTCTACCAGCATGGCTGATGCTAACCTCCAGCAGAATGACCCATTGTGCCTTCTCAAGCTAACATTCTCAGCTGACATGAAGTGAAAATATTATATTGAATCCATTGGCTCACTGTGCGAGACAATTTCTCCCTCCAGAATCTATCTTACATATCTATAAGTCTAGCATTCATCCAGTCTTAGAGTATTGCTGACACATATCGTCTGGTGCTCCTGCTATTTATCTAGAGATCCTTCATAAAATCCAAAGAAGCATCAGCAATATTATTGGTTCTTCTCTGGCAGCTCAGTTTCAGTCTCTTTCCCACCAGCATGAGTGTGACTCCCTGTGCCTTTTTTTTAATATATACTTTCATCGTAATTATTTGGGTAAGATTGTTGCTATGGTGCCTCGACTGTTTGAATTTAAGTGTAGTACCAGACTGGTGATGATGTCTCAACAATTCAAAGTTGCACTGGCTGGATGTAAGAGTAAATTATTTGATAAAAGTTTCTTTTCTCACTTGTGAAACATCCATTCACCTCCAAATTTCTACAGCCAAGTTTAATCTTCAAAGATATAACGGCAATGTCAATCAATACAGCAGTCCACCTTATGTTTCTAACACTTCCACACCCAGTAACCACGAGTGTTTTAGTAGTTATAGTAACTTACTTGGAGTGCAATAGATAAAAAAAAAAAAGTAAATAATATATTTTTCTAAATGAAATCTACAAAATGGAGATAAGGAGGCCTGAAAAATATGAAGATGAGTCAAAAAGAAAGATCCTACCTCTGTCCCATAATAGTTGATACATTTAGTATATGAAATGTGTATTGAAATGAAACAACTATTATGGGACAGAGGCAGTAATATATTTTTCTAAATGAAATCTACAAAATGGAGATAATTAGGCCTGAAAAATATGAAGATGAGTCAAAAAGAAAGATCCTACCCCCTGTCCCATAATAGTTGATACATTTAGTATATGAAATGTGTATTGAAATGAAACAACTATTATGGGACAGAGGCAGTAATATATTTTTCTAAATGAAATCTACAAAATGGAGATAATTAGGCCTGAAAAATATGAAGATGAGTCAAAAAGAAAGATCCTACCTCTGCCCCATAATAGTTGATACATTTAGTATATGAAATGTGTATTGAAATGAAACAACTATTATGGGACAGAGGCAGTAATATGTTTTTCTAAATGAAATCTACAAAATGGAGATAATTAGGCCTGAAAAATATGAAGATGAGTCAAAAAGAAAGATCCTACCTCTGTCCCATAATAGTTGATACATTTAGTATAAGAAATGTGTATTGAAATGAAACAACTATTATGGGACAGAGGCAGTAATATGTTTTTCTAAATGAAATCTACAAAATGGAGATAATTAGGCCTGAAAAATATGAAGATGAGTCAAAAAGAAAGATCCTACCTCTGTCCCATAATAGTTGATACATTTAGTATATGAAATGTGTATTGAAATGAAACAACTATTATGGGACAGAGGCAGTAATATGTTTTTCTAAATGAAATCTACAAAATGGAGATAATTAGGCCTGAAAAATATGAAGATGAGTCAAAAAGAAAGATCCTACCTCTGTCCCATAATAGTTGATACATTTAGTATATGAAATGTGTATTGAAATGAAACAACTATTATGGGACAGAGGCAGTAATATATTTTTCTAAATGAAATCTACAAAATGGAGATAATGAGGCCTGAAAAATATGAAGATGAGTCAAAAAGAAAGATCCTATCTCTGCCCCATAATAGTTGATACATTTAGTATATGAAATGTGAATTCAAATGAAACAACTATTATGGGACTATTTCTGTTTGACTCATCCTCCAATTTTTCAGGCAGAGAGCTTTTTAACATTTCCTCACATAATTCTTAGATTTTCGTAACGTATAGATAATTGTGGACGTTTGGTCATAAATGAGTTTTGGTGGCAGACATGATATTGAAGCAATTATGTTAAAAAAAAATCTCAAAATTATATTTCCTTACGATTAAGATGGAAATTAAAAAAAATATTTCTTCTCATGTGTTAATTAGGACAAATACTTTCTCAATTAAGCTAATTGGTTGAAAATAGTTTAATTTATTTTGACTGTTGCTTTATCATTAGAGGGTCTTTTTGGCATAGCTTCAATGTGTTGAAAATTACAAGATATACACACAAACATACATGTATACACACACAGATATATATATATATATATATATATATATATATCCACAAAGGGACAGTTAAACATAGAGAAAGACAGGGTGGAAGGAAAAATAGAATAAAAGGAATAAAAAATTATTTTGAAAGTCTCTTGCTTAAAAAAGTTGGTAATTCTAGTATAAAAAATCAGGGAATTCTATTAAAAATTTTGTCTCAGTCACATTATCTCCGTTATATTTGAGTGTGACACTTATAGTGACATAACAGACAATTATTGTATAAAATTAGCAAGATTTAAAATGTAAATTCATTCAGTAAGACATGAAAAACCATAAATGGAAGAACATTAACAACTAACTTCTTAAACAGGAAAAAACACTAATTCAGAACAGAGGCCTCTTTTTGCAATTCACTCTTGAAAAAAACTTTTCTTTTCTTACGTATCATGCCTCTCCAGGACGTTGGTGACCATAGCTCTCTGCAAGTTCCTCTATATATATTTCATCATATCAGCTGATATATATATATATAATCAGCTGATATGATGATATATATATATATATATGTGTGTAATTTGGCAGCAACTTTTCTTTTAAACATGTAGTATTGAATGTTAAAGACAACATGAGACTTTTTATTTGAAAATGATTTCGAAATATGTATTGTCCATACGATGACCTAGCGCTTTCGAACATCATTGTTCATCTTCAGGGTCAATATTTTTAGTCAAAATTTTTTTTTTTTTAAACAAACATTTGCCAATTATCTTGTAGCGTAATCATGTTGCTACTTTTTTACAAACTAAAAACGTTGAAATCCTTTTAAATTCAAAAGACGCGATGATGTGAAATTTTGATCAAGGATATTTGATCAAGTGAAATTTTGATCAAGGATATTTGACTCAGAAATCACAATCTCAAATACACATCTGTATTTGTCTGACTTCTTTTGACGAAAGTTCTCAACACCATTTTTCCCAATGCCACATGTAAATCTCTTGATCAGTCACGTGGCTTAACATTTTAAAAGATAACTGGGTCCTTTACACATATGTCAACTCGAGTTTCGTTGAGCCTATGTCAAAAAGCATATTCCTGATAAAGTTCTACAAAAACAGATCAAAGACAGGAATGGTATTTCAAAGGATTATGCATAGAAAATGCATAGGTAAAAATTTCAAGATTCCAAAAGTTTAAGATTTCAATTTGAGATTTTCCCCTGCATAACTACTGATAATAACTGTTTCCATACAACAAAACATTTTGAATTCATTGGCTAAGCATCCAGTAATGCAGTTGAAATAAAATTATAAAATCTTTATCATAAAATAATTATTCAGGAAAATAAGTTTCACAAGCCCAGTAGCTGTTATCACTCTTTTCAGTATTGATGGAGGTTTCCTTCTTAACCTTTTATTTGAAGTAGTGTGGAATGTCAACATCTTGATTATGTCATTATTTTCTCTTCTCAAGCCCAGTAGCTGTTATCACTCTTTCCAGTATTGATGGAGGCTTCCTTCCTAACCTTCTATTTGAATGTGGAAGGCCAACATCTTGATTATGTCAATACTCTTTAAGTAACAAGTGCTATCCCTTTTAATTGTTGCTGCTGTTGGCAGTCCTCAAGTGATGTGGTTTCTGTTATTTGGTAAAGTTCTTTGATCTGTAGGACCAGTCGATAATATTCAAAGAATGATGGTTTTTACCAAGAACCTCCGGTCTCACTTGCTCAAAGTCATGTGTCTTCAGAATGTTGGTGATCATGGCTCTTGCCAGCTTCCTTTTATCTTTAATATCTGTAAACTGTGCACTGCTATTATGGTTAATGATAGACATTTGTTTAAACAATGAAATACATTAAAACTAAATTAAAAAAAAAAAAAAATCACCCCCAAGCAAGGAAATAACAATCTCTAAGTGTGTAAGGTTTGGTTTGGTTTGTTTCATTTTACGGGTCATGGGTCATTTAATGCTGACAATTTTTTTTTCTGGTAATATTTTTGTTTTGTCAAAAATCTATTTCTGTTAATATTTTTTTCCTCAAAAATATTATTTTTCCAAAAACATATAGTTTGTAATATTATTTTTCCAAAGACGTATAGTTGGTAATATTCTTTTCCAAAAACGTATAGTTGGTAATATTATTTTAAAAAAAACGTATAGATGGTAATATTATTTTAAAAAAAAACGTATAGCTGGTAATATCTTTTTTTTTAAAAACATTTTGCTAATGTGTGGGTGGTTGATGAGAAAAGAAAAATGAATTTGCAGCTAAATGATGTATGCAAATTTTGTACATGGTTTTTATTTTTTTTTATTTTTTACTTTTTTCTTTTCACTGTTTCTTTTCTTATTTATTTTTAAATTGTTGCTTTTTTAACTTGCAAAATTTATTCTCTAAATCATGCATTATCTTTATCAGTGAATTACAAGGAAAATCTTCGATCTGATATAGAATCATTAATGAATCCAGGGATAACTTGTGAATGTGTTTTGAGATGCTATAGAATGTATCATATGCCTCATAGGCTAGCACGAAGAAACGTGTAATGAAACCAATAAATGAATGATTAAGGGAAAAACAGTGTGTTCACATACGAATATATCTAATAGCGGATTAACTTTATAAAAAATTTAATCACTTACATATCAAATATATGTAAAGTGTTTTCATTCTCAATTTCAACAGGTGGGACAATCTCTCATGCCCCAGTGCCACTGGGATAAGCACAGGGAGATAGTATATCTGAAATTGGATAGGATACATTAGTTGAATATTATAAGTGCTAAGCTTCAGTAATTAGGCACAAATGCTGTACGGTGCATTCCTCTGTTTTTGGTGACATCTGATATATGAAAGAGATTTGAATTCATTACCATCTTTTTTTTAAAATCATTCCACTCCAAGCAAGGCAATAAAGCCACTAATATACAAGGGGTTGCTGATTGTTAAAGAATATATTATATACTATTCATAGTATTTGTTCATTGTAAATTTGTCAAGAAAAAATAAAGCTTCATTTTGTTTTTCTTTTGCACTAGACAATTTGCTTACAGATGAAGAGGAAAAAGAAAAAAAAATGCTAATACTGTAAATGTAACATTTGAGCACTGAAGACATTTTAAGGAAAATGGTAACAAAAAGGACACAAGTAAGGCAATAAAGCCACTAAGATACAAGGGGTTATTTAGTGTGTAAGAATAGGAAAAACTTTATTAACAAGTGAGAACAATAAAAGAAGAGGAATCATGGCTGAGAAGCATGGAGCCGGAAGAGAGTCCCACAAGCAACAAGTGCAAAAAAAGACGCTGTTAGCATAGAACTTACCATTATTTCTAGCCATTTTGACTGTAAAATGATGAAATCTTGCTGCCAATCTTGTACTGCACTTAAATTCATAAAGTCTATATACCAGAGACGGGAGTTTGTCAGAAGATATACCATGAAAGTTTTTATAGAAAAGACACAGAGAAGCTTAATTCAGAGACTGGGCATCACCCATTGAAACATTCGGATCAAGATTCACTGATTTCTGAACATCACCCATTGAAACATTCGGATCAAGATTCACTGATTTCTGAACTTCACCCATTGAAACATTTGGATCAAGATTCACTGATTTCTGAACATCACCCATTGAAACATTTGGATCAAGATTCACTGCCTTCTGAACATCACACATTGAAACATTCGGATCAAGATTCACTGATTTCTGAACATCACACATTGAAACATTCGGATCAAGATTCACTGCTTTCTGAACATCACACATTGAAACATTCGGATCAAGATTCACTGCTTTCTGAACATCACACATTGAAACATTCGGATCAAGATTCACTGCTTTCTGAACATCACACATTGAAACATTCAGATCAAGATTCATTGCTTTCTGAACATCACACATTGAAACATTCGGATCAAGATTCATTGCTTTCTGAACATCACACATTGAAACATTCAGATCAAGATTCACTGCTTTCTGAACATCACACATTGAAACATTCGGATCAAGATTCATTGCTTTCTGAACATTTATACATTGAAAGATCAAAGTTGACTGGGAAGTAAGAAACTGCAAGTGGGTTCCACATATGAGATGTGTGATATAAGAAACTATAACAAAAACAACCCACCAACAAATTCAGGATAATTTGTTTTTTTAAATGAAAGAGATTCAATTGACAGAATTTAGTACACAGATACATAAAAAAATTTTTTATTATTATTGGAGGTAAGAAAATTATTAATTTTAATTCTCTGGAGTAATACTGATCAAATGATTGGTACAAAATGTCTCGAAATTTTAAAGAACTAGAATTTTGTCTTGGAAATGTCTGTTCAAAAATGAAGACAGTACACAAAGGGCAATCTGCACATGTCTTGCAGGAACAGCAATATAGAAATATTTCAAGCTGCATCAGGTGTACAATAAGGAGGAAATAGGAGCCCAAGTCTATTAATTTTTCCCCTAGGATATGACTTACATATTTACAAACACAGATATAATGTGATGGATACTAATTATCTAAGCATACCATTCCACATCCCCGCTGAATCTACTAATAGAATACCTCAATCCTGCTTTCCTTCTCAAGGCCAATGTATTGACAATGAGGCCCATCCACATCTTCAGAACATTGCTAATGTACTGCTGATGACATAGCTATTCATGGTGGAGATAAAAATGATCTTGAACAAAAAAGAAAATGAACATCATCTACCAATGAAAGCAGTGATGGCACCGAGCTTGAATTTATCATAAAAATTCAGGATGTTTGGTTTGTTTTATGGCATATCAACACCTCAATGGGTTATTTAATGCTGACAAAATTTTTTATTGCTGGTAATATGTTTTTCTTCTAAAATCTATTTCTGGGAATATTTCTCCTTGAAGAAATCTATAGCTGGTCATATTTTTTCCAAAGAATGTATAGCTGTTTGTATTGCTGGAATTTTTTTTAAAGTATTGCTGATAATAATTTTTCCTTCAAAAATTATTGCTGGTAATAATTTTTTTTTATTACAAAGTATTTCTGGTATTAAAATCTATTTTTACACAAGTTTGGGTGTCAACTATTTGCCCATAGCTGGGACCCTAACAGGTGCTACCACCCCAGGTCAGGGTGGACCTGGGAACGCCAGCAATTAAGAGGTGGTTCCACGATCCTCAAAACCTCCTGATGAGAGGCCTTGCTGTTGGACGTAGTTTATCGTCTTACCCAGGATGCAGATGTAGTTTATCGTCATACCCAGGATGAAAAATTCAGGATGTGTAATAAGTAAATACTAAATACTTTAAATACCTTGTTGTAAGGATCAGTTATAACAAATTTAGCATAGGAAATTGATATAGAATAGATTGAACTAGGGGTACTTTTGACCAACACAACAAATTGCTCAAAAGCCAAAACATTAACCTAAACACCAAAGTTATGTTCTTAAATAGCTTCATTAGAACGGAACTTTCATATGGATGTCATGCACGGTGCCAAATTTATTCAGAAATACCTAAACTGTCAGATGCATACAACCACTTCCCCAGAACAAAGGTTAAAAATGGCTTCAAGTGAATGAAGTGGGTAGGTTTTAGCAATGACTTTGGACCTTGTGGACTGGTGTTACAGAAACACAAAGAACTGTACCAAATAACAGAAACCACATCACTTGAGGACTACCAACAGCAGCAACAACTAAAATGGATAGCATATATAATTCAAAGAGAAAATAATGACATATGTTGATGTTCCATACTATTTCAAATAAAAGATTAGGAAGGAAACCCACATCAATACGGGAATGAATGATAATGGCAGATCTGAGAAACCTATTTTTCTGAAAAAGATTTTATAAATTTCAGTCGAAAGTAGCACTAGCTGTTCAATCCATGAATGCCAAATGTTTCCTTATAAGGAAACGGTAATATTACCATTACACATTAACATTTTAATTGTTAATAAAAAATGCAAAGCCATTTGCCATGTCTCCTGATTGATTTCTCTCATGTGATCATAGAAAAGCCATTATTTAGGGGAAAGAAGAGAGGTTAGGTATAATGCATCTGACCTTACCTTACACACGTATAATACGTAACTGAATGACAAAGTGGGAAAAATGCAATGTAATGTATTTCATCCTCTAAAAAGATTTCATTGGTCTAAAGTAATGTTCTTCTTGATGGAATTATATATTTGTAGGAAGGAGATATAAATGGAAATGTTGTTTTTTTTTATTATGACTTTATTGTCAATCTTTTATGGGATGTAAACTAATTGTAATTACAAATGGAGATCTTAAATAAAGTATCAACTGTGTATTATATGAAAATAGCCTCTTGTGGCTGAATAATGTTGCTTCTAAAATATGTGCAATTAAAACGGTTAGCAATGCAGAAGTTGAAATAACAACAATAGAGAGATATTCCACATAACTCATCAGAATCACATTTATTAAGATTACATGCAGATGGAAGTTGGCTCAGTTGAATTCAGTGTAGATTCAAATTACATGTGTGATTGCGTCGTAGTTCAGTTAACCATGTTTTAGGAAGTGATCAAAGAAAAACAAGACAAACACTCTAATGCAGGGGTGGCCAACCTTTTGATTCCATGCGCCAATATTTTGTACGATTAATTTAAATGCGCCACACAAGCATTCACTTCCTTTCAGTGCGTGTTGTAATATGGACATATTTTAAAGTTATAACAAAAAGAAATGGGACAAACACCAATCAAACTTTTAGCACTTTCGCAAAGGACGTGCAATAAATATAAAATCACTGAAATGAATGAGTAGAAGGGGCTTAGTTTCTTTTCATCAATGGATGCAATGCGCCGCTTGTAAGCATCCAATGCGCCACTTACGGCGCATGCGCCACAGGTTGGTGAGCAATGAGCAATGATGAGATTTTACAGAAAATGGAAACAAGAAGGACAGTTAAATTTAAAATCAGGAAAAGACTATTTACATTATTTACATCATGTTGTCCTCATCTTTATTGCCATATTCACATTTCAGCCGTTGTACACCCTGGCCTTCTTAAAGTGGTATCCATTGGAATTTTGACCCAAACCCTTTATTTAGTCCATGGGGGTAGATTGTTCTAATTCCATGTGCTATGCCTTTTTCATTTCTGGCTAATTTAGTAACTCAACTCTCAAAGTTTTTGTTTCCTCTGCTGTGACCAGGTATTGAAATCATAACACTTTGGGTCAAATCACTTTTTGGGATCACCCAACCAATAATTTTATATGCTGGGTCATGTGTCCTTGGGAGTGAGTGACTTTTGAGGGTTTTATAAACTTTATCTTCCCGCAAACATGTTTTTTTACCAGAGCTTGTATTAAGATTTTTGTTGTTTTTTGTTGCGTGTACATGTCTATGCTAGGCCAGCTTAGGAGATTTTTGTGGCCTAGCATATGTGCGCTAATTCCTTAAGTTTTTGTATTTTCTAGTTATATTCTCTATTATTTCAACTTCATCATCCCACAACAAAGATGGGAACATGAGCCTGAACGTAAACAAGGTAGTAATCATGACAACGAAGATGTAAACAATGTAAATAATGACTAGCTCAAGAAGGATGAGGACACTAGTGTGAATGTAAACAAAGAGAATAACGATAGCTTCTTATTCCAGAAAACCAGGCAGAAATAAGACCACTTCTGCTTCTTTTATAAAACTTTCTTTTAGTTGGGCTGATAAAATTTTATTGGTAGCTTTCACCATCTTTTCCAGGCCTCAGCAAAGATCCACAACACCTGGTTATCTCTTCATATGTAGCAGAGAATTCCATTAAAGACACCCAAAACAGAAAAATGATGATGATGACAATGCTTCACTTCAAACAAAATACGCGATTTGGTGAAGACAAAATGTAAAAATATTAAAGAAATAGTCTAAACTTGAATATTGGTTACAAATCAAATTTGCAACAGACAAGTTCAATGAAATTGGTTCAGTTTTTAAAAGCCATTTCTTAATTTTTCATTCATTTATTTGCTTTCTTCTTCTTTTCAATTGAATTTTTACAATTCCAGGAAAGATCCCTCCACCCCAACCAACCAAACCAAACATATGCAAGGATTTACAAACTCCAACGCAATGAATTTAGACTTGAAGAAACAAAAACACTTTAAAAAAAATGAGAATAAAGATAGAAGTAGAACATCATGAAAGAAAGAAGACAGAAAGGACCTGAATAAAGAAAGGGACGCAGAAAGAAAGGATATGAAGAAAGAAAGAAAGAAACATAAATGACACAAAGAAAGAAAGGAATGAAGAAAGTAAGGAATGACAAAAAGAAAGAAAGAAATATAAAGGATACAAAGAGGGAAAGAAAAATAGAGGATAAAAAGAAAGAAAATTAAATGACACAAAGAAAGAAAGAAAATTAAATGACACAAAGAAATAAAGAAAATTAAATGACACAAAGAAAGAAAGAAAATTAAATGACACAAAGAAAGAAAGAAAATTAAATGACACAAAGAAAGAAAGAAAATTAAATGACACAAAGAAAGAAAGAAAATTAAATGACACAAAGAAAGAAAGAAAATTAAATGACACAAAGAAAGAAAGAAAATTAAATGACACAAAGAAAGAAAGAAAATTAAATGACACAAAGAAAGAAAGAAAATTAAATGACACAAAGAAAGAAAGAAAATTAAATGACACAAAGAAAGAAAGAAAATTAAATGACACAAAGAAAGAAAGAAAATTAAATGACACAAAGAAAGAAAGAAAATTAAATGACACAAAGAAAGAAAGAAAATTAAATGACACAAAGAAAGAAAGAAAATTAAATGACACAAAGAAAGAAAGAAAATTAAATGACACAAAGAAAGAAAGAAAATTAAATGACACAAAGAAAGAAAGAAAATTAAATGACACAAAGAAAGAAAGAAAATTAAATGACACAAAGAAAGAAAGAAAATTAAATGACACAAAGAAAGAAAGAAAATTAAATGACACAAAGAAAGAAAGAAAATTAAATGACACAAAGAAAGAAAGAAAATTAAATGACACAAAGAAAGAAAGAAAATTAAATGACACAAAGAAAGAAAGAAAATTAAATGACACAAAGAAAGAAAGAAAATTAAATGACACAAAGAAAGAAAGAAAATTAAATGACACAAAGAAAGAAAGAAAATTAAATGACACAAAGAAAGAAAGAAAATTAAATGACACAAAGAAAGAAAGAAAATTAAATGACACAAAGAAAGAAAGAAAATTAAATGACACAAAGAAAGAAAGAAAATTAAATGACACAAAGAAAGAAAGAAAATTAAATGACACAAAGAAAGAAAGAAAATTAAATGACACAAAGAAAGAAAGAAAATTAAATGACACAAAGAAAGAAAGAAAATTAAATGACACAAGAAAGAAAATTAAATGACACAAAGAAAGAAAGAAAATTAAATGACACAAAGAAAGAAAGAAAATTAAATGACACAAAGAAAGAAAGAAAATTAAATGACACAAAGACAGAAAGGAATAAAGAAAGAAAGAAATGACACAAAGAAAGAAAGGAATGAAGAAAGTGAGGAATGACACAAAAAAGAAAGTAAAAAAAGAAATGACACAAAGAAAGAAAGGAATGAAGAAAATGAGGAATGACAAAAAGAAATAAAGAAATGACACAAAAAAGAAAGAGAGAAAAAGAAATGACACAAAAAAGAAAGAGAGAAAAAGAAATGACACAAAGAAAGTGAGGAATGACAAAAAGAAATAAAGAAATGACACAAAAAAGAAAGAAAGAAAAAGAAATGACACAAGGAAAGAAAGAAATTACATAACAAAAAAGAATTGATATGGTGAAAGAAAGAAATGATATGAAGAAAGAAAAATATAAATTTATTTTATTTAAATTAAAAAAGTAAAATTAAAAAACTACAAAGTGACAAAAAAATACCCCCTCACATATTGTTTTCTGCTGTGGTGACCAATGAACATTGGCCGAGTAGAGTGCAGCATATGCCATCGCTGTGAGAAGTGCTTCTACAAAATGTCTGCATAAGATATCAAGACATTAACTAAGTGGTTAAAGTTGGTTGTAAAATGTGGAAAAGTTTGTTATTTTTTTTTATTTCCACCACCCTCACTTCGCTATTTTCACCTTCCAAATCTAATTTGTTAACTCATCATTTGTTTTTTCTGAAGAAAAAAAAAAATTAAAACTGAAAAGAAATCCACTTTATGCCTGAATGACTTTTTTCATTGGTTAAGATTTCAGCTTTGTTGTCCGAGTAATTAATTGCTGTCAAGATCTTACTGATGTCTTCAGAGCAGGGGGTAAATGAGAAGCAAGGTCTGTGGGGGTGCTTTGTGGACAGATTGTTAATAGGAAGGTGAGTGAAGTTGTTTTTTTTTTTAAACTTAAGATTAGATTTCGATAGGAAAGTTAGAAAAATTCTTGATTACTTTACATTTCTGTAAACAGACTAGTTAGCAGAGAGAGTCATTCGAACTCTTAGTATGTTTTCAAAGACATTTGAAAGTGTGCTTCTTACTAAGTCTAGCTACATTAGTACATTACTCGTGTGTTCTTTAGTGGGTGAGAAATTAACACTAATGCACTGGGTTTCATTCACACCATTATTGCTAATAATTATATTACAAGTTAGCATGATTGTTCTTGGGATAAATAGTGGTGTATTTCTATTGCCTCCTCAACTGTGTTTTTATCAAGACACTAACTCTAGTTAGCTGGCCATGGATTAATCAAAGTTCTTCAACCCATTTTTTTTAATCACTTCACCTAAAGCAAGGCAATAAAGTTACTAAGATGCAAGGTGTTTGCGACTGTTAGAGAATATGAGAAAAATATACTGTTAAGGGGAAAAGACAATAAAAGAACAAGAAGTTAGACAGAAAACAACGATTTACATTGTATTTAAATTTTTAAAGATCAAAATTGACAGGGATATCAGAAGCGGGAAAGAGTTCCACAAGCAAGAAGTGTGAGAGAAAAGCTGTTAGCATAGAACTTACGGTTACATCCAGCCATTTCAACTGTAAAATGATGAGACCTTGTTGCCAATCTAGTACTGCATGTAAATTCATAAAGTCTATGTACCATAGTGAAAAGAAGAATTAGCATGAAATTATTTAAAGGAAAGGCACAGGAAAGCTACATTATGGTGGTAGGAAAGTGACTGAAGCCGAGACGCCAATAAGTGAATCTTATGCGAGAGAAGAAACTGTTAGCATAGAACTTACGGTTACATCTAGCCATTTCAACTGTAAAATGATGAGACCTTGCCACCAATCTAGTACTGCACTTAAATTCATAAAGTCTATGTACCATAGTGAAAAGAAGAATTAGCATGAAATTATTTAAAGGAAAGGCATAGGAAAGCTACATTATGGTGGTAGGAAAGTGACTGAAGCCGAGACGCCAATAAGTGAATCTTATGCGAGAGAAGAAACTGTTAGCATAGAACTTACGGTTACATCTAGCCATTTCAACTGTACTGCACTTAAATTCATAAAGTCTATGTACCATTGAGGATAGTTCATCAGAACAATTACCATGAAAGTATTTATAGAAAAGGTAGAGGGAAACTATGTAATGACAGTAGAAAAGTGACTGAAGCCAAGATGTCAGATCAGGACGGCTAATATTGCAGATTCTTCCTTCATAGAAGATATGATCATATTTTTAATTCTTATTAATTATTAAGAAGAACAAGATAGTCAACATCTATCGTCAAAGATTAAATAAAAAGCTTTAATTTGAAATTTCCTGAAGGTTGCATGGAGCAATAGCTACTTGAAGAAGGCTGTAGAACACAAAACCTTAAAACACTAATAACAATAACAAAAAATGTTAGTCCAGTTGCAAATAAGGAAAATAATGACATGACACTTTAATATGACATCTGTGATATACGTTTAAAATTCAAGATTGACAGGACCCAAAGAGTGTGAGTTCAATACCCAGTTAAGGCAGTGGAGAATTTTCAGAGGGAAATTAGCAGGAGATAACTGATAACTGACATCCATTAAACATGGCAAGTGGAACTAGAACAGTCTACCCCAGTGAGTGAAATAAAGGGCCCCAGTTCGACAGTCCAACCACCTGAAGAAGGCTGGAGCGTAAAATAGCTTAAACGTTGCAATAAATATGGCAACAAAGATGAGGACAATAGTACGAATAATGTAAATAATGTACATAATACCTCTTCTCAGAAATATAGACAGATACCAAAGTGTTGGTTAGTGAAATCATATGACATACTGAGTTCAATCCTTGGGTGGAGTAGTACAGATTTGGTAGAGGTAGGGTAAACAAAGATCTCAGAAAAAAAAGAAATAAAACCAGATATGCCTAGACATAGTGGATCAAGAACAATCTATGTTGATTACATAAAGAGTTAATTTCAAAATTACCTGAAGTTTACCTAGATTGACAGGAACCCGAGAGCACAACGGCTGAGAGTAAAAATAAAGATAAGGATATTCGTCTAAATGTGTGTGTGTATATATATATATATATATGAAAATATTTTTGAAGGTAAAAAAATTTTATCACACCAATAAACGTATGAAGCTTGATATTACTAGACATATTAAAAAACGGGCGAAGCAACCGGTTTCGCTCTCGCTCATCAGGCTTACAACGGGAGATTTAATTTAAATTAAAAAACACAGAAAGTGTACAATGAAAAGGAAATGTGGAGGAGGAGGGAAAAAAACCAAAACATTATGAGCAAAAGGAGCTAGAGGCAAATTACAGCGAGCCCCAACAAACACACACGTTGTTTGCACAAAGAAGGCTTGCGGGACCCGATGCAAAGTGCTTCCAGCACCTTAAGGTGAAATAATGAGTGTGACCGAGACAACACGGTGAACCGGTCAACACTAAAATTAGCTGCACAAAATCTGCTCTTTAATAGGTGCTCACATATGGCGGACCCGTATATATGTATATGTATATGTGTGTGTGTGTGTGTGTTTTTTATGATACAAAATTTAATGATAACTAGGAATAAGCAAAATTTATATGGCATTTTAAAAAGCTGAAAAAAAATGAACCAGTTTCGTCCCAGCCTTATCAAGTTTATTTCTGGGATATAAAAAATAACCATGTAAATTTAATTAATATTAATGATAACAAATGGAGGGGAAAAAAAATGAATTTCAAGAAACCTAGAGTCCAATAACATTCAGACCCAGTAAGCATTCTCTCTGTTTATATATAAGTAAACTCGTTATCTCAGAAATTCAGACAGATTACCCTCCTGTTGGATAAAGACTTACCTGTTCTCCGAGTAGATTTTGCCATCAAACCATATAAGGCTTAAAACAGACCTGTTTCTCTAAGACGTTAATGTTTAAAGTTTTTATAAAAAATACTTCTGTATATCTTTTATAAGCTTTCATTTTTTTTAAATTCATTTTTGCCTTAAGCCTCACAAGTAAGTTTCCTCAGATCCTTCCATTTTAGAATCTTAAAATTTATACTTCCCACAAATATGCCTTTCTTCCAGATTTTCTTTCATCCAGATGAATTTTTTTTTTTTTTTTTTTTTAAATAGTCCAGCTTCTGTGTCAGTCAAATGCATTCATATCTTTCCTGAGTGCATTTATGCTAAGTAAATGCAAGCAGTTGCAATTAGAATTTGAATATGCATTTTCTAATTCTGTTGCATTGCAACTGAATCAAGAGAAAAGCGAGAGAAGTGGGAGAAACACTATATTAGCTCAATGATAACTGTTAAATATATTTCAACATTATCGACTCTCCATTAATATTGTGAGGCAATGTTATAGCATTAATGCCTTGGAGTTTTTAAATTCACCATTTAAAATATTGCATAGGGACAAAAGGAGATAGCATTTTTCAAAACCTAACATTTGAATATGTGTAATTTTATGATACAAAGTATATAAATGATTTCTCTGCCTGTGGCAGAATACACAGCTTACATGATTGAAGAATTTCAGTCACTATGCATTTTCTGTGGGCCAATGCATATCCATGGGTTGCCCAGGATTGCCAGGAGATGGGTGATTTTATTAAGTCTCCATCTCTAGAATGTTTGCCAATGAAGGCTATAGAACACAGTCTGTCCTGCTATTTAACCCATAACTGGAGAGAAAAGAGATGGATCCAAACAAGTTTGGCTGGATTTCAAACATGGTTCTTCGATTTCACATTGGAATTTATTACACCAGCATACGTCATGATTTTATGATATACATGTATAGAAATTCAGAAAGGTTATATTTCAATGCTTCTTTTGATATGGTTCATGTGTGGATTATAATTACAATTTTTTTTTCCTACATTAAAGTAGAAAATGAGATGCATTTTAGTCATTTGATGCATTCTTAATTTCTGGAAAAGAAAAAAAAAAGTACACATTTCCATTATAAAAATGGCCTATTTTTTAAAAGTACAGTTACAAGTGATGAAAAACGAACTGTTTAAAGTAGCATGCAATGAAAAAAGATCCAGGAAAAAAAAATGAGCTACCCTGAACCACTCTCAAGGAGAGTTTGCATCTGAAAAATAACATGGTATCTATCTGGTGGGTTCGGAAGGTTCAGACAAGTACAGTTCCTAAATGGAGTAATTAAAAGCAACTTGAATTGTCTAATCGGAAGTGCACAGTCTTCGACTTTTTGCACACCCAGCAACTTGTCCTACTATATCTATTGTACTCACTTCACCTTGCACCTTTGGAGTACCACTTATTTCAATTCCTACAAAATTCTTTTAATGAGAAGAACTTTAATTCTTTGGAATCCTGTAAAAAGTACCAATAAAAAGAGCAAGATCTTTGAGGACAGAATCATGAAATGCCTCAAGGATGGTTAAAGGCAGGGGGCACAAAAATGAGTAAAGTGATTGAATAGATTTACGCATGAATATCTCAATATAGTGTTTGAAATCAACTTAAAAAATATGAGCTCTGTTCCAGCCCAATAGGTGTATATCATTTAGTTCTTACTTTACTGTTATATATTGCCATAAGTATTATTTCTGGTTTTATGGGATAAATAAAAATGAAAAAAAAAATATTTAGAAAAAAAAAATCAAATTAAAAGGTCAATATTAAAATATGAATTTGGAAGTTTCAAAAGTTCAAATATGCAAAAATAGGTTTCATTTTATTTTCAAAGTGAACTTCTAAAAAAGATTTTGATTGCTAGTTGCAATACAAAAAAGGAATGACCGCAAAACACTTCCTCCTCTCCAATTTATAGACTGAAGCACTCAAATGCATGCTGGGATTTCTTCATAGAGCAATTCTCAGTTTCATATGACTCAGTCGATATTGCCTTGAAGATAGAATGCCATGTTTGTTTATTGAAATTTGCTCTTGTGTATCAACCCCAATTCTTAGTTTGCGAACTTTTTGCCATATTACTGTTCCTTTGCTTTGCATATATTGTCTGCTTGCTTCATATTATTTTTGCCCTTGCATTATTTACATTGTTCAGACAGTTATCCTCATCTTCATTGCCTTATTTACAACATTTCAGCCATTGTACACTTCTTGGGCCTATACACTGGATTAACCAATGTCTATCTACTGGAACATGTGAGTTGTGAGTTCAATACCAGGCCACAGTAATGGTGAACCAAAAAACTTGGAGAATTGAGTTAAAGGGAAATAACTGAGACATCTGGAACAGGCATGGCATGTGGAACTAGAACAATCTACACTGGTGGATGGAATAAAGGGTTCGGTTTGAAATTCCAATCACCATTAAGAAGGCCAGAGTGTACAACAGCTGAAATGTTGTGAATATGGCAATGAAGATGAGGATAACAGTCCGAATAATGTAGATAATGCAAGTAATCATAATACCTCATCTCAGAGATACAGACAGATATTTTTACCTTGTCCATTTTTTTTTTTCTTGTAATTGCTTATTGCAAACTTGGTCAGTTCTGTTTGCTATACAGTTCTCTCATTTTATATTTAACCATGGCAACTCACTCTACAATTATCGTTGTTGTTGTTGTTGTTATTTCCAAACTAGAGTAGGAATATTTGCAAAACACTTTCTCCTCCCCAATTTATAGGTAGAAGTACACAGATACATGCTGGGATTTTTTCTAGCCGATAAAAGAGGCTGGTTCTCGGTTTCATCTGACTCTATCCCAGTCTGTCTCGCCTTGAAGTTTGCTTTTCTGAACTTCTTTTTGTGTGTCAGCTGCAATTCTTAGTTTATGAACTTTTTGTCACATTACTGTTGCTTTGCCTTATTACTGCTAATTTGCCTTGGATATATCATTTGCTTGCTTTATATTATTTTTGCCCTGTTCATTTCTTTTTCTTGTAATTACTTATTGCAAACTTGGTCAATTCTGTTTGTTACACAGTTCTGTCATTTATTTACATTTAACTATGGTCATTCTGACTCTGCTGGACAAATCCCAATCCTTACGTGTTTTTTTTCCCCATGCAATGAACAAGAACATTACTATGATTTTTGTTATTACTTTATGGTCTTGTGCTTGTAATTCACACGAATGTTATGACGAAAACCAGGAACTCCTTTTAGATACATATCAGAGATATTCAGAAAACTAATTGACTTTGCCAATTCACTTGCTCAGTATTAAGGAAAAGACTTTTTGTCATGTGTTCAAACACCCCACGGTACGAAGAGAGAGTTAAAAAGAAAAAAGGAACTGCATTTATATGGAAGGCTTTATTAGTGGTGTTCAATGAAAGAAAAATCAATCAACCATTTAAATATATAGAAACAAATGCATCTGTGTAATGGTAATTTCAAAAGTCATAGTAAACAACCACTGCAATTACATTTCTGTCTGTCTGTCTGTCCGTCTATCTCTCTCTCTCTCTTTATGTTATAATATTTAAATAAATAATTATATCTGCTCTACTCTGTATTGAGCACTCTTTAAAGAATAATAATTGTTGGTTATTGGAATTTACTCCGTATATACCAATCCTACACTTGTGTGTATATATATATATATATATATACACACACAGAAAATATTAAAAAAAACAAGAATATGTAAGACATTAAATAACCCATGCTCCTTGTGTGTTTTCATGAAAAGCTATATTATTAAGTTTCTTAAACATAAGGATCTATTAAGTCAGTAAAATGAGATTACCGTCATATATAGTAAAATATTCACCTTAAAATATAGTTAAAGTATTTTCACAAAAGTCTATGTATTAGAATTATATATCCATTATTTTATTATATATTATAGTACATGTAATATTAATTTAATTCCCTGATTTTTAATTTTAAATTGCTTAGTATTAAGAAGACATAATTAATAAAATATGAATCGTTCAAAAATATATAAAAATGTTTTGATCATAACCAAGGCCTCTTAAAGATATTTCTAAAATATATGTTAAAAAAAATAAAAAAATTATTGCTTTGTCAGAGATATACATATTTTTAGGAATATTTCTTCATAACTTAAATGTATACTTTTTGCTGGAAGTAAGGTGTCGAACTAACAATATGACAATTTCTTGAGACATGTATGAATACCACACATCCCCCAACATCTAACCGATATTTTTAACTTAGTGTTGACTTTCCTTCTGATTAGTTAAAAGAGACACACCCATAAAATCTAAAAATCTGGACCCCCCCCCTAATAACTCTTTAATAAGCAAACATATTGTTTTCTATTCTCAAATGTAAATCATTTTTGCTAAAGTTACTGAACATTGCCTGATGACGAGATAAAAAACATTAAGTCTCGAAACCTTTCCCTCTTGCAATGTAAAATATTTTAAATAAAAATATCATTAAAATATATATATATATATATATATATATATATATAGGTTTGGTTGTTTTGTTTTATGGCATATCAACCTCAGTGGGTCATTTAATGCCAACAGAATTTTTGAAATAGAATTGGGTAGGTCTTACTCCTCTGCAGAGGTGAAGTTGGCATATTCTACAGCCCCAGCCGACAGGGCGGCATATATATTATGTGTATGTGTGTGTGAGAAGTGTTTTACTTAGCTAGGAAGCAAAGTGAATTCTTATGCTTCCCTTGATGACGAAATTGTCCAATGAATAACCAAAGCTTCTAACACATTGGTAAACTGCGTCAGTGTCTTTGGAATGAAAGGGGTATTAAACTAGAAATGAAAATTAAAGTCATATGAAGCCGTTGCCCTCACCATTCTTTTCTACTTGTGAGTCTTTAAGTCCATATTGCACACACACACACAAATCACCTGGATGTTTTTCATATGGGATACCTTTGATCAATCTGTGGATATCAACTTGAAGACAAGATCTCAAATGCTGATCTGTTTTAAAATCACAGAATTTGATGCATTGAGACCTTTCTAATGCTTGCAATTGGCTGGTCATGTTATCAGAATGGGCGACAATTGAATAGCAAAGGACCTCATGTACAGCCAGAAACACAGTGATGAAAGAAATGTAAGCAGACCATGGCTCCAGTACAAAAACAAGCAATCTTGAAGCTGCCAAGATATCACATAAGATCTAAGTGTTGCATTTGCAAAAACATTGATCAACTAACTTTTAAGCTGCTGGACACTCAAATTTGAAACTGATGAGGGAGTTAATTATTTACACTACTTTATTCAGACTATTGTCCTCATCTTTGTTGCCATGTTTATTACAACGTTTTGGCCATTGTACACTCCGACCTTCTTCAGGTGGTTGGAATTTTGAACTGAACACTTTATTTCGCTCACTGGGGTAAACTGTTCTAGTTCCATGTGCCATGTCTAATGGATGTCAGTTATCTCCTGTTAATTTCCATCTCAAAGTGCTCCACCGCCTTAACCAGGTATTGAACTCACACTCTTTGGGTGCTGTCACTGGATCTAACTAACAACGAAATGTTGTGATAAACATGGTGACAAAGATGAGGACAATAGTCTGAATAATGTAAATAGTGTACATAATACCTCATGTCAGAAATATCGACAGATACTGAGTTAATTATTATTATATAGACTGATAGAATTGGAAGGATGTTTGCTTGTACGACACAACCAAACTGTTTTATGTGAAGACACCAAATTTGATATACATACTTCATTGACAATGAAGATTTGTACATAAAAAGCAACATGATGAAAATGGAAGTCCATCACTTTTCTGTTATATGAAAATATCTTTTATAGCAATTATAATGTTAGAAGATGACAATTTCTCTTTTATTATTAATGTCTGGACAAGAAAAGATTTATAAGCTGTGAAAAACAATTTCATACAAAAATTTCCCAAACAAATATCTACCGGTCAGCAGGGCTTAAAATATGCCTATTGCATTGCCTGCAGAGGCATAAAATCTTTCCAAAAGGAGCCTCCTTCTGGATATTTGCAGAATTATAAACCTCAATAATGTCTACCTTTTTTATTCTAGTATAATCTGGACCAATGTCTACCTTTTTTATTCTAGTATAATCTGGACCAATGTCTACCTTTTTTATTCTAGTATAATCTGGACCAATGTCTACCTTTTTTATTCTAGTATAATCTGGACCAATGTCTACCTTTTTTATTCTAGTATAATCTGGACCAATGTCTACCTTTTTTATTCTAGTATAATCTGGACCAATGTCTACCTTTTTTATTCTAGTATAATCTGGACCAATGTCTACCTTTTTTATTCTAGTATAATCTGGACCAATGTCTACCTTTTTTATTCTAGTATAATCTGGACCAATGTCTACCTTTTTTATTCTAGTATAATCTGGACCAATGTCTACCTTTTTTATTCTAGTATAATCTGGACCAATGTCTACCTTTTTGATTCTCATGTAAACTAGACCAATGTCTACCTTTTTGATTCTCATGTAAACTAGACAAATGTCTACCTTTTTGATTCTCATGTAAACTAGACAAATGTCTACCTTTTTGATTCTCATGTAAACTAGACAAATGTCTACCTTTTTGATTCTCATGTAAACTAGACCAATGTCTACCTTTTTGATTCTCATGTAAACTAGACCAATGTCTACCTTTTTGATTCTCATGTAAACTAGACAAATGTCTACCTTTTTGATTCTCATGTAAACTAGACAAATGTCTACCTTTTTGATTCTCATGTAAACTAGACAAATGTCTACCTTTTTGATTCTCATGTAAACTAGACAAATGTCTACCTTTTTGATTCTCATTTTTTTTTTTTTAATCTTTTCACCCCAAGTAAGGCTGGAAGCCACTAGCACGCAAGGGGTTACAGAAGGTTTGGAGGAAGAGCAGATTGGAGTGGTAGAGGAAAGGATGTGGAGAAAGATAGTGGATCGATCAAGGCAAGGGGCTTACAGAAGATTTGGAGCGAGAGCAGATAGGAATGAAAGGGGAAAGGATGTGGAGAAGAGAAGTGGATAGATCAAGGCAACTGGAGATGTCGATTGACGTTACACTTAAATAGTTGGAGATTGTATTTGTCAGGGAAACAGGAATAAGGAAGGGAGTTCCACAGGTGAGTGGTGCGAGACATGAAGCTGTTCATGTAAACTAGACCAATGTCTACCTTTTGATTCTCATGTAAACTAGACAAATGTCTACCTTTTTCATTCTCATGTAAACTAGACAAATGTCTACCTTTTTCATTCTCATGTAAACTAGACAAATGTCTACTTTTCATCTAAATGTAAACTGAGCCAATGGCTATCTTCTTCATGTAAATGTAAACTAGGCCAGTTTATTGTCCAGGTAATAGCCTAGTGTATTAAACGTTGTGTCATGAACTTGGGGACATAGCAATTGTGAGTTCAATCCCTATGTCTGGCAGTGTACATTTCAACTTAGTAGAAATGGGGTGAGCAATAACTGAGCAGTACTAAATAAGAACTAGACAAGATATCCCTAATCATGGTCAGTGGAATTGAAAACAAACTACCACCATGGATTAAATAAAGGGGTCAGTTGGGAATTCCCTGTCGGTTACCTGGATTGATTACACCTGATGAAGGCTAGAGGAAATACTGGCCGAAATATTGTGATAACAACAACAAAGATGAGGATAATAGTTTGCACGTAAATAATGTAAATAGTAAAATGATGAAACCTATCTGCCAATCTAGTTCTACACTTAAATTTATGAAGTCGAGGTACCAAAGAGGTAGGATCATCAGAATGATTACCATGAAAATATTTATAAAAAAAAGGTAACAGGGAAACTAAATTACAGTGATGGGAAAATTATTGAAGCCAAGATGCCAGGTCAGGACTGATAAGATTGCAGATTCTGCTTTGGATTTTGTCAAGAATATCTCAGTATATTGTGGAAGAACTAAGCCAGATGGAGCTATAATATTAAATGAATGGTAGACTTATAAAGGTACAAGACAAATTGTGGTGAGAAAATGTATATCACAACGGTAAACTAAGTTTAGCAGCAAACATAGTAATTGATCCAGTAAGCTGCATGGTTTATGGAAGCTAGGATGTGGATTCATGCCTTTTGCATGAGTGTTAGCACCAAGAAATTATAAACAAACCAAATTAGTATTTCATCAAGATATCTGATGAGGTCATAAAGCACAGGAAAATATGGATTCATGCCTTACCAAAAGACATATGTGTAGAGTATACAGAAACTGGCTCAGTCAGAATTTGAACATGGTTTGCCAGTAAGCATAACACGTCTTTTTTATGCTTTTAGACATGTCAATAGAGAATTGTGGGGATGGCATATTTGCCAACAGAGAAAACAGACTTGGTTAACAAAAGGATTACTTGTTCCTGAAAGAGGTGCTAAATCTTTGCTAAGAATTTTGTTAATTTGTAAGGGGTGCTGCTACTACCAGTGATAAAAGGTGACCCTGACACATTGAAGATACTAGCAATCTGATTAACAAACTGAAAAATAAAGTCCTCACCTATTTAAATACTGAATCCTTACATGTTGGAATTTTCTAAAGTATTAATTCATAAAATACAGAATAAACCTCTCCTTCAATATCTGTCTATATTTCTGAGAAGAGGCATTATGTACATTATTTACACTATTCGGACTATTGTCCTCATCTTTGTCGCCATATTTATTACAACGTTTCTGCGTTCTGTTGTATGCTCCAGCCTTCTTCATGTGGTTGGAATGTCGAACTGAACCCTTTATTTCGCTCACTGGGGTAGACTGTTCTAGTTCCACGTGCCATGTTACTGGATGTCAGTTATAAGTTATCGCCTGTTAATTTTTCCCTCTGAAAGTTCTCCACTCACACTCTTTGGGTCCTGTCACTGGATCTAACCAACACCTTTATCCACTGTGCCATGTGTCCTTGAGGACATCTGTGTATGAATTTCTGGGACTTATAAACCTAATGTCTTCAGCAACCATTTTTACCAGTGCTCATATTGCAATTTTTTCTGTTATCATTACTAATTTTTACCAGATCTCATATTGCAACTTTGTTGTTATTATCGCTTTTCTCTGGCACTCCTTATTACTGGTTCCCATATTGTATTCATTTCTATGCTTGGTCGGCTCAGGAGATTTTTGTGGCCTAGCATATGTGCTGATTCCTTAAGTTTACGAATTTTCTAATAGTGTTCTTTGTCTATGATCTCAACCTGATCCCACAGGGGACGGTGATCTCCCTTCTCTCTCCATACGTGGTCAGCTGAAACGTAATAAATATGGTGACAAAGATGAGGACAATAGTCCGGATAATGTAAATAAAACCTCTCGTTACCAATCAAAAATACCACATTGATCAATTCTGGACACACATATATAGTCCATTAGATGATTATACTTGCAAAATATTAGGAATTATTTCATTATCATGGTCATGTTTCTTCTTCTTGTTGAAGCAGGATAGGGATTGTATGTACACAAAGTAAAGTTGGTCAAGCCTGACAGAGGAACATCTTGCCATAATGATTTTACAAGAACGAATGCTCTCCCTGATCCCCAAACTGATACACTTGCGGTAGTTCAAGTACACAAATTTTTTTTTATGGAGACACCATCTCTAGGAAGGTTGCTATTCAAGGCCTGAGACTCCATCTTAGATTGACTATATATATATATATATATAAAAAACGATATATAATTTTGTCTAATTTTATATATCAACAAACAGTATTTAGAAAATATGGAAAAAAACTGGAAATTTTTTTTTTTTGTGAATAGTTTCATCCATTAAGATTTCATCGGAGTGGACTTTGTTGACATTGTTATGTCTACACGTGTACACAATGAGAGGCACAGGTAGCTTCAAAATTTTTGAATGAATAATTTTTTTTTTTTTTTTACTCACTCTAGCTGAAATCATCTGTATCCTTTTTCTTCTTTTCATCACCTCTCTCTCTCTCTCTATATATATATATATATATATATATATATATATATATATATCTATCTTACATATTGAGTGCTTGTGCATGACACTCAGAGTTGTGCTACTAGTGAGAAATAAAATATCTATTTATTATTAATATAAATGTTGGCTCCTATAAGAATTTCATCTGCCTTTTGACAGGTCTTGTTTTTTGCCTTGTAGGGTGACATGCAACCTTCTTCAACAGCAGAAAATCTAGTGCGGTAGCTGGTTTAGATGCCAGCCACCTGTACAGGCAGCAGGGGGCTTCTTGGTTTACACCTGACCGGAAGAAAACTTAATTTTGGATCTAACCAACACATTTGGACGACAATTTACCCATCGCACCCTGTATGTCTGTTAAAATGAGATGTCCATGTTATTTTCATTTTTGCCTAATTTTGGCTATAATTTTTCCATCACACACTGTATATCTCTTAAAATGAGATGTCCATGTTATTTTCATTTTCATGTCATTTAGACGACAATTTATCCATCGCACCCTGTATATCTGTTAAAATGAGATGTCAGTGTTATTTTAATTTTTGTGCAATTTATATGACAGTTTATCCATCGCACCCTGTATGTGTGTTTGTGTGTGTGAATGTGAAAGAGCAAGACAAAGAAGAATTCCTGTAAGAAATGAAGAAGCCATCTTGAAGCCATGGAAATGGCAGATAAATCGGATTTAATCTAAAGGAATCTAAATGAAAAGGCTTACTTGCATGTGCTGGTGAAGATCATAATGGAACTTGTTGGGTTTTGCTCAACATAAAGATCTGCAATGTGTAGCATGTATGCATCTTTCATATCGGCTGGGGTTAGCACATATCGTTGATCAAGTTGTTCCACAGTAGCCACACTGGAAATAAAAAAATAAGCACAAGTCAATTCAGTTCTTTTTGGTAGCAATCTATATGGGGATATTTAGAAATCACAAGACTGTAAACACTCAAGTATTTGAGAGAGATATTAATATGAAAAGTAAGAAATAGCAAAGAAAAGGTTATTTAAATACAGAAACTATTTTTAGATTGTAAGAATTTTTTTTTTTTTGATATGTTGATTTTTCCTGAAGCCAGTTCTACTAATTAATCCATAGCTGGGGGCTTTCCCAAGGCTATTTGCATGTAAGTGAATATGACAAATCTGAATGGAATTGCAACTCAGCTTTTCAATTTCCAATTCTGAGCAGTTATCTGTTACATCACCCGCACATCTAACCTTACCGCACATGCTATTTCCAAGTGGTCACTGACCTAGATACTGACTAGGCTCAACATTTCTTAACTCCAGTGATCATATGAGAACCAGTGTTTCAACGTGATATGGCCTTAAGGTATATGTTTTGGAGAAATAATACTTCTCAGTGTGTTCTTGCATGCATTTATCTGCCAATGTTGTATTTCTTTTGTTTTTTAAGCATTTCACCCCAAGCAAGGCGGGAGTGCCACTAGCACGCAAGGGGTTACAAAGAGTGGGAGCAAGAGTAAAGAGGGGGGTAGAGGAAAGGATGAAGAGAACGATGGGGATTTAGAACAAGACATCTGGAGATGTCGATTGACATTGCATTTGAGTAGCTGAAGGTTATAGCTATCAGGGAAGCAAGTAAGAGGAAGAAAGTTCCACAGATGGGAAATACAAGACATGAAACAATTGGAGTAGAAGAGACTGCTACATTTAAGTGTTTTGACAGTGAAAGAGTGGGACTGAGATATCAACCTAGTAGCACGTTTAAATTCATGCAGTATGGGGACCAGTGAAAGTAGCTCGTCGGAGCATTTACTGAGAAAGTATTTGTGGAAAAGACAGAGGGAAATGATGGCATGTCTATGAGAGAGCAACTGTAAATGAGATGCCAGATCAGGGACAATCACATTGCATATCCATCTCTTGATTTTGTCGAGGACCTTAAGATGAACAGCGGGGCCTCCAGACCATATATGGCAGCAGTATTCCATGCAAGGGCGAATGGTTGATTTATAAATTTGAAGGATGGACTTGGACAAGAAAAACTTTCAGGTGTGACACAGAGAACCAATTTTCCTTGCAGTAGGTGAAGCTATTGATTTAATGTATTTGTTCTGTCTCAGGTCAGCGGACAGTGTGAGACCAAGCGGTCGCAAAGAGGTACTCTCATGGAGTTGAGAATCAGACATCGTGTGTGTGTGTGTGTGTGATTTCACTATATTCTAAAATTAAGCAGAAGCACCAGAGAGCCATCCCATCAGGCTTTACTTCGCCCTCAGAAGTGATCTGATTTTATTGCCCAGCACCTGAGTCACACTCAGGAGGGGAATTGGCAAGGGTGTTTGGACATTTTTTTCATGGTGCTGCCAATAAACCCACTTTAAACTGACCTTATCTCACATCTGGTTGTCTGGTAGGCACACTGGTGTGTGTGTGTGTGTGAATGAAGACATACACAAATATGCATGTGTATACACTCACGTTAACTCATGTAAACAGATTGAGAAAATTACATTATATATATAAATAATATAAAAGGCACAAACACTATTATTCCATGGTTATAATTCATTACATTGGAATCGTAATCATGATCCAATTCATCAGACCTACAAATTCAAAAAGAATTTCCAATTTCTTTTTGAATTTGTAGGTCTGATGAATTGGATCATGATTACGATTCCAATCTAATAAATTATAACCATGGAATAATAGTGTTTGTGCCTTTTATATATATATATATATATATATATATATATATATATATGTGTGTATGTATGTATATATACATTATATATTATATTATATGTATGTATATATATATATATACATATATATATATATTATATATATATATATATATATATACATATATATATATATTATATATATATATATATATATATATTATATATATATATATATATATATATTTATGTATATATGCATTATATATTATATTATATTATATATATATATATATTTATGTATATATATATTATATTATATATATATGTTACGAATGCAGATAGCCCATACATGCATATACTAAGGTTAATCTCCGCTTGACAACAGAAGAGGTCACGTGGGAGTCTCAAGTCATTTTGAGGAAGCAGGTCAAGATGTCGACTGACCCAGTTACCCTTAGTAACAGATGTTTAGACAGAATCTACACAGGGGCCTGACGTGAGGTCATGAAGCAGCAGGAGCTGGAATTCACGCCAGATGCAGGGCACGTGTGAGTTAGAAAATTACTTGGAAGTCAGTTGCTGTCTTGTCTTCGAAGGAGCAAGAAACAAAATCAAAGCGCTGATAACTTACGAACGGTGGAGGAGACTCATTTTGGTAATGACGGAACTTGTCCGATTCATCATAAGCAACTCCTGATAAGAAATATAAGGATGTATATTTCTGTTCGTTAACTCCAGATTGAAGAAGATAACTAGAGTTTTTTTATCACAGAAGAGACAAGGAAATTTGTATGCTGAGACTACAGTCTGTGTTTGGAGAAAGAAAAGAGAAATCAAGAGAGAAGAAGAAAGTATATATCTTTGTTGCAGCCGGACCGTGGGTGAAGCTGAATTGGGTAAAGAAGTAGAAAGAAAGAAAATCGGAAACACAAGAGAGAAAAGAAAAGATAATAAGCAGGAGAGAGAACTGAATATAAAGATAAGTGACTATATTTTGGACCCGTGCTAGAAAGATACACATGCATCCATAAACTTTATGTTATCGCAAACACCTTTCCACATGTTGAAATAGGAATATAAATCCTATCCCCGTCTCTCTTTGGTTATGCGTTAATTTCTGCATTCGTAGTTATTCGTACTTATTATTTCTTTTTTTTTGCGTCCATTCGGGTTCAGCCGAATTTATTTGGATTTGGGTGTATTTTGGTATCCCCAACGTAAGCCTTGAGATTATGGTCGTCGGACACTTTACTCATGCTTATATTTTTTTTTCTTTTATCTTAATATCTTGTGTATAAGTGTATATTAAAATTCTTATACCAAAGTTTACCACGACTTATTGTTCATTCTTGAATTGTGGATAAGTATATGTGTTGAAACCGAAGTGAACCTGGGAAAAGATTATTGTTTGATTATCTCAATCGAACAGTGTTCTTTAATATATTTTGTTTACTAATTGTCATTTGTCATAGTCTGGAAGAGATAGTCCATGTCTTTCCACAGACGTGATGATGTATATATCTCCTGGTCGGCGTATGATTGCATTATTAATTATTCGTCGAGTAGGGCATATGACAATATATAAAAGGGGAAATTGAAGCCAACACCCAGAGGCAACTGTCTGTTTCATGATAACACAATCAAGAACAGGTTATCTGATGATTGCGTTTCACATTGAAGTGATTTAGATCACACCTCTTGGTTGGATGTTGAACTTTTCAACACCCAGTCATAAGTCGGTGTGTACCTTTCTTGTTGTTATAAATTTTATTTTTTAGTCAATATAAGTGCTTGAGTAGAGATCTTTTTCTTTTTCTTCAAATGTTGGAATTGGTATCTACCAACCTGGAAGCATGAAGAAGAGTCTCTTTCAAGAAAATTACATCTTAGCAGTGAGTGAACTGAGAGGCACCTAAATCTGAAAGGGTGAAAGATGGCTACAAGCTGGTTTCCCTAAGGTAAAGAAGGAGTGCATGTTCAATCCCTGCCAAGAGGTACATTTTCTTTAATAAGACACATGATGCTTCCAGGTTGGAAGAGAGATCAATTTCGTTGATTGGAAAAAAAAAAACAACAAAAAAAAAAAATGAATGCCAACTGAAACACATACTGAGTAAAAATAACGTCTATAGCAATAAGAAAAAAATTTGATGAAAAGGTAAATTCATTAGTTACTTTAAAATTAGATAAACCTTTTGAACACTTACTAAGAAATTTATAATTACTGTTAGTCTAGCTCTTGACTGAGCATTTTTTGACAAAAATTTTACTGGCCTTAAAAATATGTTAAATTCTAATAATAAGAGTCAACTTTGAGCTTTAAAAATTTAAATGTAGTGTCAATTGTTATCTTCTGTTTTCTTAATCCTTAGCACACTGCATAATTACTATCACTTCCTACTAAATTCCTTTTCATGGGCTCTCAACTGCAATATCCTTATTGTTAATTTCACTCAAAGTTGTTTTATGTTGCCATAGCAGGATATGACAACACAACTATGAAATTCAAACACTATTCTACATTGATCAGTGTCACGTTCAGGGTAAACTTTTTGTACAGCAAATGAAATCACATAAAAATAAAGGTTAATTCCTGTTCTTTTAGTGTTCTCTCTTTTTAATAGTGTTTTTTTTTCTCTCAGATACTCAGCAACCCCTTGTGTAACCTGCAATAACCCATGGCTTTATTGCTTGGGGTAAGAACTGTATTAGATAACTGAAACTGTATCACTTGAAGACTTTCAATAACAGCAGCTGATTGCTTCCTGTACCCATCATATATTCCCTATTGCCATTTGCCTTTGCAAGAGTGGGTTAGAGGCGAAAGAAATCAGAGCTGAAGAAAGTGCTGATAGTGTGAACTTGGTTTAAGGTAGGGTTCAACTTGCCAAGGCATGACCAACACACTCATGACCTTCCTCTGTGGCACATATGGAATGAGACATGCAGAATCCAGTTATAAAACTGCATCAGACGACCGCCTACTTATAATTTCAAGTGACGCCTTCTGTAGCATGTCCGTCATGCGTAGCCTTCTTCATCCACTGGATTTAACCGTTGAGATCTGTTGTAATCGTCATCTCCTTGTTCTGCCATTGAGGGTCTTCCTTTATATTTATATATATATATATATATATGAATAATCTACTCTCCTATCAGATTTGATGTATGAGGGTCAAGCAGATCAGTTCGTAGGAACTGAAAGCCTGACACTAGCACAGAGATTTGATTATAGTGGTGAACGTTTTGTGCAGAATCATCCACACTTTTTGAAGGGTCAAATAGAGAGACCTGGTGCACTACATGCCAAAAGGTCCCGAAACGAACCTTTGCAGGTTTTGAATTCAGAGTTGTCCTCCTCCTAGACCAAAGAACCCAGTCTGTCCTCCTATTTACCCATAGCTGGAGGTAAGAAGAGGATTCATACCTTTCCCAAGGGTATTAGCATGTAAGTGTATGCAATGGATTTGACTGGAATTTGAACTCGGCTCTGTTTCCTCAACCCAAGCCGCTATCCATTACTCCATTGTGCCTCCTATATATATATATATATATATATACACACACACATAAGAAATATACTCTTAAGGTGTGCTATATTTATGGGATAAAGTGCTAAATATCAGAGATAGAGTGTGTGTAAATATAAAAGTGAACATTGAAGTCAACACTTAGAGGTGACAGGCTGTTTCATGCTAGACGCAATCGTCAGGCTATGACAATTGTGTCTAGCATGAAACAGCCTGTTCCCTCTAAGTGTTGACTTCAATGTTCACTTTTATATATATATATATATATATATATATACACATACACACATATATATAAATAAAATGAGAATGTGCTGAAAAGGCATCAGCCTGAATACAAAGTCCTTAAAAATCCAAACCTGATGTTTGGTACGTGGATCAGGTTAAAGACTTCCTGAAAGTAATGTTTTATTTGTTTCCCTTGAAACAGATAGAAAGAGCATATTAACACTACTGGTTAGAGCAAGGTTTCAGTTACAATTTTCTAATGTAGTCCCCAACATTAGCTGTTAATTTTGTGGGCTTTTTATGTCCTTTTTCAAACAAATTACATATCCCCCACCCCACACCCTTGTTGGGTTTAACAAAAAAAAAAAAAAGAAAAAAGAAAAAGAAACCCTGAACGTTGCTATCATTAATACTCAGTTGTTTTTTTTTAACCCTTATGCCGTTCCCCAGACAACCCAAATTGGTAATATGAATATTTCCAGACACTTATCCCAAAGACAGAAAAAAATAACCAGAAACTTCACGGAAATATTGATTGGCTTATTTTCTCTTCTCGTGGTCAGCAATATTTTTTTCTTCAGCTGAGGCAGGAGGAGGGAATAACTGTCTTTCATTAAGAGAGTTAAGTAAGCAGAGACAAGAGAGTGACCACTGGTCTTTTAGATGGGACAATGAAGAGGACAATAGATATAAAATAATAAAAATGCACAAATAATGACATCTAGACAGCTGCAACTAATATGAAATATTCAGTGACTTTTAAATCTGCACAGGTGTTCATCCAATTATACAAGGTGTGGCAGAAATACCTCCCACATATATCTGCCAGAAATACCTCTTACTGTCTAACCATTGTGTGGGGCATATTTCTGGGAGGTATTTCTGTTGTGTGCTTTCATTACTTTCATTAATTTTTTTTCTAATCTTTTTTTTTCTTGTAGTTGTTAGACAAAATGTTTTCAGCTGTGAATCTTCCAGCCATCTGAAGGTGTTCATTTTGGCCAACAACATTTCTTGCTTTTTTTTCTATGCCATGGGTGATCATGGCTCACCACAACTTACTCTCCTTTGTAGCTCTTAGTAAAATTTGTTTTTTTCACCATCTGTCCCCTTCCCAGTTGTGCCATTTACACAAGCATTTTACGTAGGCTACTCACTGATTTGATGTTTCTTTTGCCTTCAGTATATCCTGTGAGTGTCAAATTCTCCAAGCCTTTCTTCCTTATTGCACCCTAGAAAGTTTGACACATTCCAGTTTGAAGTATAACTGTACTTTTTGTTCCCATCTTCCTTATGACCATCTCACTGCTTATGCACTCAATGCACTGTATACTCAGCATCCTTCTGTAGAACCACATTTCTGTTTCAAATCACTTCTTCATCTGTGAATAACAGTTAAAGCACTCTTTCCACCAATTTTTTTCTTTTACTTAGCTTCTGAAAGACATTTTCCTCTATTCCAACTTTTACTATTCTTACATACTTTTCTATTTTTGTGTAGTCACAGAATTCATTTTCTATCTCTATGCTAGCAGTGTTCTCCAGTCTAAATTCTGGATTACTCAACTATCTTGCCCCAATTAGCCAAGCTTTTCTAGTAGTTCAAGTAGTTCTTTGGGTTATATCTTATAAAATACTTTTGTATAATCTATAAAACATAAATATATATCCTTCTGTATTTATATTACTATTTCTCATATAATTTGGAGTATAAATATTATATTCTTTCTTCCAGTATCTTTAATGAAGTGATTTGTTACATTTGGAGGCAAGGACAAGCTGACAGAGCAACAACTGTAATAAATTTGGCATTATATGATGTTAGGAAGACTGTCTACAGAACAAAAGAATCTTTCAAGTTTTTAGGAAGGTTAAAAGGCTTTCTAAAATCTAAGTAAAGTATTAAGAATTACAGAATGATGTGCATAATATGAATGCAAGAGGAAGATGTAGGAAGTGAACATTATAATGAATGACTCTAGATATATGGAGGTCAAGATTATTTAATGGGGAGTGTGATATGAATGCAAGAGGAGGATGTTTATTTTTTACAATAAGGTTCACCCTGTACAAAGCCTAGGGGGCACTCAAAGTGGAGGGTTATGATAAGAGGTAGTTTGTAAGGATAAGACTGGAAGATAATGGTTCACTCGAAATTGCAACAGCTTATTGTAGTGATGAGGGAAACATACTCTAGGGAGTATATTCCGTAGGGGGGTACATGGGAAGAAGCTGTTTGAGTGGAACTTACTTCTCGCTAATGGAATATGGATTGAATGCAGGGGGTTTTCTACTATGTAAGTGGCACGGCAGGACCTAGCCATGAAGGCCAGACCTGGTGGAACCAGGACATGCAGTTTATCTGAGCACTTTCCATGCAGAAAGTGAAAATTATGAGGATAAGGAGGATAGATAAAGATTGACATGTGACATTTAGAGGCCAACATTACTTAATGAGGAACGTGATACGAATGAAAGAGAAGAATGTAGGAAATGTTCATTAGGATAAGGAGGATAGATAAGCACTGACCTATCCTTCTTAGCCCAGTTAAAAAAACAAAACAAACTCTTTTCAATATGAAGAACAGCTGCTGGAACAATCAATAATGTTGCAATTTTCAAAGATCTTTATTGTGCTCCCATATGTCAAATACACAAAAAAATAAAAATATGCTTAGAATATTTTTATCATGTACTTTTTGAATGAGTATGGTAATAGTAATATTAGGTGTTTCCCTATAAGGAAACATTTGGCATTCATTGACCGAGCAGCCAGTACTAGTTTCAGTTGAAATTTATAAAAAATTTTCTCTAAAAGAACTGGTTTCTTAAGTCTAGCCGCTATCAGTGATTTTTCCAATATGGATGAGGGAGGGGCCTTTCTGCCTAACCTTTTATTTAAAGTAGTGTGGAACATCAACATCCTGATTATGTCATTATTATCTCTTTGAGTTCCATGTGATATCCGTTTTAGCTGTTGCTGCTGAACGTCCTCAAGTGATGTGGTCTCCCTTATCTGGTACATGTCTTTCTTTGTGATTCTGTAGCTTTAGTTCACACATTTCAAAGAAGGATGATTATTGCCAAGATCCATAGGCTTCACTCGGTCAAAACCATTTTCGACCTTGGGTCTCAGAAAGCGGTTGTATACAGTTGATATTTTACAATATTTCTGAATGGGCTTGGCATCCATATGAAGGACTTGATCTGATGAGGCTATTTAAGAACATATCTCTTTGACTTTTATTTTTTATCAAATTTAATCCAAGCAAGGCAGTAAAGCCACTAAAATGCAAGGGGTTAATGCATGTGAAAGAAATAGAAAAAAGAGAAACTTTACTAAGAAGACAGTAGATAATGGCTGACATTGCATTTAAATTTTTGAAGATCAAAATTGGTCAGAGAGCAAGAAGCCAGAAGCGATTTCCACAAATGAGAAGTGTGAGAAAAGAAACTGTTAACATTGAAATTACAGTTACATCTAGTCATTTCAACTGTAAAATGATGAGACCTTGCCACCAATCTAGTACTGCACTTAAATTCATAAAGTCTATGTACCATAGTGAAAAGAAGAATTAGCATGAAATTATTTAAAGGAAAGGCACAGGAAAGCTACATTATGGTGGTAGGAAAGTGACTGAAGCCGAGACGCCAATAAGTGAATCTTATGCGAGAGAAGAAACTGTTAGCATTCAAAAAGTACATGATAAAAATATTCTAAGCATATTTTTGTTTTTTTGTGTATTTGACATGTGGGTGCATCTAGCCATTTCAAGTGAAAAATGATGAGACCTTTCCACCAATCTAATACTACACTTAAATTCATAAAGTCTAGGTACCATAGCAAAGAGCTGATACAACCAATTACCATGAAATTATTTGGCTAATTTTTGGTTTTGTAGCAATTTGCATGTTGGGCAAGATTATCTTTAGTGCAGCCTATTCTACGTTCAGTTTCTGCTATGCTAAATTTGTTATAACTGAAAGGCATAGCAAGGTACTTGAAATGTTTAGTATTTACTAATTCCACATCAAAAATTCTTATCATGGATTCAGGGCAGGTGCCATCACAGCTTTCAATTCTAGATCATAATTTCTGTTATGGAAAGGTTTATTTTGAGCCTCAATTCTTGGAACACTTGGTAGAGTATGGATGTGCAAAGCCATAATTATCATTATCAATCCCATGACTGACTGTAGATGTAGGGTTGAGATATGTCATTAAGGGGCTGACTAATTCCCTCCACATATCTGAATTGAAAGCCAGAGTGGTATTCATTCATGCGTAGTGTCTTTAAACCTCTGCCAATGTCCTCCTCACCTTAGTAAGAGACGTCCATTGATTCCATCAGGGGGACACTTCACCTTCATTTCCTCATTGATCAATGAGGAAGTTCTCTTTAAAACTTCCTCATTCATCAATGGTATCCTCATCATCCTTCTGTAGAACCCACATCTCTATTACTTTAAGTCTCTTCTTCATCTGTGATGAAAAAATCCAGCATTCACTACCATATAGGAGGATTGATATTAGAGTTGTTTAGCACATTGTTTCTTAATATTTTGCTTAGCTTCTAGAAGGCAACTTTGGTTATTCCAGATTTCTCTATCAGGGAAGTGTTATAAAGCATTAAAGCAGGTAAGATAAGGGTAGAGGTTTGATAAAATAATTAAGCCAGGAATAAAGAAATAAATACATACATATATATATATATATATATATATATATATATATATATACACACACACACACACACACAAATCTTTGTATTGTTTATTTATATATATATATATATATATATATCTTTGTATTGTTCATATGTATATATATATATATATATATATATATATACACACAAATCTTTGTATTGTTCATATGTATATATATATATATATATATACACACAAATCTTTGTATTGTTCATATGTATATATATATACATACACACACAAATCTTTGTATTGTTCATATATATATATATATATATACACATACATACACACAAATCTTTGTATTGTTCATATATATATATATATATATATATATATATATATATATATATATACACATACATACACAAATCTTTGTATTGTTCATATATATATATATATATATATACACACATACATACATACACACACAAATCTTTGTGTTTATATATATATATATATATACACATACATACATACACAAATGTTTGTGTTTATATATATATATATATACACATACATACATACACACACAAATCTTTGTGTTTATATATATATATATATATATATATATATATATATATATACACACACACATACATACACACACACACACACACAAATCTTTGTGTTTATATATATATATATATATATATATATATATACACACACACACACACACACACATACATACATACACACACACACACACAAATCTTTGTGTTTATATATATATATATATATATATATATATATATATATATATACACACACAAATCTTTGTGTTGTCATACTCAACCACATGAGTAGAGCTTCAAAAAATTAAAATAAAAAACGTTAAAACATAAATTTAAATCTTTTTTAACATTTAATTGTGAAAATTTAAATACTGGGAAATGAGTCCAAATACTAGCTGGGGAAATGTTTAAGACCATAAATGTCCTAACTGGTAGGAAATGCCCAACAAGACATCTCATTAGTGTTTTGTATGGACGTCATTGTGAATAACTTAAAAAAAGCACTTTGGCACGGTTGATGCAGAAGACTGGCTGGAATGTTATTCCAAGTGGTGGAGACGACTCTATAAAGATCGAGCACTGTTTGGAATTGACATCCATTTCCATAGACTTCCCTTGCCATCCAACCCCAAGCAAGTACAATAGGCTTCAGGTCAGGCAAACACACTAGCTGGTTCAAAGGAATCACATTATTCACCCAAAAAGTCCTCTGACCTGTGGACATTATGAATTACAATATTATTCTACTGAAAATCCAGTCATTTCCACACAAGTGGAGGCTTTTAATCAATAAGAATGCTCTCTCCAACATGCTAATGTAACCAGCCATAGTTGGATGCCCTTATATAACCTGAAGCTCCATTGTTCCTTGGAAGTAGATAGCATCCCAGAGCATGATGGGATGTTGTCCACTGTGTTATGTGGGATATCCTTATCATGTCAGTAACATTGGATGCCATCTGGACCATCCAGGTTAATTTTTTTTCTTATCAGAAAACAAAACCACCTTTTATGTTGCATGTTTGGCACTTCTCAGCAAAGTTTAACCAAACTCTTTTGCAATGTGGAAGGATGCATGGACTTTGAAGATGTTTATGAGTTTTAAAGACTTTCTCTAAGACAAGGTGTCTCAATGTTCTTGATCAGCATTCGGAAGAGACTTAATCTGGTTCAATGATCAGCTGAGATCTTGCTGGACAACCTATCAAATCCTCCTGCTCAATGATGACAAACTTTTCTTGGGCCAATCACTTCTTGTTCTGTATCCCACATGGTCTTTTAAGAAATTTGTAACAGAAGTTTTACAACATCTAACCCCACTAGCAATAGCAATTTGAGAAAGACCTTGCTGCCACATTCAAACTATGTCAAGTTTTTAGCCTTTGCCCTGTTTTTTATCTAATGTAACACAAGCGATATCAGTGGGAGATGTTGACTGGGCACACAAATCACTAAATTTCATTATGTGTTTATTATTTAAAGCTTCATCCAAATGTGGTCTTAAACTTTTGACCAGCTAGTATTTAGGCTAATTTCCCAGGATTCAAATTTTCTGTATTAAAAGTTTTTAATTTTTCTTTTTTCTTTTCTTAATTTCATTTCGTGAAGCTTCACTCAAGTAAGCAGTTGAGTCTAATAATACAAAAGGTATAGTTTTTCTTTATTTTCATTTGCTTTAAGATTTTGCCCAGCAGTGTGTGTGTGTGTGTGTGTGTGTGTGTGTGCACATCTATATATATATATATATATATATATATATATATATATATAGAGAGAGAGAGAGAGAGAGAGAGAGAGGGAGAGAGACTATGCATATATTTACTAAATATTGCTGTGGTGGGCACAAGGCCAAATGGGTGTTAGTATAGATTCTACAGTACTAGGGCTACAAACAGAGAAGTCCTTTCAGCTTTGAAAATCAACGTTTAAAATAGGGATTTTGTACCTCTGGCGTCAGTTAGAAATGCACACCAACACTAGCCACTAAACAGGCCCAATTTAAGAATTTCTCAATGTCTCTATGATTGTGGGTGGGGGATAAAAACAATTCAAAGTGTCAAAGCTAAGTACCCTGATGTTTATTTGCCGTTACAACTAACAACCCCCTTCTGCTATATTAAATATATTTACATACTGCCTATGGGGAAAAATTGTAGATATCTGGATTATATTGCCAACATGGCCAGCACTTAAAGCCCAACCGACAGCATCTGACTTCCATTTAGCTTTCCTTATAACCACACAGCATGTATAATATGATCCACATGTTTCAGCTTGTTTCCATAAAAAGAAAAAAAAAAGTGTTTTCTGTTCATTTTTTTCTCTCTCTGTTCCTTCCATTCATCAAATTAACTGATGGCAATCATATGTTTTGATAGGTAACTTGACTTTCCTCAGTAAATCCTGACTCGCATCCCCACTACCACCCCCACCCCCCGACTGATAAAACCCACTGGATATGTGTGCCTGAACACAGGTGAAAAACACAAGTGTACAGTGAGTAATCATCATTAAAGTCACCTGTGCAAACAGTTTAATGTTTTAACTCACGGAAAGGGACACACACGGAAACAAGTGCTTTGCGCTTGGATACAAAATCTCATGCTTGATGGACACTATGCACCCGAGAGGGTTGCACGTACTGTGCTACCCACTTTGCCACGAACACCCGCTTATACAGCAAACACATATAGAGTACATCTGCACATATGCATAAATTTCTATGAAGATCCATCATAGCTCTCAGTATACTAAAGATGGTTAACTATGCTGACTCTTGTGGTTCAGTCAAGGATTGAACTCACCATTCTTGGCTATCATTCATCAGCTTAATGGACGTGTTCTAAGCAGTGTCAATAGCTTGTCTCCCTTCCTGTGTGATGAGTTAGAAGCCATTGTTGAAGTGTAAGATAAATAACATGATCAGAATTAAAGTTTGCAATGAAAAGAAAAAAAGGTCAAAATAATGACACAGCAAAAAATAATGCAAGCAAGCAAACAAAGTTAAAGCAAATCTAAATTGGTAAGAAGGCAAAAAATTCACAAATTAGTGGGTGTCTGTACACAAAAGCAAGGTCGACCAAGTGAACACAGTATGTCTGTCTAGTAGTCAAACCAGATTTGGTATGAGCCATGTCAAAACAGAAGCCATGCCATTTTATTGGTTAAGAAATATATCCCAGCATGCATTCTGTTTCTTTCTGATTATAACAACCAAGGCCTTTTTTTCTTTGGGATTGGTTAAAGGAGCAAGTCTACTATAATACCAAACCAAGACTTGGAAGAACTTGAAAGGCAAATACAAGAAGTTATGACTTCCATACCACAAAATTCCTAGTAGAATCAGTTGACATGGTTCCTGGGTGGCTTGAGAAGCTGGTATTGAAATCTGGTGCCCATATCGAATTTTAAATAAATCCTCATGCTAAATGCTTTCATCTCATATCAATTTCTTGTAAAAATTATAGTTAATAAATAAATTATAAGTATTTCAAAATGGGAAATTACTTTTCAATCACCCTGTATGTATGTATGTATGTATGATCTCAGGGGTAAAATCTCCAACTGATACCAAATCAGTTGGGTTTCAATTACAGCTTGAGGTAATCAGATGTCTAGCCAAATAATGAGCTGTGAAACAGCAAAACAGTCTATCTGTGGATGACTATATATATATATATATATATATATATATATAAAAGTGAACATTGAAGTCAACACTTAGAGGCAACAGGCTAGATTCAAGCCTGATGATTGCGCCTAGCATGAAACAGCCTGTCACCTCTGAGTGTTGACTTCAATGTTCACTTATATATTTATATTTACATATACTCTATCTCTGATATTGAGCACTTTATTCAATAAATATAGCACACTTTAAAACTATATATATATATATATATATATATATATATATATATATATATATATATATATAAATAAAGGGGTGCTGATATTTTTTTTTAATTAAACTGCTGTTCACCCAAGACAAGGCCCAAGAACCACTGAAGGTAGAGGGTTACTCACTGAGTTTACTGTGGGGACAGTTTAGTTGGTTAATTTTGTTTATTGGCTTATCAACACCTTTATGGGTTATGTAATGCTGAAATCTAAATATGTTTTACATAATTTTATGCTTTCAAGTACAGATATTTTGTACATAATTTTATACTTTCAAGGTAAATCTGTCTTTTTAGATACATATAGAGTCTGTAGATGATAAAATGTATTATTGGTAAGTCTTTTAAAAAACACATTGTGGGTAACTTTACTACAAAAATGTATTGGTAATGTTTTATAAAAATGTATTGCTGGTAATTTGTGTTTGGTGGTTCACTATTTTTCCATAGCTGGGTCCCTAACAGGTGCTACATGCTGGGTCAGGATGGCCCTGGGAGCAACAGCAATTAAAAGGTGGTTCCACACTCCTCAAAACCTCCAACCCAGGTCTAAGAGGAGGGTGGTAAATAGTGCAAGGAGTGCTGATAGTATACAGACCCCGAAGGCAAAAATTGCACAATTTATATGGTATCATCCTAATTGACCAATAAAGTAATTTTGTATCAGGATATGGTTTACTTTCCCTTCTACTGAAACAATGAAATAAACAAATTTATTGATAAACTACAATTAACTGTATTTGTCAATGATCATTGACTTATATAACAACTTTTTATAATAGCCATTCATATTGGGTTGGCAAAAAGTTTCTCTGCCATGTCTCAAGGACACATGGCAGAGTGGATAAAGGCATTGGTTAGATTCAGTGACAGCACCCAAAGAGTGTGAGTTCAATACCCGGTTAAGGCAGTGGAGAACTTTCAGAGGGAAAAATTAACAGGAGATAACTGATAACTGACATCCATTAAACATGGCACGTGGAACTAATGTTGTAACAAATATGGTGACAAAGATGAGGACAATAGTCCGAATAATGTAAATAATGTACATAATACCTCATCTCAGAAATATAGACAGATAAATTAACTGATTTAAAATTAGCTTGAAGATGTAACAGCGAATTTGCTTGAAGAACAAACAGAACTAATGCTTTTAATTTAATTATATAATTAAATTTGAAGTTTTTAGCTTCGGTTTTTGAAACATGGTAATTCCTGTGTAGCGAAGAACCCATATTTTAAATCAGTTAATTTATAATATTTATGCGCTGTAAATTTACATTGAGCACTATTTTATAAAAATAAAAAATATCAATAAGAACACCGGATTATATATCTTACTGTTTTTTCTTTTTAATATATATATATATATATATATATATATATATATATGGCAAATTAATATTAGCTGCTTCCTTATGCAGCATTCATTGCTTGATCAGCCAGTTCTAATGTCAGTTGAAATTTATAAAATTCTTCTATTTAAACAGGATTTATTGAGGAAAATATGTTTCTCAAGTCCAGTATTTGTTATTGCTTCTTTCCAGTATTGATGGAAGTTTCCTTCCTAACCTTTTGTTTGAAGTATTGTGGAATGTCAACATTTTGCTTATTTTCTATTTGAGTTACATGTGGACCCTTTTTAGTTGTTACTCTTGAAAATCTTCAGGTTATGATAAAAAGAGGGTTGGTCCTCGCAAAGCCCTACAGGCCCGTTTTAATCTTTAATCTGAGAAAGGGATTGCATACAACTAACAGTTTAGATATTTCTGAATGTGTTTGGTGCCATGCATGGCAGCCATATAAAAATAAACCTTCACAATGCAAATGCTATTGTAAATACATTCGTGGCAATATATTATTATTTATACTGTCAGTACTACTATAAGTGTTTTAAGAATACTGAAGTGTATTAAAACACTCACAGTATTTACTATTGTTAAAGTAATCACTAACATTGTCAAGATTTACAAACTCTACATTTTGTGCAATTTTGAAAACCAATTAATGATATTTGAATAACCTAATTTGTTTGTAAAAATACTTTGAGAAAACCTATACTTTGCAGTTTAATAATTTCTTTAATTTAATAGAGCTTCACGGTAAACAATATTTTTGAAGAAAATTTCTTTTTTTCCTTTTTAACAGTGAAGAATAAATTCTTAGGATTTCCTACTCTTGAGCATGCAACATACAACTGGCCATGTGTAAATATTTCTTTCTGGGGCCAAATTCTAATTTTTTTAAGTATTTGATCTTGTGATTTGTGTACAAATCTTGAAAATGCAAGGTGATCTGGAAACTGGATTCTCATATATATATATATATATATATATATATATATATATATATAAACTTAAAGAAAAGATATGCAAAAAATAATATGGCATTTTTATTAAACAAGTATTTCTTATTTTAATCATTAAATTGTTTCTAAAATAGAGGGAGTATTTTGAATGTTAAATAATAAAATTTTTAATTTTTAAATAAAAATTAATGAATATTTAGTGTACTAAGCTATGAATCATATTAAAACCAACTATACATTTTATCCCCTTACCAGTTTGCCCTTCTCCCTAAATTTGGTTTTGAATGGACAATGTATGGCTAGACCAATGGAAGTCACAGAATTTTATATATAGGCAGATTAAAATGAAAGAAATACAAAGCAAAAATGGCTGACAATACTTCATCTAATAACAATTCAAGATAATATTAATACGACTAGTGGAAATAAAACAATTGAAATTATGATAAAAGAAATACAAGTTAAAAATGGCTGTATATTTCTGAGATGAGGTATTGCAACTATTTACACTATTTACATTGTTCAGACTGTTGTCCTCATCTTTATTGCCATATTCACAGTCTATATTTCTGAGATGAGGTATTTTAACTATTTACACTATTTACATTGTTCAGACTGTTCTCCTCATCTTTATTGTCATATTCACAGTCTATATTTCTGAGATAAGGTATTGTAACTATTTACACTATTTATATTGTTCAGACTGTTGTCCTCATCTTTATTGTCATATTCACAGTCTATATTTCTGAGATGAGGTATTGTAACTATTTACACTATTTACATTGTTCAGACTGTTGTCCTCATCTTTATTGTCATATTCAAAGTCTATATTTCTGAGATGAGGTATTGTAACTATTTACACTATTTACATTGTTCAGACTGTTGCCCTCATCTTTATTGTCATATTCAGTCTATATTTCTGAGATGAGGTATTGTAACTATTTACATTATTCAGACTGTTGTCCTCATCTTTATTGTCACATTGATGATGTTCCAATCATTGTACACTCTGGCCTTCTTCAGGTGATATATGTTGGAAGTTATATAATCAATAAGCAAATGAAATTAATATGAAAGAAATACTGGTCAAAAATGAATTAAGTTCCATAATACTTTAGCAAAACTTTTAAGATAATATTATTAAATTATGATAATTTTTATTTTTAATTATTATGATAACTGAAGTTATTATATATAAGAATGATAATATTACTGAAATTAAAATAAAACCCTGAGTGTCATACAAATAAAATATGGAAATTCTTATTTATGTTTCTAAGACAGTTGCATACTGGACATTGGCATCCCAAACTTTTGTCTCTCTAGCTAAATGCATCTGTGGATAATTGCATACCTGTGATAATTTTTCGTAGCTTTTAAAGACAATTACCATAAATTTGGAAAACCATAGGTAGTAATCATAAATTTTTAAAAAAGGAATAAAATAAAAAAATAATTAAAAGTTTATTTTTATTTAAAATGCAATTAACAGTGTTGCAAGATCGCTCTACACATCACCAGTATGTTTTTCTTTCATTGGCATTTTTCTTATAATAGTGATAGCTGTAATTTTCATCATCCACAAATACTTTTTCCACCAGTGTACAATTTTCGGAACTTAGCCAGGGGTTCCAAATAAAAATATAATCTATAAAATCCAGAATCTGTTAGATGTTTGTGGTATGCATTGCTGGAGTGAAATGAAACTGATAACTTAATTTTCTCTTGCTTTAAAAAATAAATTTTTTCTCTTTTTCTTTTTTTTTTATCTATGGTAACTACCTTTCTGCTTGTCTAGAGTAATTAAAGGTATTGGTGTACATATTTCTATATTAAACATCCCTTTAAAAAAAAAAAAAGTAAAAAAAAGTAACTTCAAAAAATTATCAGAGGAATGCTATTGTCTGGAATGCAAATGTCTAGTATGCAATTGTCTGTCCACCCTTATTAATATATGGATAAAAACATCAACTGGGCTAATTTTAGTTGACAAAGAAGAATTACTTTTATATTTGAAGCCTACTGAAAATGAATTATTTACTTTACTTATAATAATTTGTCATTTTATTACTTGTTAACATGTTTGCACCAAAAGTACAACAATAGAAAGGAGTATAAGGCAAGACTGTGGGTCTTTTTACACCTGATTTATTCAACCGACACAATGAAGCAATTCAAAATCCTAATAGGATTCATTATTGGTGGGCCACAATCTTAACAACATATTCTTTCACACTTAGTAAATCCTTGCCTTTGTGGCTTTACTGCCTTGCTTGGGGTGAAGTGATTAAAAAAAAGGAGTCATAGGAGTCTCATTTTTTTTTTTTTTTTTGTAAAACCAGATCATCTCTCTTGTCTTAATTCACTCTTTAATCTTTGAGAAAATTGTCCCGCATTCACTGCCATATCAGAAGAATGATGTTACACAGTACTTGTTCATGCTTCTTTATTCCTTTACAAAATTTTCATGTTTCTTAATGCTTTGCTTAGTTTTTGAAAAGCGTCTTTTGCTATTCGAATATCCCTTTGGATTTTGGTGTCACATTTTCTGTCATCTGCTAAAACACTTATCCAGAAGGTAAGAGTCAAGTCTTGATCTGAATCTTTCAATATATACGGTTCAATCTCTGAATTAAGTGCAAGGAAGATAAATACACTGAAAAGTAAATACTTGTTGCATAAAATAAATGAATTTACCAAAAGCTACAAAGTTAGTGATGTAATACTATTTGTTTTAAAAGAAATACATAAAAAAGGTTGGTTGGTTGATTTGTCTGGTGGCCACTATCACGCATGGGGTTACAGAAGGGTTGGAGGAAGAGCAGATAGGAGTGGTAAAGGAAGGGGTGTGGAGAAAGAGAAGGACGGAGGGTCGATCAAGGCAAGGGGGTTACAGGAGATTTAGAGCGAGAGCAGATAGGAATGAAAGATGAAAGGAAGTGGAGAAGGGAAGTGGATAGATCAAGGCAACTGGAGATGACGATTGACGCTACACTTAAACCGTTGGAGATTGTATTTGTCAGGGAAACAGTAATAGGGAAGGGAGTTCCATAGGCGAGATGTGCGAGACATGAAGCTAAGTTATTTAAAACTAGAAAATATTTTTAGATTTTAAGAATTTATTTTTGGTGGGGTGGGGATACTGATTTAGTGATACAAGTCTTACTAATTAACCCATAGCAGGGAGGAGTATTCATTCCTTTCCCAAGGGTATTTGTACATTAGTGAATATAATGAACCCAATTGGAATTAAAACTCAGCTCTCTGACTAACAATTCTGAGGTATTATTCATTACATCACTAAAACATCCAAGTTTACAGCATCTGGTACTCTCATGCAGTCAACAAACTAGATACTGACCAGGCTCGACATTGCTTAACTTCAGTGATTATATGAGAACCAGCGTTTTAATGTGATGTGGCTGTAGGTCATTAGATATGCAGATGACACAGTGTTGACAGCAGACATACAAAGGAAGCTACAGTATGAACAACAGAAGGAAAGGAATAAAGGAAAGACTAAACATCAATTGTAAGAAGATAGAATATTTGGTTGTTAGCAAAAGGGAACAGCCCAACATGTGAATTACAAACTGGAGATACCACAATCAAGCAACTACAAAAATTCAAATATCTTGGAACTGTTTTTAACAGACGACAGAAGGTGTGACACCAAAATCTGAAGGCACACTGAGATAACAAAAGCTGTCTTCCAAAATTTAAGCAAAGTATCAAGAAACAGGATAATTTTATTAGAAACAAAGAAAAGAGTACTGTACTCTTATGTAATATCAGTCCTCCTCTATGGCAGTGAATGCTGATGAAGAAGAGACTTCAAGCAATAGAAATGTGGTTTTACAGAAAGATGCAGAGAATACAATGGACTGAACATATGAGCAACAACAAAGTTTTAGAGAAAATGGAAACAAAAAAGACACTAACAGTTAACATAATAAAAGACACTAACAGTTAACATAATAAAAGACACTAACAGTTAACATAATAAAAGACACTAACAGTTAACATAATAAAAGACACTAACAGTTAACATAATAAAAGACACTAACAGTTAACATAATAAAAGACACTAACAGTTAACATAATAAAAGACACTAACAGTTAACATAATAAAAGACACTAACAGTTAACATAATAAAAGACACTAACAGTTAACATAATAAAAGACACTAACAGTTAACATAATAAAAGACACTAACAGTTAACATAATAAAAGACACTAACAGTTAACATCTAAAAAAGACACTAACAGTTAACATCCAAAAAGACACTAACAGTTAACATAATAAAAGACACTAACAGTTATCAAAAAAGATATTTGAAATTTCTATGGTGCATGATGAGGAAAGAGAATTTAGATAATTTGATTACTGACAGAACATACTGAAGGCAAGAGAGACAGAGGAAAGCAGTGCATCAAAGTGAGTTTGTGTCAATGGCTGGCAAAACAGCGATTAGGAGAGATAGTGGAAAGACAAAATTTACTAAGCACAACAAACGAAAGCTGTGGAGAGCCATGCTCGCCAATGTGCTGAAGGGACACTATACATAAAAGAATATGTTTTTAATATTTCTAATACAATGCTTATTTTTTTTTATTATCATTATTTTGTAATGTATTACTTCTTTACAATATTAAGATCAGTTTCTTAAAAGTCAAATTTTAATAAAGAGTATTACAATAACTTGGACCAATTTTAAATGCAAATTAAGGACCAATTTTAAATGCGAATTAAGGACCAATTTTAAATGCGAATTAAGGACCAATTTTAAATGCGAATTAAGGACCAATTTTAAATGCGAATTAAGGACCAATTTTAAATGTGAATTAAGTTTAAGTGTCTAATGATTTTTTTTTTCTTTCAGATTTAACAAGTTAAGTCTTTGTGTTGTGGCCTGTTAGGGGCCAGAAAAAAGAAGGTAGGTTGAACAAGTGTATTGAAATAAAAGAACATATATACAAAATAAGAGTGTTATTAGTCAGCAGATAGAAGTGTCCGTATGAACTGTCAGGTTACACTGTGTCCTGACTGCCTGCCTAGGAAATCTCGCAAGTTAGTATTTATGAAGGAGGAAGAGTTCATTCTAATGTAGATAGGTCACCATAACATATAGAAAGATTAACAATCAAACAATGTGTTACAGTTATCGAAGCCTATTATGAAAATGGACGTTCAAATAGAATTTGAGTGAGAAGTTCCCAGTTCGGATCATCACTTGAAACAGCAAAGTCAATTGGCCACCACGATCGTGTGACTTGATGCCTTTAGATTTCTTCCTTTGGGGTCATCTCTAAAGTAAAGTCTATGCCAACAAACCAACAACAATTCAACAGCTGAAGGATGAGATAATAAGGCGGTGAGATCGAGGAACAACTATGCAGAGACGTCATCAAAAATTTTGATCATCGAGCGAAGGTGTGCTGCCGAAGCCTTGGCAAACATTTGGGTGATATTATTTTTTACACTTAATTGCCATGACTTAAATAACATGAGAAATAAATAAATTTCACCAGTAACATGGATTTATTTACTGCTGACTTTGATCCGTCTTAATGAAACACCCTATATATTTATTGCATTTTTTCTGATAAAAATTAACAAGTTCAATATTAATTACTTATTGTGTACAAATTATCATTTAAATCCAATATCCTACTCTTCATGGCACACTGGTAGAGAGGTGGGGAAACAGCTGCTATACAAAAAAGATAGTTTGAGAAATATTAATTTACATTTCTCTATTTAATTTATTCAAAGTGTTGTTCTCATGTTCATTACATCAAACAATTTCTGACAGAATTTCCTCCTTGTCTGAGAAGAATTATTCATAATTTAAAAAATTAAAATTAATCAACACAAAATATCTGGTTTTAGACGTTAAAGAAAATTTGCTGCCTAAATACACAGAATGTTGATTCATTGCCGATGTCATTACAGACAAAACATTTTCAGACAATTTCCCATCTTGTCTATTGTTTATTGCTTCAGAGCATGCTGGAGCAAATACTATGCAAATACTAAATAAGGGTTTTGGTATCAATAGTGGGGACCAAGAACAAATTCTCCACAGGTGCTGAGGGGATGATTGCATGATGAAAATTTCAGATCAAAATTCAACTCATAATTTTGTCAGGCTACAAATCTACATTCATGTCTTGTAAGAGAATAAATGTGTTTGTTTGAAAAGTTGACATTTAAGGATAACTTTTCCATTTAGTGTAAATGGATTGTCTGGATTTCTGTCTTGAGAAAGAAGTGGCCGATTCTTCATTCCTTGTAAAATCTTCAAAATTTCATTCAATTTCCTTTGTTTTTGCTAATCAAATTTTTAGGCTTTCCAAGAGAAACACATCAAAGTTCACAGAAATTCTTCCATGTTTATAAGAGTTTCTAACTTCTCCAGATTTTCAGTGTAAACAATACAGAGAGATAGAGAACAAAGAGAAGAATTTTCTCAAAGACTACAAATCTGTCTTCTGAAATCTTGGAACCAAAGATGGCTGAAAGCAAAATAAGAAAAGTTTTGACTTTAGACAGTATTTTTTCCTTATCTTTTAAAAATAGATTTCAATATTTTATCAAGGTCAATAAAGGCCAACATGAGTATCTTGAAAAGAATTCTGCATGAAATAAAGTACTTCAATCATTGTATCACAAAACAAAATATTACACACTGGTTCAGCAAGAATGATGGCTAAAGGTTATTTAGCTGAAACATTGTGTCTATGACAGCTATAATAATTAAGATGTGAACAGTAGATCAAATAGAATAAAGTACACTGACAATTGCTCATCACAAAAAGGAAATACAAAGCTATACTATGTCCCTTCAGAACATGGGTGATCATGGCTCTCCACAACTTCCTGTCCTTTAAAGCTCTTAGCAGCATTTGTCTTGTTACTATCTTTCATACTCCTAGTGCCACCAAACATTTACACAAGCTGGTGAGGTAGGTTAGTCTTTGCTTTCCTCTGTCCCTCTTGCCTTCAGCATGTCCTCTGAGTGTTAAATTTTCCAAGCCTTCTTTCCTCATTATATGCTCTATGAATTTCAGCTGTCTCTATCTGATTCTAATCATAAGTGTCTGTTATGTTTTAATTTTATTTAAAACTTTATCATTGCTCAAATGTTTTCAGTATCTTACTGTAGAACCACATTTCTGTTGCCTCGAGTCTCTTCTTTATCTGTGAGGAGATTGTCCAGCATTCAAAGCCATAAAAGAGGACTGGCATTACGTAACAGTTCAGTACTCTTTTCTTTTTTTCTAATGAACTCTTCCTGCTTCTTAATACTTTGCTTAGCTTCTGGAAGGCAACAACCAAAAGATAGTAACCTGAAGATAACCAGAAGGTACATGGCTATAACAATAGTCTGAATAAATTTGAGTATATTGGCAATTCCTCATTTCAAAGATGAAATACAAAATTAATGGAACTGGTACAGACCTGCAATAATAACCAAATGTTGAAATTATCTGACATTGAATAGACTCCAAAAGACGCCACTGGTGTCCTGAGGAATTTAAGAATACCAAATGTTTCTTGTATTAATATCTTATATATTTACTGTAGCTAATTATAAAAGATGTCCGTAAAGTTTGGACACAGAGAAAATCTCATTAACTATATTTTTTACCTCCACAGATAAGACATGGTTTTGACAAAAGAAGAATGAATTGAAGAGGGTGTAGTCAATGAAAATCACAGATGCAGCACATTTGACAGAATGCATAAAGAGTGAATGTGCTAAAATTGATGACAATGTGCAGTTATTTGCATCGAGTTCACGTGAATCTTGCAAAGCGTATCAACCTTTGCATCACAGATGATGGAAATCATATTGAAGATGTTATTTGTTAATATTCTGATTCAATGAAATGGTGCTGAAAATTTCATTTCTTTAAAATATGCATTTTTGCCTATGCATCCAAACTTGAGGGATAAACTGTATAATGGTGCCAAAAGCTGGTGTTCAAAAACTAAGCATAAAGCCAATTTCCAATACCCATTTTCTAAGTGAGCAAGCCCTCTTCAGTTGGAAGATTGGTTTGTCGATCTTCCTGTCCTAACCTATGTTTGGCTTTGGGTCAGACTGAACAAAGCTTAGTATATACCGAGTATCAGAAAGAAAAGCTTGATCTTCCGAAATAGGAGGCACATCTGCAGTAGCCTAGAGGTATGTTCTATTTTTTAAAGGCGCCATATCTGTTCAAGATATGGATGATCACACATTACACAATTTCTTGTTTCTTGTTAAACTTTTGATCATTACTGTCCTTTTGTTTTCATTCTGCCAGCCATTCACTCAAAGAAGGTTGCTTGATCATTTCCTCCTTTGAGTATTAAATTTTCTAGGCCTTCTTCTCTCAGGATATATGCAGAAATTCTGACAGTCTTTACCAAATTGTAAGTATCAGTTTCATTGTAGTTTATTGCTTCCTAAATAATTCTGTCAGAATAATATCCTTGTATCGGTTATGTGGTGAACATGTGTCAGTAGAGATACAAAAGAGGGCATAAATGGAGCCCAGACAAGTTTGTCAACATCAGTTACATCTGGATTTTTCCCATTAGCAACAGGACAATTTGACATGTCTGGATAGAGAGGCACATGGAGTCAGCTAATTTTTGATACAGCCTAGCACAAGGAGTCAGCTAATTTTTGATACAGCCTAGCACAAGGAGTCAGCTAATTTTTGATACAGCCTAGCACAAGGAGTCAGCTAATTTTTGATACAGCCTAGCACAAGGAGTCAGCTAATTTTTGATACAGCCTAGCACAAGGAGTCAGCTAATTTTTGATACAGCCTAGCACAAGGAGTCAGCTAATTTTTGATACAGCCTAGCACAAGGAGTCAGCTAATTTTTGATACACCCTAGCAGAATGAATTAGGTTATTTTGGAGTGGTACACGGAACCACCAATTTTCCATGAATTTTACTGATTGATTGTCTATAGGAGTTCCACATTGCACATCAGTACAGCCATTCATGAGGCCAGGAAAAAAATCAGTTCAGGCAGTTTGAGGATACCTGACTTACATAAGCAAAGCCAATCATATAACTATAGTTTTATACTGATGCTAGAGGCTGGTGATCAAAACCAAGCTGAAAGCTAATTTCAAATGCTGATTTTCTAAGCAAGCAGGTCTGTCTCAATTCGAACATTGAGATAGAAATCTTTTTCTCCTACCCTATATTTGAGCCCTGCCTAGCACTAAGCAAAGCAGATATATCTAGTACATGAAAGAAAAGACAAGCATTAACTGTGAATAAGATGGAACAATCAGGAAATATTGCAAAAAAGCAGGAAGTTAGAAAAGTGAGAAAGTTGCCAGAATTTTGCTTGAACTCCTGAAGGCTGACTCCAGAAAGAAAAGTGGCATTTCTGGCGTGGCTTTTGTTATATGCAGAATCGCAGAACATGGCGGGGGAAGGAAATAAAGAGAGAAGGGAAAGTCTTTCAGCAGAATTGAAGATCAGATGCTCAAAGAGCGGGTTGGTTGGGGAGAAGGATAAGCAGAATTTTGCAGACTGATTCCAACAGAGATGTCAAAGTCATTTGATGCAAACAGGAAGAACATGAGCCGAACTCGAGGTGATGGTCAGATTTTCGCCGTTGATTGTAAAGACAAACTAATAGGCATTTTCACACGGACTTGTAACAGTGCACAATAGGCAATGGCTTCTTTACTTTGTGTCCATGTTGACCACAACCTTTCATTACAGGTTACATTTCCAGACGGTTTGCAACGAGTGTACTGTGAATACATCAATAGCAATTGGAATGAAAAGAATGTCAAAGCCTAAATAAATATACATGTATCGAATGTCCACTAAGTGCAGTTTTAAATCTCTTCGTATCTACTTTATCTAATCATACCTTCATAGATTACTCTTTTATTCATGTCTCACGCTTTAGGATGTGTGAGAACATGCCTCTCCAAAATTTCCTATTCTTCACAGCTCTAAGCAATGTTTGCCGTTTCACTTTCCCTTTCAGCCCATTCCTCCATCCATTCAAACAAGATTGCTAGTTCGGTTACACAACGTTTCCCTCTGTCCTTCTTAACCGATATGTATTGTAAGTGTCAAAATTTCCAAGCCTTCTTTTCTCATTACATTTGCCAGAAATTTCAACTCTCTTTTGCTGATTGAAAGTACAATTGTCATTTTTATTTCGAATTTCCTCAAAACTTTCTCACTGATCAGATAAGGTTTCTCAAATATTCAGACCGGTAGACGAAAATAAATATACTGTTTTAGTAAACAAATGGAGTGTTTATACAAATATGAGTATCGACTAAAAATGAATAAATAAAAAAAAAAAAATACATTCCTTCTTTAGACATTGCTTTGTTTACGTTAGGATATGAAACAGAGCAGATGTGCCTATTTCAAGAGTCAGAGAAAAAAAATCTGTGTTCAAAGGCACGATTCACCTTAAGATGACCATCAACGCACTTCGTGGCCGAGAGTTCTAAAGCACGTCAGATCTAATGACGGTTTCTCCCTAGGGGAATGCAGGCTCATATCCTGCCTGCGAGCACATATTTTTCTTCAATAAGATTTCTCAAGTATTCAGGCCGGTAGGTGAAAACAAATAAATATATTGTTTAATAAATAAACAGGGCAGATACTCAAATACCAGTATCCATTAAAAAATGAAAATAAAAAATAATGCTTAAGTGATATTGCAGGTAGAGAACAGTGTTTACAGTGATAAAATCTGTCGGATTAATGAATAAAAATCCATTACTTCTTTTAAAAACTGCTTTGTTTACGTTAGGATATGAAAGATCAATCGGATCATCAATGCACTCCATGGCTGAGCCAGTCTTGAGCACATCGGATCAAATGATGGTTTCTCATACAAAGGGAGGACACATGTCTGAATTTAGCGATATGGCTCCCCACAATTTCCTATCCTTTGTAACTCTTAGTAAATTTTATTTTTCTGCTATCTTTCCTAATACATATTCTGCTGTTTACTTCCAGGTATTGGTAAGCGTGTTTCTCCAAAATTTCCTGTATTTTGTAGTTTTTAATAAGTTTTGTCATCTCTCCTAAAACTTGTTCCACCATCCATTTACTCATGCCCACTATGTAGGTTACATGTTGTTTTCTTTGTCCTTCTTGCCTTTTATGTGATCTGTGAGTATTAAATTTTCCATGCTTTCTTTCCTCATTACAAAAAGATTATATTAATCCATTAACTGACAAATTTTTTTAATGCGCATTTTTGGCCCAGACTTAGGAGTTTATTTATTCCTTATGTTTAATTTCAGTAGTTACCATTGTGGTTTTTATAGAAACTAGAACATCAAATATATATATATGTATAAAACATCAAAAAATAATATTGATTAGAAATAATAAAAAAATACTTTTCAAAATAGTCATTATTTTTCTACCCATGAAATGTAAAATTATGACAGAAAGTGTCTTCTTACAGCTAATAATAAAATCTTTAAAGGCTAAGTGTTGTAAAATATACCTCTGCAAATGCAATGTATGTAAGCAATTCAATGTAAATACAAGGAATAAGATGTAGTGAGTTTAATTTTAACAGATCCCCAAATGGGGCTCATGGCAGGTAATGGGGTAATGCCACAGCCTAGCTAGGTATTCTTGCTAACCATGTGCCTCAATTTATAACTACAGTTCCTCTGGAATCAGGAGAACAACACCATGCCACAAAAATAGCGGAAGATTGGTTTGTGGAAGACAGTACTGAATTTTGTGTTTTAGTATGGCCATCAGAATACCATATAGAATCTTTGGGATGTGGTGGAAAGGAAGATTCTGTGCAGTCAACCCAGTATCAAAGAATTGCTGGAGGCCATAATAACAGTCATTGCTTCAGATAAAGGATATGGAATAGCTTTCTGGGAAAAATAATTAAAAAAAAATACATCTTTTACTCAGTGTTACAGATATTTATGTAATAATCAATGAATATAAAATAGTTTCTGGAACACAAAACTTCAAAGACAAACCAATGGTGAAAATATACTATCATCGTAAAAATACCCAAATTTTATACTCTAAAAATTGCCTGAATGTGAACTCTTGTATCTTAGTGGCTTTATTGCCTTGCTTGGTACAGTTAAAGTAAAAATAAAATATGAATCAGATTCTGCAGCTTAGTTGACAGAAAATACTTTTTTCTGAACAAGCTTGACATAACACTTTTATATTTTGACTTTTTCTCTCTCTGAGAGATATATATATATATATATATATATGTGTGTGTGTGTGTGTGTCCATGTGTAAAATTTCATATATAAATTAAAATATATCTGTAAACTTATTTTAGCCAATGCATTTTGTCCCTTAATGACCACAGCTCTATTAGAATCCATTTAAATGCACACACAAACTTACCAAACTCCATTCAAAACATACTAGTGGAAAATACAAACATAATAACCTCATCCACATGTAAAAAAAAAAAGATTAAAAAAAATGGAATCTCTAATAATAATAATAAAAAAAAGCCAACACTTAAAAATATTAACTACAGCCACAATGTGCTGTGTTTGGAAAATAAAACATCTCTATAATGCTTTAAAAAATACGCACAATGCACACACCCAATTATATTGAAAAACTAAAACCATCCATGATAATGGCTAAAGGTATAGCCGAAAACGCAAAATTAGATAAAAAAGTTTAATCGTAGTACCATGTCTGTCATTTTTAGTGAAACATGAATAAATGAAGGATTGCTGCTTAAATACACTATATATATATATATATATATATATATATATATATATATATAGGTAACTATACTCGTGTTGAAAAACCTTCGAATTCTTGATTTAACAATAGCCAAATCAATCTCGAAGGGAAAAAAAGGTTTTAAAAAAGAAAGAGCCAGAAACATGAAAGTCTGTCGAAAATAATTGCACAGATACAGGTTCAAGGCCTAAAGAAAAAACCCCGATACAAGTAAACAACTAACTAAAGAGCTCAATACAAGCGTAGAGCAAACCTAGTCAACTATATATATATATATATATATATATATATATATATATATATATATATATCGAGAGAGACGGGTGGGGGGTTGGATTCACATATAAGTGAATTACTTTAATCTACTAATAATGTATACATGTTTCACTGAATAATATAGACATATTGTGTTTACTTATTTTTATACTGACCCTTTCCAGTTCTCTAATCAGTGTTTTGATGTTAAGATGAAATTCATTAAAGAAGTCAATATAGTTTTTTATAACCCAAATACTTTCAATCTTTTCCAAGAACAGCTTTAGGGGTTAATTATAAAGACAAACTTATTGTAACAGTGATAAAATCTGCATTCCGGTGTGATGGGGATTTTTAAAAATGCATGCAAATGTGGTCTGTAATTATTTTAAAATTTTAAATTTATCTCTTGTAGCTACAGAATTTTTTTTTTACAAAACAAGTGTTTATATATATATATATATATATATTATAGTAAAAAAAGGAAGAACAGTAAGATATGCTCAATGTAAATTTACAGAGCATAAATATTATAAATTAACTGATTTAAAAATATGGTTTCATCACTACACAGGAATTACCATGTTTCAAAAACAGAAAACAAAAACATCAAATTCAATTATATTAAATTAAAAGCATTAGTTCTGTTTCATCTTCAAGCAAATTTTGGAAACATAACTAATGCTTTAAATTTAATATAATTGAATTGGAAGTTTTTGTTTTCTGTTTTTGAAACGTGGTAATTCCTGTGTAGTGATGAAACCATATTTTTAAATCAGTTAGAGAGGGAGAGAGAGATAGATATCTATATATTGGGTTAGAAACAACTATTGTCCCCTTCCTTGATGAATTTGATCTTAACATCAAGAAACTGATTAGAGAACTGGAAAGGATCAGTATAAAAATAAATAGACATGTTTGAATGAAGATATACTGCCTATATATATATATATATATATATATATATATATATATATATATATATAAATGTGAGTGTGCTTGCATGCAAGTTGTATAATGGATAATGACTGGGGATGAAAAATCAGAGCCAGATTTAAATTCCAGTTGAGTTTTTGCTTTCACTTATGTGCAAATACCCTTGAACAAATCCATCTGTCTAGTTTAACCGTAGCTTTGGTTTGCAACCAGTCTAGGAGAAGGACAACTCTGAATTCAAAACTCTATGTAGCACTGGCAAAGCACATCTTATGCAGCAAAGGAAAAGATCATGGAGTTTACAATGACTATTATCCAGACTATGCCCAACCTCATATCTCTCTCTCTCTCTCTCTCTATATATATATATATATATATATATATATATATATATACACACACACACACATGTGTGTATGTGTGTCCATGTCTATATATATATATATATATATATATATATATATATATATATATTTATCTCCACACACATATCAGAGAAAGAGAGAGAGAGACATGTACATGTATGCATAAACACACGTATGATTGTGCCATGACATACGTAGACAGTTAATTTGCTGATTTAGCCAAATACTGGCAATTTTCAAATAAGTTTGAAAAGGAAAGAAAAAAAGTTGCAGATGTGTACAGAAATCGTAAAATGTACAGTGAACATGCCTATCTTTTCATAGGACAATCAGCCTGTCTAATGATCACTGGGAACAGTTGTGACAAAGATGCTTTTCCCTTGGGCAAAGGAAGTGATGCGGAATGGTGGTCAGCATCTAATGTAAACCATCCCCTATCACATCATCTGAAAGCAAAAATGTTTTGTATTTCAAAAAAAAAAAAAAAAAAAAAAAGAAAAAAAAAAAAGGGAAAAGAAAAAAATTAGTTAAACTAAAATGAAATCCCCAGTTGGGCCCCTAAAAGCTGAAACGTTTTAGCAGTGATAGGAAAATATAAAGGCAATGGCCGCTGCAACAATGTATCCCAGATACAAGCCCATTACATAGTAAACAGAGCTGATACTTTTGAAAAGAATAATAAAAAAAGACTTGAAAAAGACACAAAACCAATGTCTATAAAAATTAACTAGAACATGTATATAAAATATAATAAAATGCATTGTATAGGCTTCTCTTGCAAAGCAACGGTAGGAGGAATCCTTTTAGACACTAATCCACTAAGTGAAGCTAACATGTTTCTAACTGAGTGCCTTCAGGTATCTATACAAAATGTTTTCTTATCTGATAAAACACTTATACAGAAATTAAATAGAATTAAGTTGGATCTTGAACTGAATCTTTCAATGTATAATGTTCAGAAAGAGTTGAATCTAGATCTGAAACTTTCAGTGTGTAATGTTCAATCTCTGAATTAAGCTTCCCCGTGCCTTTTCTATAAATACTTTCATGTCCGGATGAGATTTCTGCTTGGTTCCTAGAGTTTATGAATTTAAGAGCAGTACGAGATTTGCAGGAAAGAAACAGTTTCTTTTCTTGCACTTCTCTGCATGTGGAACTTCCTTCCATGCAGGCTTTCCAACCAAATTTCATGTTCAAAAAATTAAATGGAATGCTGTCTTCTTGATTACTTTTCTTTTATTATCTGTCTATATTTATGAGATGAAGTATTGTGTACACTATTTACATTATTTGGACTATTGTCCTCATCTTTGTTGCCATATTTATTACGTTTCGGCCTTTCAGTATCTGTCTATATTTCTGAGATGAGGCATTATGTACATTATTTAGACTATTGTCGTCATCTTTGTCGCCATATTTATTACAAAGTTTCGACCTTTCAGTATCTCTCTCCATTTCTGAGATGAAGTATTATGTACACTATTTACATTATTCAGACTCTTGTTCTCATCACAGGTCACCATATTTATTACAACGTTTTGGCCGTTGTATGCTCTGGTTGGAATGTCGAACTGAACTCTTTATTTCGCACACTGGGGTAGTCTGCTCTAGTTCCACGTGTCATGTCTAATGGATGTCAGTTATCAGTTATCCTGTTAATTCCCCTTTCCAAGTTCTCCACCACCATAATCAGGTATTGAACTGACACTCTTTGGGTCCTGTCACTGGATCTAACTAACATCTTTATCCACTGTGACATGTGTCCTTGAGGACATCTGTGTATGAATTTCTGAGTATTATAAACCTAATGTCTTCAGCAACCAGTTTTTTTTTACCAGTGCTCATACTGAATTTTTGGTGTTATCAATATGTTTTTACCAGAGCTCATATTGCAATTAAATGTTGTTATCGCTTTTCTCTGGCAGTTCTTATTACTGGTTCCCATATTGTATTCATTTTTATGCTTATTTTTGCATTTTTGTTGTTTATATTTTTTCATTCTTTCACACTCAGTAACCCTTTGTGGCAGAACTGCCTTTCATGGAGTGAAATGATTAAAAATAAAAATGTAGTGTCATGTCATTTGTTTTTTTTTGAGAACTTTATCTCTTTTTAATCTGGGAGAAAACTGTCTAGCATTCACTGCCATATTGGAGGAATGATATTACCAATCACTTAATCATGCTTCTTTATTTCTAATAAAATTTTCATGTTTCTTAATGCTTTGCTGAGGTTCTCTAAGAAGATTTGCTATTTGCATACACCTTTATTTAATAGATTTAACCTCAGCAATGATGGGGATGCAAAGAATAGTCAAGGATACGGTCATTCTCCAACTGCTTGAACATCAGAGCTGAGAAGAAATCTAAAGAGGTCTCTCAGAAATCTTCTGAAATAGGTAAATGTGTCCATTGGAACAATATCAACCATTCCCCATAAAGACCTTAAGATGTCTCCTTACAAACTGTAACACGAGAGAAAATGGCTTACCTCCAGTATGAAAATGGATTCAGACATGTCTCTCATGTAAAATATTTCCAACGATAAAATAGCTTTACGAGTTGTATAAACTTTTGCTAGAATCTCTTTTAACATATGCAAAGTTTAACTGTCACCCAATCTATAAAAATGTGCTTAAAGAGGTACCAGAGAAAGATTGATTGATTGATTGATTGATTATTTAACCAGCATATCGACCTTCGTTGGGCCATTCAATGCTGAAAAAGTTTTTTTCCAAAAAAGTATAGTTGGTAATATTATTTTTCAAAAACGTATATCTGGTAATAATATTTTTCCAAAAACGTATAGCTGGTAATAATATTTTTTGAAAAACGTAGAGCTGACAATAATATTTTTTCATTTTCATTCTGGTTTTTCAAAAACGTATAGCTGGTAATAACATTTTTCCAAAAATGTAGAGCTGGTAATATTTTTTTAAAAATGTAGAGCTGGTAATAATATTTTTCCAAAAACGTAGAGCTGGTAATAATATTTTTCAAAAACGTAGAGCTGGTAATAATATTTTTTCAAAAACGTAGAGCTGGTAATAATGTTTTTTCAAAAAACGTAGAGCTGGTAATAATATTTTTTCATTTTCATTCTGGTCTTTTGTGATCTTTATAAAAAAGCAATTATTTTGTTGATAAAATTTAATTGCTTAGCTACTCAAATAAAGTTCAAATATGCGGATGTAGTTTGTCGTCATACCCAGGACGCGGATGTAGTTTGTCGTCATACCCCGGACGCGGATGTAGTTTGTTGTCATACCCAGGACGAGGATGTAGTTTGTTGTCATACCCAGGACGCGGATGTAGTTTGTCGTCATACCCAGGACATGGTAAAAACATGGAAGTTCACTATTTGCCCATAGCTGGGACCCCAACAGGTGCTACCACCCCGGGTCTGGGTGGACCTGGGAACACCAGCAATTAAGAGGTGGTTCCATGCTTCCTCAAAACCTCTTGATCAGAGGCCTTGCTGTTGGATGCAGTTTAACGTCGTACCCAGGACGACCAGAGAAAGAAGTATCACTGCTGTAGTGAATAGGTGATATGTGTCATTGGATTGCTTGACTTACTCTGTCTACAGAAGGAAATGAATTAGAAGAAACTAACTAGACAAACATCAAAAGAAGCAACTTTTGTCTGCAAGCTCTGTGTGGCACCAACAAGCTAGATGCCCAGTTTTATCTCGAGTGCATTCAGGCTAGCACACTCCCAAACCTTGTGATCAGTGACGAGAAGAAATTTGACAACATTTTAACAGCCAGAATTACTGGATTTAGTCTTGAACTGGATACAATGAGCCTTGAACAGCTACTCAAAGACAAGGTGCAGCTTCTGTGATGGTGTGGGCTGCTGTGATTGTGACAGGAAAAAAGTCCTCTAGATTTTGTAGAAGCACAGGTTAAAGTCAACTGAGAAAATTATGTGAAGTACATTCTTGAGTCATCACTGTTGACTTAGGGTAAAAAACATTTAAAAAAACTGACTTTAGTCACTCCAACAAGATTCAGTACCCTCTCCTGGAGTCAAGACAACTCTGGAGTGTCTAAGAACTCCGATTTTCTCACTTCATCTTGAAGGAAGAATTGCCTCCATTACCCCCAGGCCTGAATCCTCTTGCTACAGCATCTGGGGTATCTTAGAAAACAAGCTTTCTGCTATACTCCACCACAGTTCAGAGAAGGTAAAACTCTTGAAGCAATGGGACAAAATTCCTCAAAGTGTTATTCATGCCTCATGTGAATCATTCACCATGAGTCTTCAGCAAGTTATCGACACAGAAAGACAGGGGATATATTGAATAGATAGTATATCAAATAAGTTTATGGACATTTAGTTTTTGTTTCGGCTTTGTGAAATATTTACAGATTGTTTTGTTTAATAAAGATAAACAAAAGACTTTGTAATGATAATTATTGAACACCATATATATATATATAATCAAGATATAACTTCCGTTAACAGATTTAAAGTGTCAATGTCTAGATTTCAGCAAAAATTTAAATTTGAAACAATAGAAATGTTACATCTAACTCAACGCTGTCTCTCTACCCCCTACACTGCCCCCACTTCGTGAGTTTCCTTATAATTGCCCGTCATAAATGTGTAAATTTATTCTCATTTTTTCATTTCAACATTTGGAAATAAATCTGATGATCCACTGTCCTTTAAAAGGGCTGTGGTGAAATAATTTATTATATGGAACCTTAAAGCAATCTGTTTTTATTTAAATTATTAGCTCTGATTTACATTGAGCTCTCTGGATTCTATCCTCATTGGGTCTTCCCAAATGGATTACCTAGTTTTTCGTAAACTAAATATATATATATATATATATATTACACACACACACACACACACACACACATACATACATACATACAAAGTGCAACAAATATGTTTCTAACCAAGTGCCCCACATCTATAGCCCTGTTCTAGACAATACTATGTTTAATACATGACAATTTCTTTCATTATTTACATTCCAACTAATGTCTAACTAATCTTTGTTGTAATGCTTCTTCATCTGTCAATTTGGATAACCTTCAAGGAATTTCAAACAAATTCCTTGAAGGTTACCCAGATCTACAAGCACTTGAGGAAGGCCAGAAGGCACAGTGGCTGAAATGCTGTGTTAATAGCAACAAAGATGATGATATTAGTCTGACTGTAGATAATGCAAATAATGATAACTCCTCAACAAATTTCTTTCATATTTCAGGATTAAGTGTAATGTCATGTTTTACACCAGATTATAAAATTGTGCCTGACTTTAATGTATACTCAGCATCCTTCTGTAGAGTAACATTTATGTTGCTTCAAGGCTCTTCTTTATCTAGGAGGAGATTGTCCAGCATTCACAGCCATATAGTAGGACTGATATTATATAAGAGTTCAGTACTCTTTTCTTTGTTTCTAACAAAATCTTCCTGTTTCTTACTATTTTGCTTAGCGTCTAGAAGGTACCTTTCATTATTCCAATGAAACAGTTCAGTACTTTTTTCTTTGTTTCTAACAAAATCTTCCTGTTTCTTAATACTTTGCTTAGCGTCTAGAAGGTACCTTTCATTATTCCAATGAAACAGTTCAGTACTTTTTTCTTTGTTTCTATTGAAGGGAAAAAAGTTCTATACGAAGAATAAATTATCATCAAAGCGCAATGAGTAGATGAAGACGACAATATTTGTAAAGTAAAAATTGGAAATCATTGCCTTTTTTTCTCCAGATTCTTTGTGGCTCACTTCAAAAGTAGCTGCAGGCAGAGAAATGTTAATTTGAAGAACTTTGCAATGAAAGCTGTCAGACTGAAGCTTATTGCTATCAATATGTTTAAAATGCAGAGACAATCTCCTGTGGACAAGAAGAATTGGACGTGTAAGGTTGTCTAGTGAACAATGGAGCAGAAAAACAAAACTGAACCAAGAACAGTTTGTATCAATAGAAATTAAATCAAATTTAAAAACAACAGAGAAAGCCAATGAAATTAGGAAAGAGATGAAAAACAAAACTCAAGAGAAGAAATTGAATACACAAATTAGGCTTTATTTTTGATTGTATCTGGATTCTTGTCGAGTCGACATTTTTGGTTCGATTTCAATGCCATAATTTTTGCTTTGTATAAAAGGCTAATAGGAATTGAAGATACTTTTCTGTTTCTATTGATTGACAGAGAAAAGCTGAAAACAGTGAATTGGAGTTTAAACAGTTTCAATAGGTTTACAATGATTTTGTTGACGGAAAATAAACAAATTTTGTATACACATGCATGGATAACTGAATGACGAAATATTAGAAAAATCCTGCATGACATATTTCCTCCTATGAAAGTACTTCTGATTAGATAATGTTTTTATTAATGAAATCATATATATGTAGGAGGAGAGAATGAAATATAACAAAATGGTGGATATAATTATACATCAAGATAAAGAATGAAGATACAGGGATGCTTAATTTAAATTTATCGTGTTTGAAGTGCCTACATCAGGAGTTCCCAGACTTTTCTGCGTCATTCCCCACTTTCAGAAGGAAAAATTTTCCACTACAAACCTGTAGAGTAAATATTCAAAAACATACCAAAATTGTTTTGTAAGTTTGTTACTGGTTCATAAACTGACATTATGATGAATATTACTGCTAGTGCTGCATTAAAGAACAAAGGAAAGTAAACTCACATGTAAGCTGACTTCATGTATCGTGCAACCTACAATATTTTTTGCATGAATTTTAACTCTTCCAGAAAAAAAAAATTACCTGTATATAGTGCAACCTGACACCGAAAATGTATGAATTTAAAACTCTTTAAAAAAATAAACTACCCCCTAATTTTACTTAAAACTAATTATAAAAACTCACACTATACTTGAATATGTATGGTATGTGTGTGTGCATGTGTGCATGTGTATGTGTGTATATATATATATATATATATATATATATATATGCTTGGTTGAATAATCAGGATATATTATGTCTATTTGTTTTTTTTTCAATCCTCTTGAATTCTCAGATCAACTTCTTAATGTTGATATTAAATTCACTAAGGAAGGCGCCATAGTTTTTTCATTTGTTTTATTTTCCTCAAGTACTTTCAATCTCATCCAAGAAAATCTTCAGGGGTGAATTGCGAAGACAAAAATCTAATGTAATTAATAGATGTGAATTTTTTGTAAAAAAATAAAACTAATTATATACTATACTAAATTTAATACAACCAACTTAATCATCGGCATTAACTCTTCTCCAAGTAATGTTTTTGCAACAGACCAACATTGTATATAAATTTAAATGTCCTTTGGGAGATTGTATCTCTGACAAAAAAGTAAATATATGTTGCTTTCATGACAACATTATCAAAGAGACTTACATTACGTATGTTGGATTCAAGTTCTATTGCACAATATTTAAAGGAACATTCTTGTCCACATTCACGATTTAGAGAAATATTAATTGGCAATATAAGTATACTTCACCATGAAAATAAAAAGCAAAAACTAAAAATTCTTGAGATTCTCTATATAAGAAAATTACAACCAACACTAAATAAGGTTAATTATGAGTGTATCAAGCAACAATGTTTTAAAATGTCAATAACAGTAATGTTTTAAAATACTTAAATTGTAATTTTTTTAACAAAATTAAAATTATATAAATAAAAGTTAACTCCCTTAGATAAAACATAATAGCTTTAACAGTTAATTTTTAAATTAATTATAACAGAGCACATTTATATGTGGTTATAATTATAACAGTGCATGTTTCGTGTGCTTTTACAAAAAAAATCCACAACTATGAATAACATTAATTTTTTGTCTTAATAATTCATCCCTGAAGATGATCTTGGATGAGATAAAAAGTACTTCGGAAAATAAAAGTAACGAAAAAAAAAAAAAAAAACTATGGTGCCTTCCTTAATCCTTTACTTTGGAAAATAAAAGAAATGAAAAAAAAAAAAGAAAAAAAACTATGGTGCCTTCCCTAATGAATTTAATATCAATATTAAGAAGTTGATCTGAGAGAATTAAAATAAAAATAGATATAATATGTCCAGATTATTCAACCAAACATGCTTGAAGGAAGATAAGCTGCCTATATATACGAGGGGGACCCAAAAGTAATCGTAATTGTGTCATATAATGTTATTCATTCATTGTTGCATGTTTATATTTTTATCACCTTCAAAGTATTCTACATTTGAAGCAATGCACCGGTGTAGACATGTTTTCCATTGTTCAAAGCAGTCCTGGAACTCTTGTGATGTTGTTTTTTAATGACTCCGTCGTTTTCTTCTTAACTTTTTCTGCATTTGAAAAACGTTTTCCTTTGAGGATTTTCTTCATTCGGGGGAACAAATAAAGTCGCAGGGGGGCGAGATTGGGTGAATAGGCAGGGTGGTGGAATGGGGTCATGCCATTCTTGGTCAAAAACTGTCTCACACTCAAGGCGGTGTTCGCTGGTGCATTGTCGTGATGCAACCACCACCCACCACTTTGCTACAGTTAAGAGCATTTTCGTCTCACCTTGTCTCGCAAATGCTTCAGGACTTCAAAGTAAAAAGCCTGGTTAACTGTTTGACCAGGAGAACAAATTCTTTGTGGAGAATTCCTTTCACATCAAAGAAACAAATCAGCATCGTCTTGACATTGGACTTCACTTGACGCGCTTTTTGGGGTCGTTGAGACGTTGGATGCTTCCACTAACTTAATTGCTGCTTCATTTCCAGGTAGTAGCCATAGCACCAGCTTTCGTCACCTGTGATGACCTTCGAAGAAATGGTCTGGATCAACTTCCAACTGTTTACGACAGACATCCTTTCAGCCAAGGTAAAAACAGATGAAAAGGTGTGATGCACTTCAAAACAAATGTGAATCATAGAGCTGTACATCTTCCCACGATGACACCAGTTAGCACACTGATGCCTGAGGGTTGCCTCAAGTGGCACCTAGCGGTGGAAACCTGAAATACTAAGGGCTTGTCACACAGAAAATGATTCCGGTTACTTTTGGGTACCCCCCTCGTATATATATGTATAAAATTAATAAACAACAAAATCCAAAATCACCTCATATGAGGAATAATCTATTTTGGCAGACGAAGATATTGGCCATCTGTCTTATCAACCTCGGTGGGAACCGAGTTTGTGTCAGAAATAAAAATTTAACTGTGATGGTAAACAAAAAAAAAAAAACAGTCAAAAAACTAATACAAAATTTATCCATTTCAATATTTCAGCCAGATGAAAGGCACAAGACAGGGCTCAAGGGAGAGTGGAAGGTATTTGTCTAAAAGAGAAGAAATTTTATAAAATTCAACCCAAATATTAACCTATGACATTAATTTGGGGTTATATGAAGAATGAAATTTGCTCCGTAATAATAAATACATCGAGCTCTTTTTGTGGCTCAGTTTTAATATTTTGTATTACTAGGATCCACTTGGATTATATAACAATGGATTTGTTACCTTTACTATATATATATATATATATATATATATATATATATATATATATATATATATATATATATATGTATGTATGTATGTACCATTGGTAATTACTCAGTATAGACAAAAGATTTTGCATTCTATGCATGATAATCAGAGTAACCTTCATAATTTTGTTGGATCAGTTGCATATTGTGCCATAGAAGGAAAATGTAGCTGCTGATCTATTTTATTCAGGGTAGGCACTGCCTATCTTGCATATATAGACAGCACATCCCTTATATATATATATATATATATATATATATATATATATATATATATGTATGTATGTATGTGAAGAAATATAGTCTTAAACTGTGCTATATTTATGGGATAAAGTGCTCAATATCAGAGATAGAGCATGTGTAAATATAAAAGTGGACATGGAAGTCAGCACTATATATATATATATATTTTTTTTAACCTCGACTATGAAGTTTTGCATGTTTTAGCTACTCTGGTCTTTGGTAGGGGATAATTCTAGTCACTTCTGCAGCTCTGTATTAAAATACTTCTTTCTAAAGAACATATTTCAGTAAAATAGAAATTACGTTCTTTGCTAAGCAAATAGATCAAAAGTCTAATCAAGGTTGCCTCGACAGTTTTCTTTTTCAACAAATGCAAATGCCATGGATGTAAGCAACATGAATGCTAATTCTTTACATTAAAGCTGACATCTTTTATTTTGGCAACATTTTTTCTTTTTTTAGTCCTTAAAGTAACTTTTAATCGCTAAACCTGTTCACGTAAGATGTTTTATTAAAATCTACAACCTAAGAAAATTAAAATACAAACACATGCACACGAATCATGTCTTCAGGATTAAATTATCAGCAACAAAAGTGTACAGTGGCATAGCTCTAACATATATATATATATATATATATATATATATATATATATATATATATTTCACTAAAGACAATTAACAAGGTAATGCAATTAAGCATTTTCTTTAATTTTTCTTCTGCTCATACAAGTGTTCTCTTTTCTGGATACAAAGTGCGTAAAAAAAAATGTCCAAAAGTTCTGCATATCTGAGTACTTTTCTTTTAGTGATTTTTTTTTTAAATTTTCCGAATATTGTCAGCACATTGTGATTGTGGCCGATTTCATAGTTAATGTTAGTGAGTGTTGGCTCTTTCTTTTTTATTATTAAAGCTTTGATTATTTTTAATCTTTTTTTTTACATATAGATGAAGCTATTAAAAGGTTAATCACAATAACTTGTCAGCCATCTAACAAAACATGTATAAGAGAGGGACTGCTAAATACACTATATATATATATATATATATATATATATATATATATACACACACATTATGAAATGGACAAAGTCCGACAATTATTTTAAGACATTTTTATGTTTATACATTCTTTTTATAGATACAAATATTTAAGTAAATGCTCTGTTTATAATAAACAGTATTAAACAACATTTACCGGTCTGAATAACTGAGAAATTGTCTTTATATATATATATATATATATATATATATATATATATATATATATATATATATATATATACACACACACACATACATACATACATACATACATACATAATAATTGGCCACTTGAAATTGAGGACACCCGTTGCAATGCACAGCTAGCTAGCGCATATTGCAACATTTGCACAGACATTTTTTGCAATTTCTCAACTGGGAAATGCCCACAGAGCCCACCTGCAGTTTATACTGTTATTGGCGTGTGCAGAGCCAATTAACAGTTTTTAGAGCGTTGGTGCGAACCCAGTGTGATCATAAATGAACAAGGCTGGCCACCTCAACTCGCAATGACGGTGTTTTTGTGATATCGTGCTAGCTTTGGCCCACGAGGTCTTCCACACAGTTTCCTATCCCAAATTCCCTCACATGGTTTTTGGTGGACCCGTGGCTATGGAACAGACACTTGCCAAAGGTGCCCTGTGCTTGGAGTCCAATAGCTGCTGAAATTCCAGCCAAGATTCGAATTCGGTGCTTCGTGATTCTAAGCAACGCCTTAGGCCACACAGCCACACTGCTTACAGTACCAGGTGTTCCCAAGTGGTCCCCCAATCTAAGTACTGACCTGGCTCTACAATGCTTAACTTCGGTGATCGAACGGGAACCGGTGTGTTCATCGTGATTTGACCGTACACATACATACATACATACACATAGGTATACCTCATCCTAAGTTGTTAATTGGTTTCAGAGATCATGACTTTGGTAAAAAAAAGACTTGAGTTGAAATAACCACACTCTAAACCATAAATAAGCACTTCCCACCCTCATTGCCTATTACAGTATTTATGATATGTACATACAGTATTCTGAATAAAATAATTAATTTCTATCTTATCTTCGAGCAATATAGCCTTATGCTTAGCATCAGCACTTGCACTTTTCTTCAGAGCAATGGGCAAAAATGTATTCTAAATCACAATTGGAATGTACTTAAAAGAATGTCAATGGCAGAGCACAGATGTAAGCAAGTCTGAATTCAAAATCGGTGTTGGTGTGGAAAACAATGCACAAGTGTTGCCTGTCGGCAGGAATTTAAAATAAGAACATCTGCATATTATGCTAATTTTTTTGTTTTTAATGATTTTATGATTATATATATATATATATATATATATATATATATATATATATATATATCATAAAGAAGTAATTTATATAAAGAATTAACTAGCACTGTTAATTAAATTTTTCTTGTGTTCATAAAAGTGTTTCCTTTTCAATTTGATGAAATTTGAAATTGTTGAAAGTACTTGGCTTGTGAATTCCATCTGAGAAAAACACAAATATATCTCTAGATGTCTATTTCATACAATTCAACAAACCAGGAATTGAAGGTCGTTCTCAGTGGATTCATCTCCAGCTCCTATCCCACTAACGCAGGTGTTCCTCAAGGCTCCATCCTTGGCCCTACTCTGTTCCTCATATTTATAAACGACCTTCCCGACGCCATAGACTCCCAAGTCGGCATCTATGCTGACGACACCACAATTTACTCCTGCCTCAAACACAAATCTAGTGATGCTGACAAAGTTAACCTGGCAGCTCAAATTGAAAAGGACCTCCAATCGATTGTGAACTGGGGCATGAAATGGATGGTTAACTTTAATGCCTCTAAAACAAAACTGCTCTCTATCAACCACCACAAGGATCCATCCCTGCATCCCATTAGAATGTCTGAAGACCAACTTCTCGAGAGCTCCTCTCTGCGGCTGCTCGGTCTCACGCTGTCCGCTGATCTGAGATGGAACAAATACATTGAGTCAGTTGCATCATCCACTGCAAGGAAAGTTGGTTCCCTGTGCCGAGCCAGGAAATTTTTCTCCCCGGAATCGAACCTCCAAGTCTATAAATCAACCATTCGCCCTTGCATGGAATATTGCTGCCATATTGCTGTTTGCCTCAGGGTTCTTGATAAGATCCAGAGACGGATATGCAATGTAATTGGCCCTTATCTGTCATCTCTTCTGCAGTCGCTCTCTCACAGACGCGATGTTGCCTCGCTCTGCCTTTTTTACAAGCACTTTCATGGTAATTGCTTCGAGGAGCTGCTTTCGCTTATCCCTAGGCCTCATGAATTTAAACGTCCTATGAGGCTGGCATCCCGTTCCCACCGCTACACCGTTGAAACTATTAGATGTAGACGTCTCTTCTACTCCAATAGCTTCATGTCTCGCACATCTCGCCTATGGAACTCCCTTCCCTATTACTGTTTCCCTGACAAATACAATCTCCAATGGTTTAAGTGTAGCGTCAATCGACATCTCCAGTTGCCTTGATCTATCCACTTCCCTTCTCCACATCCTTTCACCTTTCATTCCTATCTGCTCTCGTTCCAAATCTTCTGTAACCCCCTTGCCTTGATCAACCCACTGTCTTTCCCTTTCTCCACATCCTCTCCTTTACCACTCCTATCTGCTCTTCCTCCAACCCTTCTATAACCCCTTGCGTGATAGTGGCCTCCAGCCTTGCTTGGGGTGATATGCTTAAAAAAAAAAAAAAAAACAATAAAGAAATCAGTTTAGCTAACTTGATAGACACAAATTAAGGGTTCAGTTTAGCATCATACTTACATTGGAAAACTAATATTTGGCTATAAACCACTCCATTACGAGGACATTCCAGACATTTTGAGAATTTTTTAAGACAAGCAGTTGTAACTGTCCCAGATTATTGTAATTTTAGTATATCATGACAATATATCTAATAAGCGAACCTGCCAACTTTTGTTATACTAGATTGAAGGAGATGACTGTATTAACTCTTTGAACAGACCCTACCAAGCACTGCTTCTAATATGTGATTGGTTTGTAGAATGCAGTTGGGACGTGAAGACAATTTGGAAGCTTGCTGTATAATAAAGTTGTGTTAAACTGGACAAAAACGTTACAGAAACTTATGAAATGCTCTAGACTTCTTATGAATTAATTTGCATGAGACAAGCACCTGTTTTTCATTGACACAAGAAGTTCAAAGGTGAGAGATTCTGGAAGGTGAGGAACATAAGAACATGAGAGATGGTTGAGAAAATTTGCAATTTTTTTTTATGAAGAGCATCGTATATCTATAAAGACAGTAAGCATACGGTATTTTTGTGATGTCAACGAATACTGATCGTCACTTTTGTAATGTCAACGAACACTCATTGCCACTTTCGTAATGTCAACGAATACTGATCGTCACTTTCCTAATGCTTGTTGTAGTAGAGACTTTGTAATCGCAGATGCAACTGTAGTAATGCCGTCAAACAATACTGGCATCAGATGCCTTTAAATAACACATTCACTCATCGTACTTGCTTGAAAAGTAACCAAATAGTAATGCGTATAGAGATCAGTATAGTAATAGAGGATAGTGTAGAAAGAGTGATGCATTAGACATCATGCTAATTCTCATATATACATTTCCTTTACCAGCACGTGATCTACTTATTCAAAATGGGATTTGTTTGCTCTCTGGTGATCTGTGTTCAAACTCCAGTGTTGGCAGCAACACTTTATTCCTATATAACAAGTTTTAAGCTGGTGTAGCAACTGTACACAAAATTGTTAAAAAAATGTGAAAAATTTCTTGCAAAGTTTGTTCCCAGTGACAAACAGTAGGAAAAGTGTGTTGTTTAGAGATAGGTCACAATGTTGTGCGAGAAAATTTTTCTCATCAGAGTCCATCTTGTACATTTACAAATCTACCATCTGCCTATGCATTGAATGCTGTAACCATATCTGGTCTGGTGTTCCTACTGTACATCTTGCGATTCTTAGCAAAATCCAAAGAAGGATCTGCAATGTAATCGATTCTAACTTGGCCTTTCAACTTCAGTCACTTTCTCACTTATGTGACATGGCTTTCCTCTGTTTTTTTTACAAATATTTTCATGGCAACTGCTCTAATGAGCTTTTTATTGTGACACCCTGGTTACCTGAATTTAAGTATGCTACTAGATTGACATCTAGGTTGCACCAGATTACTATTACAATAGCTAAATACAACTGCCACTTCTACTCCAACAGTTTCTTTTCTCGCACTTCCTACTTGTGGAACTCCCTTCTCTTTATTTGCTTTCCTGATAACTACAATCTTCAAAAATTTAAATGCAACATCAATTGCCATCTTCTTTCTTCTTGAATCCCATTCATCTTTTGTCCTTTCCTCAATCCAGCCTATTCTCAGTCTTCTCTTGCATTTTCACTCCCTGTAACCCCCTGTGTATTAGTTCAAAAGTTACAAGTAGCAACTAGTCTTGAAAATGGACAATATTTAGCATTGTTGTTGTTGGTTTCAAACCTGCTAGGAATGACTGCAAAATACTTGCCCCTCCCAATTTATAGGAAGAAGCACACAAATACATGCTGGGATTTTTTCCTGGAAAATAAAATAAGCCAGTTCTTAGTTTCATCTGTCTCAGTTCCTGTCTGTCTTGTCTCAAAGGCCAAATATTACATTTGCTTGTCCAAACTTGATTTTGTATGTATTGTGGGAACCTGACATACCTACAAATGGACTCTTCCACACTTATATAGTGTGGCTACCAATTTCTAGTAAGGAGGAAGTCACCAGGTGTGAGTCACCAAGAGTGTATCACCAAGTGAGTGTATGAATGAGTGAGTCAGGACACCAGTGAGAGAAGTACTTTCCAGTCCACATACTTTGTACTATGTTTCCGTGAATAATATACCGTTTAACTTTATATCTGAGTCTGTGTTATTTTTCTATGGTTTTAACACCATAACAACTGGTGACGAGAATTGAAACAACCTCACGAAAGGGAAGACCAAAATTCTCTCTGTTGACCATAACAACTGGCGACGAAATTTGAAACGACCTCACGTAAGGAAAGACCAAAATTCTCTCTTGCCGACCATAACAACTTGCGACGAAATATTCCGAATCACTCAAAGGAAAGAACAAAAATATCCCATGCCGACCATAAGAACTGAAGAACCAAAGAGAAACCTCTACCTGAAGAGAAAAAAGGGTCACACCATAACTCTAAAGATGTCTAAAGATCCAAGTGTGTTAATCTAAAGTCTGGCGAACAAAGAGAAATCTTTCATGAAAGAAAGTTACATATACAACAGTTATATGTTAATACTCAACTAGAAAAAAGAAACGGACACTCCAACCGAATGACAGACAATGTAAATATGAAAAAAGGCTTTGATACGGACGTCGGATATATTTAGAAAAGTATAAAAGAAATATTTACTCACTCTAAAGTAAACCAACAATTTGAAAATACTTACTAGTGAAAAATTGTAAGTAAGATTTTTTTTCCCCTCATTGCTATAATTGTTCTTCGCTTCTCTTGACCACACAGAAAAAAAAAGAAAAATATATCCGTTTGGCAGCGTGGTGTTTATGCAAATTTTGTTTTTCTCCTTTTAGAGAAAAATTGAAAGACTGTATTAGAAAAAAGTTTTTTTTTAGTATTACCAACCAGAGCTGAGAAATATAAAGGAAAGGGATTACTTTCTTTTCCCCCGGCTTTGAGAAGAAAAAATTGTCTAAATTTTGTTTTCTTTCTCTCAGAAAACACGTGTTTGAAGTCATTATGGAAGACTTTAAAACAATTATTGTTCAGTTGATGAAGGCACAATTTGAACTGCAACAGAAGACTGAGGAACGGCAACAAATGTTGGTAGAAAAATTGCTTCTACAATAAAAAGAACAGGAAGAAAGATTGCTCCTACAACAAAAAGAACAAGAAGAAAAGCAAAAAGAACGGGATGAAAAATTTCAAGAATTATTTCTAAAGACTTTGGGTAAAAAGGATGTTAGTGAAAACAACACTGCATTTTCTCACAACACAATTTGGAATTCTATCAAGACATTTAATTATCTTCCTGAAGAAGATAAAACATTTGAAGCTTTTTATAGAAGATATGAAGATCTTTTTGCGGTTGATTGTGAGGATTGGACGAACGCTAAAAAAGTTTGCTTACTTTTGAGAAAGTTGGGAACAGCCGAATATAGTAAGTTCATCGATTACATTCTTCCAAAGAAAACAAGTTAATTAGGGTTCGATGAAGCAGTAAAACTTTTGTCCGAGTTATTTACCCCTAATACAACTTTATTCCACAAAAGATGGAAGTGTTTTAACTTGTCAAAACGGGATGACGAGGATTATCTTACATTTACGTCCATTGTTAATAAGCACTGTGACGATTTTCGTTTGGCTGAACTGACAGCTGACGATTTCAAATGTTTAATATTTGCCCAAGGTTTAGTCTCTGCAAAAAACTCGGAGATTAGACGGAGAGTTCTATCAAGACTAGAAAGTGAACCAGGTCTCACATTACAAAAACTAGCGGAAGATTACCAGCGAGTAATCAGTGTGAAAAGCGATTCTAAAAACATTGAGGAATCAGGCATATCGTATGTTAGGAGAATTAAGTACAAGCCAAAAAATTACTCCCCTAAAAAAGGTAAAGAAAGCAAAGAGTACGCCCATTCACAATTTAAAAATAGATGACCCTGTGAAAAACAAAAATTACCCCCTAGTTCATGTGGACGTTGTGGTGGACAACATTGGGTGACAGACTGTTTTTACCAAAACAGGACATGTAATAATTGTGGTAAAATTGACCAGAAATGGGTGCACTGTAGAAATAAAAGGAATAACAGAAACAGAGTCAGACAAACTACATCAAATGAAAAAATAGATAAGAATCTACGAAAATACGTTGTAGTTAACATTCTAAACAAAACAGTTAAGCTGCAACTAGATTCTGGCTCGGATCTCTCAATCATTAATCTTCAGACTTGGAGGAAATTAAAAAAACCAACAATGAAAAAGGCAAACAAAACAGCACATGCAGTAACTGGTGACAAAATCAAATTTGAAGGTGAGCTAACGCTACCTGTAACACTGAATGGCATCACAAAGACATTAAAAGTTTTCGTCCATAACAATTCTGAGAATTTGTTTGGAACGGATTGGATGGAACGGTTTAAGTTATGGGATCAACCAATCAACAATCTTTGCCAAAAAGTGGAAAATATGACAACGGATGCCCAAGACCTGAAAGAAGAATTAAAAGAAAAATTTCCCATGTAATAAAACAAAAGCCAAATTTGAGTTGAAAGAAAACGTTCAACCCATTTTCAAAAGTAAAAGAAATGTCCATTTGCATCAGCTGAAAAAAATCACCAAAGAATTAGACCGACTAGAAAATGCCGGTATACTATCCAAAGTTAGTTTTAGCGAATGGGTTGCCCCCGCTGTATACATAAGAAAAAAGTTCAACCAAATTCGTGTTTGTGTGGATTTTTCAACAGGTTTCAATGCTGCTTTAAAAGATTACCATTACCCTCTCCCCACACCGGAGGAGGTATTTAATAAACTGAATGGTGGGGAAATATTCTCCAAATTGGACTTAAGCGATGCATACCTTCAAATCCCTGTTGAGGAGGAGTGCACAAAACTTCTATGTATCAACACCCATAGCGATTTATACAAGTTTGACAGATTGGCTTTCGGGGTCAAAGTTGCACCTGCTATATTTCAGCAGGTCACGGATACCATGCTGGGCAGCTTGGACTTTGTGTGTGCCTATCTAGATGACATTTTTATTGCAAGCAAATCTACCGAGGAACATATCCACAAGGATTTTGAAAGAATTCAGGATTTCGGTCTTAAAGTAAAAGAATCGAAATGCAATTATTATATGAATGAAATAAGATATTTCGGGCATGTCATTGATAAGAATGGAAGACGACCTGACCCAAGGCGAGCAGAAACTATCAAAAATATGCCTGTGCCAAAAAACGTCAACGAGCTCCAAAGTTTTCCGGGACTTGCCAACTATTATCAAGTATTCATAAATAATATGCACGAGTTACGAGCTCCTCTGAATGAATTGTTAAAAAAGGGAAAAAGTTGGAACTGGACAACGGAGTGCCAATCAGCTTTCAAAAAAATAAAAAATATTTTAACAGTCAGTTTTTGAAAAAATGAAAAGAGCATTTAAGAAAGCTCAAGGAACTCCTACTGACATAGCATTACAGCAGTTCCTGCAAGTTTATCGTATAACGCCGAACCTGAATATACCATCAAATGGCTCACCGGCAGAAATCATGTTTGCCAGAAAGGTGAGATCTGTTTTTGACAAACTAATCCCAAAACAGTCAAAAATATGTAACACCGAAAAAGGAACAAGAAAACGATTTCTTCCAGGTCAGAAAATTTTTTAAAAAAAGTTTTCAAAAGAATATGCTGTACTGGGAGGAAGTTCACGATCACTAGAAGGATCGGCAAAATGTTCTATATTATACAAGGACCAAGACATACACATAAAAGACATATAAATCAAACCAAAAAACGGCATGAAATAGATTCTAACAGCACACAGGATGAAGTGGAAGAACCCATCGAGATCATTTACGACACATTTGACCTCAAACCCCCACAACATACACCTGAACAACGAAGGTCGGGGAGAAAAAGGAAATTCACCGAACCTTTGACAATTAACCCAAAGAAGAAAAGGTATTAACCCTTTTTACCAAGTAAAAGGCTTGGAAGGGGGGTATTGTGGGAACCTGACATACCTACAAATGGACTCTTCCACACTTATATAATGTGGCTACCAATTTCTAGTAAGGAAGAAGTCACCAGGTGTGAGTCACCAAGAGTGTATCACCGAGTGAGTGTATGAATGAGTGAGTCAGGACACCAGTGAGAGAAGTACTCTCCAGTCCACATACTTCGTACTACGTTTCTGTGAATAATATACCGTTTAACTTCATATCCGAGTCTGTGTTATTTTTCTATGGTTTCAACACCATAACAGTATGTTAACAATAATTCTTAGTTTGTGAATTCTTTGCCTTATTACTGTTAATTTGCCTTGCATATATTGTTTGATTCCTTTATATTATTGTTTTTTTTCATGCCCTGTTCTCTTTTCTTTTTCTTGTTATTGCTTATTAAGAATTTTGTTAATTCTGCTTCTTGGGCAGTTCTGTCATTTTTTTTCTTTACATTTAACCATGGCCACTTACGCTACAGTGATAATACACATTTTCAGCTAGATGGCAATGATTTCCAAATGTTTCCTTATAAGGAAATGGTAAATTGCCTTATTACTGTTGCTTTGCCTTATTACTGTTAATTGGCCTTGCATTTGTTTACTTCTTTTATATTATTTTTTGCCATGTTCTTCTCTTTTCTTTTTCTTTTTCTTTTTATTGCAAACTTTGTCAATTCTATTTGTTGGACAGTTCTATTACTTATTTTACATTTGACTGTGGCTACTGTACAATAAGGGTAGTGGCTCGGATTGAGGAATTGGTGAGCCGAGTTCAAATTCCAGTTGAATCCATTACATTTTTTAATGGCAGTTCTGCTTGGTGTACACTTGGTGCATTTAAAAAAATGACGAGATAGTTTATGTATAAAATCTGGAAAGGCCATACTGGTGGAAATTTTTCAACTTATAAAATATACGTGCTAGTTCAAATAAACATTCTGCTAGGAATTTTCATACAAATTAAATAAACTTGGAGCAAAATAATGTTTCAGTAGTGAAAAGTTTTGACCTTGATATCCATAATATGTAATTCTTAAAAATGACCATATCCGCAATATGTAAACTGTCTCTAATTTTTGGCAATAACCACTTTTCATGCTACTCCTTGATATCCGCAATATTTAAAATGTGTCTAATTTTTAACAATGGCCACTTTTCCTGCTACTCCTTGATATCCACAATATTTAAACTGTCTCTAATTTTTGACAATGACCACTTTTCCTGCTACTCCTTGATATCTGCAATATGTAAACTGTCTCTAATTTTTGACAATGATCCTTTTACAGCAAATCTAATTTTCTGAGATTCCTCGGAAAGTAAACATGTGGGTTTTGATAGTGTTTTTGATTTGAGGATCTGCACTAAAAATACATGACCTTCTATCACTCTGCTGTGAAGCCGAACTCTAAAAGAACTGCAAAATCATGAAGTCAATAAGAGAACATCTATAAAAAGCCAATTTCGTGTAATTAAACTGCAACCATGTTTTGTTGAAGAATCGAATCACTTTTAATTTGAAATTTTTCTTTCCTTGTTTATGCCAAAGGGGAACGTCATCAAGAACAATTTCTCTTTTTTTTGTCATCTACAAACACGGATAAACTGCAGTTGAAAGCTAATTCCAAGAATATCAAAACTATCTAATGGCTGTCCGCTCGCATCCAGTTATGTCTGTCTACTAGGTTAGCGAGCCAATCCCTGTTGCAGACTCTTGCTCAGGCACATTTGTGTTTGTTCAACACCCACAGAGCGTACATGTGGTCTATACTGCAATTATGCTGAGTGGACCATACAGTTTCTCAGGGTAAAGTGCATTATCTGGCATGATCAACAGTCTGTACATTCAAACCCTCAGTCATGGTGACTTGTGACTTTCTGCTAACACAATGATCAGCAAATCCAAAATAATCTTGTCTATATCTAATTTCACTCACAAGGCTTGCATCAACCAGTGGTATGGTTTTAGGACAATTTCCAAAAGGTGCTGCATGCTGGGACCACCTCTCCAGGCTGACAACATCCAGAAGTCACCTTCTGGACAAACAGACAAACTGACCATGATGAGATACCAACCCGGTCCAAAAAAAAGGGAACCTTCTAATCACTTAGCCATGTGCCCATACTTAAAACTATCAACTTATAATTGAAGTTTCAGATTAGTAAGGCTAATTAACACCACATAAAACATATCTACTTCCCTGGTAGTTGTGAGTTCAATCCCTGGGTGAGGTAGAACGAAAAAAGATATATATTCTGTTTCAGGGGAAGAAATGGACAAGCAAAACAAAGGGAAAGAAATTGGAGTGATTAAATGATGTAAAAATATCCCAAATCTGAAAATGCTTTACATTTCGGATAAAAAAAAACCCAGAGTAGTTATGAACTTTTAGGAAGCTAAAGGAGAAGGATGTGCTGAAAAGCATACTTAATTGACAATGTTCTTTGTGGCCGAGTTGGTTAAAGCATGTCAGATCTAACAACAGTTTCTCTTACAAAGTGGCGGACATAGGTTTGAAGACTGACAGTGAGCACCTGATCCATCTGCAAGATTTCTTGAATATTCAGGCCAATAGATGAAAGTAACTACTGTTTTAAAAAATAAACAGAGCATCTACTCAAATATGTGTAACCTCGAAAAATAATGTGTAAAGTGATAAAATATGTTGGATCAATAAATAAAAATCCATATATATATATATATATATATATATATATATATATATATATATAAATATATATATATATATATAATAAATTAACTGATTTAAAATTCGCTCGAAGATGAAACAGTTCTGTTTCATCTTCAAGTGTTTTCACTTGAAGATGAAACAGAACTAATAACTTTTAATTTAATTATATAATTAAATTTGAAATTTTTAGGTTCGATTTTTGAAACATGGTAATTCCTGTATAGCGAAGAAACCATATTTTAAATCAGTTAATTTATAATATTTATGCTCTGTAAATTTACATTGAGCACTGTTTTGTAAAAATAAAAATATCAGTAAGAACACCGGATTATATATCTTACTGTTCTTTCTTTTTAATATATATATATATATATATATATATATATATATATATATATATATATACACATATATATATATGGTAAATTATTAACTGCTTCCTTATGTAGCATTCATTGATTAGTCAGTTCTACATCTGTCAGTCAAAATTTATAGAATCCTTCTATTTAAACAATTATTCAGGAAAATAGGTTTCTCAAAACCAGTATCTGTTATTGCTCTTTCCAGAATTGATGGAGGTTTCCTTCCTAACCTTTTGCTTAGAATAGTGTGGAATGGCAACATCTTGATTATATAATTTTTTTCTCTTTGAGTAACAAGCGCTGTCCATTTTAATTGTTGCTGCTGTTGGTAGTCAAGTGATGTGGTTTCTGTTATTCAGTAAAGTTCTTTGATCTGTAGCACCAGTCGACAATATTAAAAAAAAACAATGGCTTTTACTGAGTACCTCAGGCTTTACTCGCTCAAAGTCATAAGTCTTCAGAATGTTGATGATCATGGCTTTCACCAGATTCTTTTTTATCTTTAATTAGTGTTTTTTATTATTTGGTACAGTTCTTTGTCTGTCAATATGTAGTGCCAGTTCACAACCTTTGAATCTAGCTGTCCAATAAAAGGCATGAATCTAGCCGCCCCTGTGTTATTTGACTATAGTCTGTTTACTTTCATGTCAAGATAGCAGAGAGAGAGAGAGAGAGAAGACTAAAAGAGATATGGTTCTTTTTTCTCTTCTCCTTTTTCTTCACTCGATCCAGAAAAAAAGGAAAGAAAAGAAACTGGATTGATGTTGTATATGAACGCGAGTGATTGCTCACAAAAATATGCCGTTTTGCCTGGATTCTATAACAACGGACATTTCCACCTTTATCCAATTACAGAATCAGTCAAAGCTTGTGATTATCTCCCTGCCATAGCACTGCCCAGAACCACGGAGAAACTCGAAAAGAAGAAAACAAAAAAAAATTTGTAGATAAAATTCATCAGTAAAGCAGCTATCACCTGACAATTCAGCACACCTGTTGTTAGCCTGACACAAATTGACAGAAGAAAAAAAAAATTCATAAAAAATATGTATATCACAATAAAATCGAGAGACGAGAAATATCTGGGGTGTGTAATTTGATAAGGGAAGGTTGAGAAATATTATGCCAAAGGTAGCAATCAGTTTCTGGCAAAAGCATCTTGCATCAGCAGGCAGAACCTGAAGAAGACAAAGGATAACACAAGGCAATTCCATTTGTCAAAGAATTGCAACGTCTACAATACACGTTTGTACGTATTATCAAAATTTGATTTGAGGATTGGATTTCTTCTAGTCACAGTACGATACCACTGATAACTAGACTGACGAGGTTACCTGACATGGACAGGGTTGAAATAGCTTGGGTTACTTTAACAGCTTGGATGTCGATGGGCCCTTGTCCGAGTTTTATGAATTCATTGTATTATTGTGAAAACAACAAGAGCAGAAAATTTTCCCCAAAAGTGTTTTTGCTTTTTTAGTGAAGATCAAAGCCTGATTGATTTATTTTTATATAAAATCTACACATTTATATTATGTGTTCCTTCAGGAATACAGCTGTATATATATATGTATATCTGTATGGGAATGTGGCAAAGTGATTAGAACATTCGCTTTCTGACCATGAGACCCGGGGTTCAAATCTCACCATGGTCGATTTGTAAGGAAGGTGACTTCTGGATGTTATCAGTCTGGAGAAGGCGAACCCAGCATGCGGCACCTTTAGAAAGTACCTGAAAACCATATGTGTTGGCCCAAGGCTTGTGAGTGAAATTAGGTAGATGGATCCCTTGGGAGCCATCGGTGGTTGTGCTAGCACAAAGTCATAAGTCATCATGACTGAGGGTTTAAGTGTGCTGGCCTTGAACAGATCGTTCATCACACTAGATAATGTGCTCTCTCCCAGAAATTGTAACTAAGGTCCACTCAGCATAGTTGCAGGTGACCATAGGTGAGCTCTGTGGGTGCTGAACAAAAACAAATGTGCCTCAGCAGGCGTCTGCAATGGGGATTAGCTATCCGCGCTAGCATCCTTGGATTCGAGTGGCTGCACCATTTATTATTTATATCTGTAGACAGAAATATACATGAGTATCATCATCAGGAGTTCCATAACTCATTAGGGCAGTGGTTGCCACACCTTTTTTCCCCTCTGGGCCACATTTTTTAAATGAAAATTTGTTTCACCTTACCAAATTTCATGTGATAAAAAGCACATTTAAAAACAAAAAACAAATAGAGTGTTAAAGGGAGATAACTGTGAATTCAAAGTGAGAACATTATCATTGATAACTCACTCCCCCAATTTGCAGACCCTAGTTACTATATTCTTAATACTTGATATAATGCAAAAATATCACACTGATAAAATCAGTCAATAATTATTTATAACTATTTAGACTGGGACTCATGCATGCAATTACAATTAATCCATAATAATATTTTAAATTTTCAAATCATATTTATTTTTAGCATACACATTTTTAGAAACTGTTTCTAATTGACCCACCTCACCTGCTATCCTCTTCCGCAGCAACTATGAGGTACGCCACACTGTTTGGAAGCCAATACATTTGGTTATAGGAGCACCACATGTAGAGCAGCCATAGCAACATTTGTATGTCTTGGAGAACATAGTCTGAGTTTGAATTCATATTTTCCTTCTCCTAGACTGGTTGCCAACCATGGTTATAGGGCCCATATTCACTCATAATTGAGGGTGAGGTGAGACATGACAGACCATACCTTTCCTAAGGTATGTGCATGTAAGTTACACTGTTCACCATTTATTATTTCTATCTGTAGATAGAAATATACCTAAGTATAATGATCCGGAGTTCCATAACTCATTAGAGAAGTTGTTGCCAAACTTTTTTCTATCTGGGCTACATTTTTTAAATGAAAATTTGTTGAACCTCACTAAATTTTATGTGATAAAAAGTACATTTAAAAATAAAAAAACAAATAGAATGTTAAAGGGAGATAACTGCGTATTCGACGTCAGAACATTATCATTGATAACTCTCTCTTCCAATTTGCAGATCCTAGTTACTATATTCTTAATGAAGAAGACATACCTCCCACAAAGTGAATTTGCTTGGCATATCAGGTCCTGTTGAAAAGATCGTGACCGGCATTAAAAGAGAAATGGATTATTCTGAAATTCCCATATTGCGGGCAGACGTACAAAGGAAAAGACTAAGAATTCAAACCAGCTTGAATTTATAAAATAGGAAGTCTCGGCGAATAAGAATTAAGTCCTGTATGCAAATTTTAGTTGCCCCTGATGCAGGCGTAAATAGCGAGTCTGTGAGGAAGATGGCAGAACTTTTGTTGGCATGATGGCATACGTATGCTACTGGCGAGAACGAGAGAATAAGGAAGAGGTCACTCGCGACAGCTCAGTTGGTAGAGCAGAGGACTAGAGAAGAAAGCAAGCACTTTAATCCATTTCAGTCATTGCAAACGATGGCCGAACTGAATTACCCACATATTTATAACTGTTTATACTGGGATTCATGCATGCAATTCAAATCATCTATAATAATATTTTAAATTTTGAAATCATATTTACTATTGGTGTATGAATTTTTGAAACCATTTCTAATCAACCTGCCTCACAAGCTGTCATCTTCCACAGCACCTGTGAAGTATGCCACACTGGGAATCAATACATTAGGCTTACAGGAGGACCACATGTAGTAAAGCCATAGAAGCATTTGTTTTGTGTTGGGCAAGATGGTCTGCTTGAGTTTGAATTCATATTTTCCTTCTCCTAGACTGGTTGCCAACCAAGGTTATAGGGTCCATATTTACTCATAATTGAGGGTGAAGTGAAAAATGACAGAACATACCTTTCCTAAGGTATGTACGTGTAAGTCACACTGCTTCCCAATTTTTAATTTTGAGCTGCTATTCATAACATCACTTACACATCCAATATATATATATATATATATTTTGAACGATAAAAATTATTAAAAAAATCAATTAAAATCTTCAGACATACTGAGTTGTAGATTAATATTCTTATGCTTTTATTATTATTATTTCATTTATATATATATATATATATATATGTATATATATATATGTGTATTTATATATATATATATATATATATATGTGTATTTATATATATATATATATATGTATGTATATATATATATGTGTATTTATATATATATATATATATATATATGTGTATTTACATATATATATATATATATATATATATATATATATATATATATATATGTATGTATGTATGCATATATATATTAATTGCGTTCACCCCAAGAAAGGCAGTAAAGCTATTACGACATAAGAGATTACTGGATATATAACAATTAGAAAACAGCCAACTCAACTCTAAATTGATGAGACCTCGTTGTCAGTCTAGAATTGCACTTAAATTCAAAACGTGCAGATACCACAGCAAAGAGCTCATCCAAATGATTATCATGTAAGTATTTTTAGAAAAGGAAGAGGGAGGCAATTTTATGCCAGTGAGAAAGTGACTGAAGCTGAGATGCCAGATCAGGGCCAATAATATTGCTGATGCTTCCTTCAATTTTATCAAGGAGCTCTAGATAAACAACAGGAGTACCGGACCAAATGTAGCAGCAATATTCTAAGCATGGATGAATGGTAGACTTATAGATATGTAAGATTAATTCTGGAGAGAAAAATTGTTTAGCATGATACAGTGAACCAACTTTCTAACCAGCAGGCCTAGCAACAGATTCAATATAATCCATGTAAGTTTGAGAAGGTTTGCCCGAAAAGCCTGATGCTAACCTTGAAGTCACTCACTTGGAGGTTAGCATCAGCCATGCTGATGGAAGGCAGAAAGTCGTCTCTTAGGTGCTTAACAGAGAGAAGTTTAGTTTTGGTGGCATTAAAGTAACAACAGAAGGACGATCATTTTGGACATTAGCTGCCAATTTAACCTCATCGAACCGATAAGGCTTACTAGGGGTAAAATGTTTGTAACATCAGTTTAGATATCAGTCTGAGAACAGACGCCATCAGGAAGATCATTAATGAAAATTAAAAACAAAGAAGGTCCAAGGATAAAACCCTGGGGAGACCTGCACTAATATGAAATGATCTAGAAGAGTGTTTGTTCATGATAACTTTCATTTCATGATTTGATAAGAAAGACAGGATCAGTTGAAGAATTTCTCAGGAGACAGCGTGTAATATATAGTTCTATAAAATTTCATATAATGAGTGCAAATAAAAACAAAAGTCAACACGTTTCATCCTGGGATGTTAAAGTCTTGATAAAATCGATCAGAGGACAAAACACATTGGCTAAGATAAGTTTTCCTTTTGTCTTTATATAACGTAAATCATTCAAACGAAAAACAAATATTGAAGCTAGTTATATGGCGAGAATCACTCTCACAAACAATATTTAATAATAAATTACAACCAACTTCGAATCTGTTAATGAATGGTGTGATCCTTGTTCATAAATTCCGGGCTTATCTGGTCTTATTTTTTTGTACGAGCCGGCTTTCAATTGCTTCGAGCGATCATCATCAGGTAGACATATTAGTGTGTTTTTGTTAAACTCCGAATAGTAATGCGACATCGAAAGATATTGTGGTCCGAAAGAGTGCTTTTTTTGTAATGAGATATTGTTAAATGTAAGAATAATTTTGGAGCGCTGCAGACACAACGCTGAGGTTGAATTTTTTTTTTTAAATTTGAAAAATGTGCGTTCTTGTACTGGAGAAAAGTGGCATGAACTAAATTGTTCAATAATAATAGTATTGTCACAATTATTATCAGGAATTTCGCACTTAGGATCAGGTTATTTTAATATCGGTTTTATACGCACTACAAAACCGATACAAAAACACACTAATATGTCTACCTGAGGATGATCGCTCAAAGCGATTGAAAGTCGGCTCGTACAAAAAAATAAGACCAGATAAGCCCGGAATTTATGAACAAGGATCACACCATTCATTAACAGATTCGAAGTTGGTTGTAATTTATTATTAAATATTGTTTGTGAGAGTGATTCTCGCCATATAACTAACTTCAATATTTGTTTTTCGTTTGAATGATTTACGTTACATAAATTGAATATGCACTACAAAACCGATATATATATATATATATAATGATATTATACAAAATGATTTCAGTTTAAAAAAAAAAAAATTCTTAAAAATGGTAAAATTTGAAATACCATTTGAAACCACTACTGCTGTGGATTGTAAATCTTACTAAGAAACATTGATGTCAAGATAAAAATTGATATTCAGAAAGTAATCTTTTGATATAATATCATTAATGTTCTATTTTTAATATTATTTGAATACTGAGACCTAGATATAAAAATATCTGCTGTTTATTAAATCTTAAATCAAATATATATATATATATATATATATATATATATATATATATATATATATATATACACACACACACACAAGCACACATGGTGAAATGGGTAAATTGTTGCCATTTTATATTTTTAATTTTGTGCATGTAAGTTGTCTGTTCTGATTTTGTCACTTGCATAGTGTAGCAGAGTCAGTTGGTCACAGTCTGTGAGAAAAAGAGCACAGTGACACAATTCATTCTGCCAGAAATTTGGAAATGGCATGCTTTACTGCTTGGCATTCATGCCAAAAGCTCCAATACAAACATTTCAGAGTGTTTAGGTGTCAATCTGAGCAGAGGATTGGGAAAGAGTCGGATGATTCTAATGGTGGTTACGAAGGTATGGCAGTTCAGAAAATTCATTTTGATCATTCCAATAAGGAAAGAACTCGCAAATTTGTTGGTGAGGGCCTCAGACTCAACACAGAAGTTTACATCAAGTACCTAGAGGAGGTATTGCTGCCCTGGGTCAAGAGGGTGGCTGTTGGAAGGCCCTATGTCTGGCAACAGGAGAACCAAGTCATGGCTGTAAGAAAATTTCTGCGATCACATCACCCCTTACATCTGTGCACCTAACTCTTCAAATTGTAACCCCCTTGATTATGTGTGGGGTGCCATTGAGCAAGAGATCAAATCTTCTTGTAACGCCAAAGATGAACTGAAGACAAGGATTATGGCAGCATTCACCAAATTAAACAAGGAGACCATTCAGAAGAGATGTAGGAGATTCTGAACTTGTCTGGAGACCGTGCTTGAAGCCAATATCGATTTTATGGAATAAATTTACTCTTTAGTATTTTAAGGTATTTTTGTGTAATTTTGGTAAATGTATCTGTTAAAATCAGATGATGGAGTTATCTTCAGTTTTGCATAATTTAAACAATTTATCCAGTGCATCCTGTATATGTGCTGTATAGGAATAAAGTGTGGCTGCTGACACTGGAGTTTGAACACAGATCACCAGAGAGCAAATACAGGCAATCCCATTTTGAATAAGTAGATCAAGTGATGGTAAAGGAAATATATATATATGGGAATTAGCGTGGCGTCTAAGTGATCACAATCTCTACTCTATCCTCTATTACTATACGGATTGCTATTCTCTATACTATTGACTATACTATATCTCTATACTGATCACTATTCAGTTACTTTTTGAGCAAGTATTATTGAGCAAGTACTATTAGTCCAAGTGTATTCAAAGGTATCAGAAACCAGTATTGTTCAACGGCGTTACTATACTTGTATCTGCAATTACAAAGTCTCTACTACAATGAGCATTACGAAAGTGACAATGAGTATTTGTTGACATTACAAAAGTGGCACAGAGTGTTCGTTGACATCACAAAAGTAGCGATGAGGATCCTTTGAACTTACACAAGGATTTGTTCAACTTACACGATGATTCATTCTATTTACACAAGGAAAAAATGAATCTGCAAAATATTCTGCAGAATGGAAGAATTAAAAGCTCTTATGATTCAAATGTTGACGCTACAAAAGCAACATGAACAGAAATTACAATTGTAACAAAAAATAAATTTTTTTGAATCACCAAATTTGTATACAATTCAAAGAGATAACTTTACCAGTTTATTAAAGCAAATTCGAAGGAATCTTCAAAAAAGATTGTTGTATTGAAATTATGAAAAGAAAGTTCATTTATTATTAAGGAAATTGTCCCTTGCTGAACATGAAAAATATGTGAATTGTATTTTGCCAAAAAACCAGGTGAGATAAATTTTGATGAAACTGTTGTAATACTATCAAAAGTTTTTGGTGATAGGAGCTTATTATTTAATACACGATGACAATGTCTTAACTTAGTAAAGTGAGACGGTGAAGATTTTGTCACTTATGCAGGAGTCATTAATCGAGAATGTGAAAAGTTCAAGTTAAATGAAATAACTCCTGATTTATTTAAATGCCTGATATTCATACAGGGTTTAACTTCTAATAAGGACGTGGAGATAAGATCCTGGATACTTGCTGAATTAGAAATGGATTCCAAATTAACTCTCCAAAAAATAGCATAAGAGTGTCAACATATTGTAAATTTGAAACTCGATAGCACTAGGACTGAGGAAAAAGACTATTCACAAGAACATAAGTGTCTGACCATCTAAAAGAAAAAAATCTACAAACGTTTTTCAACTCCTAACAGAACAGTAAAAAAAGACTATAACATCCAGATCCAGTATTTACGAGATATATCAAAAACGTATAGCTGACTACATCATTGTTTCAAAAACGTATAGCTGGCAACATCATCGTTTCAAAAACGTATAGCTGGCAACATCATTGTTTCCCATCACATTTTAGGGGTAAGGTGTTAGTATATTTAGTGTACGGTTTGGGAGGGAAAGTTAATTGTAAGTTGTAGTAGTTTTGGGATGGGTTAGATGTGATGGGGCATGACATGACCAGCCAATTGATCGCATCGACGGCCTTTTGGTTGGATGTAGTTTATCGTCATACCCAGGACGCGGATGTAGTTTATCGTCATACCCAGGACGCGGATGTAGTTTATCGTCATACCCAGGACGCGGATGTAGTTTATCGTCATACCCAGGACGCGGATGTAGTTTATCGTCATACCCAGGACGAGGATGTAGTTTATCGTCATACCCAGGACGAGGATGTAGTTTATCGTCATACCCAGGACGCGGATGTAGTTTATCGTCATACCCAGGACGCGGATGTAGTTTATCGTCATACCCAGAATGCGCATGTAGTTTATCGTCATACCCAGGACGAGGATGTAGTTTATCGTCATACCCATGAGGCGGATGTAGTTTATCGTCTTACCCAGGACGTGGATGTAGTTTATCGTCATACCCATGAGGCGGATGTAGTTTATCGTCATACCCAGGACGTGGATGTAGTTTATCGTCATACCCAGGACGCGGATGTAGTTTATCGTCATACCCAGGAGGCGGATGTAGTTTATCGTCTTACCCAGGACGCGGATGTAGTTTATCGTCTTACCCAGGACGCGGATGTAGTTTATCGTCTTACCCAGGACGCGGATGTAGTTTATCGTCATACCCAGGACGCACCCATATTTTTGTGATATATATATATATATGTGTGTGTGTGTGTGTGTGTGTGTGTGTGTGTGTGTGGTGTAATGGATAGTGGCTCAGAATGGAGTTCAAATCCCACACACTCCTTGATATTGGGAGCTTTTATTTTGGTCATGTAAATTTTGTTCTTGGAAAGGAATTTGTTTCCTGATGATGCAAATCCATTACCAAAATATGCCTAAGTAATTGTCAAAATCCTGTGTGCGTGTATATGTGTGTGTATATATATATATATATATATATATGTATATATATATAGGATAGATGTATTTCAGTTGTGATGTCTATAACCAAAACATACCTTTACCAATTCAACCACGGTGGCTGCATTGTTAGAGCAAGGTTTTCATTATCTGTTTAAGGAAAGTACTTTTCTTGTTGGGACTTCTACGAATTTATATCCACATGCTTCATTTTTATTCCCAAAATGTAAACAACAATTTTTGAATAGACTTTTTTCAGCCAACATCGTTTCCTGTTATTATAAACATTATTTTTAGTGGGGACAGATATTTGAGTTGTTATCCCTGTATTTTATTTTCTTAAAGAGTGAAATTAATAAACAGCCTCAATTGATTCATTTTTTATGGCTTATCAACCCTTTGCAGGTTATTTAAAGCCAGAAAATAATTTTAGATTCTAAGATTTTTTTTTTTCTGATAATAATGGTTTAGTGATCATAGACTTACTAATTAACCTATAACTAGGGGGAGACGAGGGGGATTCATACCTTCCCCAAGAGTACTTGCATGAATATAAAAAACTAGAATTGGAACTTAGATCTCTGATTAACAGTTTCAAACCATTATCCACTCCACCTGCAAATCCAAGAATACAGCAGCTGGTATTCCTTCTAGTTCTACTAAAGGAATATTGTGTCTCTGATAAGAATCGGTAATGTATCTCCTTTTCCATCAGTGAGACCATTTCTATAGCTGCCTTTAACACTTTGTCTATGGAAGCCATGTTGATAGAACAAGTTTTGAATTGGTGAAAACACACACACAATATTTGAGGGAGGGCTGTAACGTTCTTGACCCAAAGCATTCTCAAAAATCTGACAAAATCAACAAATATCTTTTTCTTCACCTTTCTCAGTCATTCCAGCTTTAGGTGACAGTTGTAAATTTATTGATATATGAGAGAAGCATTTTGCATGTTGTCACTGGATCTAACTAATGCCTTTATCCACTGTGCCATGTGACAGGACCCAAAGAGTGTGAGTTCAATACCCAGTTAAGGCAGTGGAGAACTTGGAGAGGGGAATTAACAGGAGATAACTGACAACTGACATCCATTAAACATGGCATATGAAACTAGAACAGTCTACCCCAGTGAGCGAAATAAAGGGTTCAGTTCGACATTCCAACCACCTGAAAATGGCCGGAGCGTACAACGGCTGAAACATATATATATATATATATATATATATTTAAAAAAAAAAAATAATTATATGATTCCTTTTAAAAAAAACAAAAAATAAAAAAAGATAATTATAATTTAGGCTCTGCTTTTGTATCGAGCACCGTTTTTAAAAAATAATAAAAAACAAAAATACTAAAGAACTTTGGATTATTTACTTAACGAGTTCTTTCCTATTTTTCTATATATTTGCACACATACACACGCACATTATATATATATATATATATATATATATATATATACACACACACATACATACATATATATATATATATATATATATATATATAATAATAATAATAATATAAATAGTTATACTCGTCTGGAAAAACCTTAGGGGTTTTGGCTTGTAAATAAACAAACCAATGCCCAAGGAAAAATAAGGGATAAAAAAAGAAAGAACTAAGAACATGTAATTGAGGTGAAAGCCCTCGTCCAGAATCCAAGCTCAGAGTCCAAAGTAAAAAAAACCTCCAACACTAGTAAAGCAAAAGTAACTAAGTGCTCAATACACTAAGTAGAGCAAATCTAACTATGAACCTAAAGAGCCAGGTAAACCTACCTCGGTTTCACCTATGTGGATCGTCAGGCTCACTATATATATTGATTTACATAAAATATATTCTCAGATCATTTGTAAACATCTATGCAGATGATATGATTATATACTGGTGCAGCTCTGAAAGTCTTGATAATCAGAGATTGGCAGTCGATCTCTCTTCTGATCCTGGATGAACTACCAACGGGGAAAATACTGGCTGATTACAATGAATGCCTCAAAAACCAAACTAGTTACATTTCATCATCATCAACTGGAGCCCAAACTACTACCAGTCACGATGAATAGATCACCCCTTGAGAGACTATTGAGCTTTAAACTCACACCTGATCTCAAATGGAACTCGTACATACAAGCCATCATGAAAGATACAGATAAAATGATCAGCTCCCTGTACTACTGCAGTAAATACCAGACTCCATGTGCCATCCTCTAGCATTGCAAGAGCCAGATCAGGCCCAAAATGGAGTACTGGTGTCATATTTGGGTGCAAGCAGCCCAGACAGCACTCTCCAGCCGCAATGGAGTTGTAAAGTGTCTCAAAGTCCTTGTGGGTGACAAATTATTTTCTAACTTCCTTAACTTCTTTCTCACAGGGTGTGTGTGGCAAGTCTCACTACTTCTATGGAAATTCCTTGGTTCTGTCAGTTCTAACTTTCATACCAAGGAGCCGCCCTACCACTCACATTATAGCAAACCATCCACATTTCCTCCATATTCCATTAGTGAGGAGTAAGTTCCCCTCCAACAGCTTTTATCCTTGATCACTACAATATTAACCTATTCAAGTCTAGAATTAACCATTACCTTCCACTCCTATCCATACGAACTGCCTCCTAACGTAACACTCTACCTTGAGTGTCTGTCAGGATTTGTACAGGGGGCACCTTACTCTTAAAAAAAATGAATAGATAATACTGATTTCATTGGCCTCAATTATATCCACTGAAGGAAATCATTATATATATATATATATATATATATATATATATATATATATATATATATACCTCTACTAATTTGTGATATCTAAGGTTTAATATGAATTTTTATAAATGAAAAAAAGGTATCTTGAAGCTTTCATTTTAGCTTTAACTGAAAGCTAAAGCATCAAATTTACTATTTTTCCATTAAGCAAAATACTCTGGTGTATTTCAAGTAGAAATTATATTGATTGGAATCCATTTTTTTAAAAAAATTTTCTGAAATAGCTGATTAGCCCCCTTTTTTTAGATGTCTTTCATCAAAATTTAATTTTCTGTATTAAAAAATCTTCCAAAAATATGCTTTTTCTGAAACCTTATTTGAGGGATATTAGCCGATTTAAAGTATAATTAATCTTAACAAAAAAAAAAAAAATGATTTATTTTAAGTTTAAATAACACAGAAACCTATTTTAAAACAAAACAGTAATTGTGTTTTTAACAGACATGACTATGTTTTACATAATTGACAAGGTGATGACAGGTTATACCAAAATAATTGTTGTTCCATGGGGACTCTATCTGTAAAACATAATTTAAGAAAATGATTTGAGTAATCAGTTATCTTAAAAATGCTGCAAAATATTCTCTATAATCTAATTTTAGGAATGTTAACTTTAAATTTATTATAGTCAATGCTCTTATTTCCTGATAATGTCATTTATGGTAAACCATACTTTCAAAATAGGCAAATTACATGATATTTTATACACATAAAAAAATTAAAAATTATTTTAAAAATCTTGGTGTAAAATGATTTGTATTAAGCTTTTCAATTTTTGATTAGTAAATATGGTTTTCACTTAATAGCAATATCATCTAATGAGATTAAACTAATGTAGAATATAGAAAGATTTTTTAAAAATTATTATAATAAATTATTATAATTAAGATTTAAAAAAACATGAAAACAATTCTTATAAAATTCATTATTCACCGAAAAAATATTTTTTCTTAAGACAATAGTGCCCTTAATAGATGTTATTCATAAAAGCAATTAAAAGCTTTTCTAATTAAATAACATCAGTTTTAATGCAATTTTTATTTTACAATTCACACCAGATTTTTGGGAAGTGAGTAGCAGTTTGAAAAAAATAAATTAATGATTTATGTTCTCCAAGATGTCCTGCTTTTAACTAATAAAACAAATTTTGGGATGAAAACTTAATTTCTTGAAATTTCATGAAATTAAGGAATTTTGGGGTGGGGGAATATATTTTTTTTTAAATTTCTACCAAAATTTTCTTAAAAAAATTAAAAAAAAGTATTTAATTCACTTGTGAATAAGTTATAAAAGTTTCATTAAAATCTGACAATTATTT
>OZ038493.1:75154360-75224360 GCA_964036315.1 Acanthosepion esculentum | reverse complement strand
CGAAAGGGTAAATTTATTCATTAAATCGCCATTGTATTCAACTACGGCCTCCAGACGACTTCAAAATCTCTTACAACTCTTCTGGACAGTCTCCTTGTTTCAGTTGATGAATGCGGCCATAATCCCTGCCTTCAATTCCTCTTTGGTGTTACAAGTTGTTGGTCTCTCACTCAACTGCCCCAACACATAATAATCAAGAGGGCTGCTGTCTGGGGAGTTAGGCGGCCAGATGTGGTTGCAGAAATTGTCTGACAGCCATGACTGGGTTCTCCTGCTTGTGCGGCAGGGTGCAGTCGTGTTGCCAGACATAGGGTCTTCTCGCAGCCACCCTCTTGACCCATAGCAGCACTACCTCCTCAAAGCACCTGATGTAGGCCTCTGTGTTGAGTCTAAGACCCTGTGGCAAGACGAATGGAGGCATAATGTCACCATCACTAGTTATCTCTCAAAACACGTTCATAATCCTCATTAGACCTATCCAATTCTTTCTTCAGATTGACTCCCAGACATTTTGAAATATTCGTATTGTAGCATGCCATTTCCAAATTTCATGGTAGAGTGAACTGCATCATGTTGTGCTTTTTCTCACAGATGGTGTCCAACTGTCTCTACTATAATGTGCAGTCGACAAAATCAAAAACAATGTGCATGCATGAAATTGAAAATATAAAATGGCAACAATTTACTCATTGCATCCTGTGTGTGTATATGTATATATATATATATATATATATATATTTATTCACATATACACACATATATATATATATATATATATATATATATATATATATATATATATACCTCCCCACCTGTGTGTGTATATGTGTGAACTTTGGATAGTCTATTAATTATTTTAGTTCCAATATAAAATACCTCAGATGGAAAGACAATATAAAAAGTTCTAAGTAAACAGACCTTGTCAGTGTTATTTAATAAAATTTGTTTACTTGAATTCTTGGTGCCTAAATACACCTTAGCTATACCTTTGCTGTAGGTAAATATGACAAAAAACTTAGAGGACTTATATAAAGTCACATCTACACTGACTATATTTGCAGAACAATGCAGCAAGGACATTATTTAAGATCAAACTGCTGCCTATATATATATATATATATATATATATATGGAATGGACAAAATCCAACAGATTATTTTATTTATGTTTAAATGTTATTTTTGAAATGAATACTTATATTTGTGTAGATGCTCTGTTTTTATTTATTTAGTAAACAGTAGAATTATCTTTTTACATCTACTGGCCTGAATATTTGATTGGTTTGGTTTATTTTGTTTTATGGCATATCAACCTCAATGGGTTATTTAATGCCAAGAAGATTTTTATTGCTAGTAATATTTTTTTTTTTTTCATATGTATTGTTGGAAATTTTTTTTCCTTCAAAAATCTATTTCTGGTAATTTTTTTTCCTTCAAAAATGTATCGCACATAATGTTTTTTTTTTTTAAAAAAAGTATAGCTGGTAATAATTTTTTTCTTCAAAAACTTATTGCTGGTAATAACTTTTTTACAAAGTATTTCTGGTATTAAAACCTATTTTTAAACTTTCATAGTGTTTTGACCCCAGTTTGGGGGTTAACTATTTGCCCATAGCTGGGACTCTAACAGGTGCTACCACCCTGGGTCAGGGTGGACCTGGGAACACCAGCAATTAAGAGGTGGTTCCACGCTGTTGGACGTAGTTTATTGTCACCTAGGACAGCCTGAATATTTAAGAAGTCTTTTTAGAAAATGTTTGACTGAGTTGGTCTGTATGGATGCAAATTCAATTCCTACTGGAAGGTGCATATTTTCTAACAAGATTTCTCAAATATTCTGGCTCGTAAAATTTAAATAAATAAATACACTGTTTAATAAATAAATAAAAACAGAGCATCTAGTCAAATATGAGTATCCATTTCAAAGGTAATGTTTAAAAAAATAAATTATATATACACACACCCACCCACCTTCTAATCTGACTAACCAGTTTCTGTTACAGATGCCTGCTCAGGTACATCTGTATATATTCAAAACTCGCAGAGACTACCTGTAGATTTATACTGCAACTACACTGAGCAGACTTGAATTAGTATCTTGGAGAGCACATCGTCTGGCACAGTCAACTGTTTTTGAATAAGGTTAGTATACTCAAACACTCAGTTTTGACTTAGTGCTCATATAATCATCAAGAGTTCTGAACAGCTTCATCTACCAAATATCGGTCATGACTTGGGGGTCTCGACTTCAGTCACTTTCTTACTTATGTAATATTGCTTCTATAAATATTTTCAAGGCTTCTGCTCTGATGAGCTATTTTCACTCGTGCCCTGACTGCATGAATTTAAGGTTGGCATCTCGCCCCCGCCTTTTTACTGTCAAAACAGTTAAATGTAGCCGCCTCTTCTACTCCAACAGCTTCTTCTCTCACACTTCCCGACAGTGGAACTCCCTTCCTCTTACGTGCTTCCCTGACTATAATTGTCAAAAAATTTAAATGTCGATCAACATCTTCTGTTGCCTTGATCCCTGTTCTTCTTTTTATTCTCCTCCCTACTTCTTTGTATCTTTTCCTCAAAGCCCCCCCCTTCTTTTCCCTTATTTACACTCTCCATACCTTCTTTCGTACTAGTGGCACTCCCATCTTGTGAATTGCTTAAAAAAAAAAAAAAAAAAAAAAAAAAAATGATGACACACACTGGGATGGTTTGTTGCATTTGTTTAGAGGCTTATCAATGTCTATTGGTTATTTAATGCCAAAAATTTAAATATTTTGTACAGAATTTTATACTTTCAGCAGAAGCCTAAGTTTAGACATATAGTTTGTAAATGATAAAATATATTGTTGGTATTTTTAAAAAAAAATGTATTTCAAGTAATTTCATTACAAAAATTCATTGTTAATTTTTTATGAACATTTCTTCTACTGCAACTATGCTGAGCAGACCTTAGTTACAGTTTCTGGGAGAGAGCATGTTATCTAGAATGATCAACAATCTGAACAACACCAGCACTTGCGACTTTGTGCTAGCATATCTATCAATGGCCCAAAGTGTTATGTCTACCCAATTTCCCTCACAAGGCTTTGGTCAACCTGTGGTATGGTTTTCAGGCACTTTTCAAAGGTGCCACATTCTGGGATGTCCCCGCTCCAGACCAATAACATCAGGAAGTCTCCTGCCTGACAAATCACCCATGGTGAGATTTGAACCCAGGTCTCACGGTCAGACAGTGAACGTTCTAACCACTCAACCATGCGCATATATATATATATATATATATATATATATATATATATATATATATATATACACACACACACAGTTTCTTTTTGATTTTGTCAACTGCACAGTATAGTAGCATCACTTGGGCACCATCTGTGAGAAAAAGAGCACCATGATGCAATTCACTCTTGGAAACGGCATGCTGTACTGCTTGGCATTCACACCCAAAGCTACAATATGACCATAGCAGCTCGGAAAACTCAATGATTATTCTAATAAGAAAAGAACTCCCCAATTTCTTGGTGAGAACCTCAGACTCAACATGGAGGCCTACATCAGGTACTTTGTGGAGGTAGTGCTGCCCTGAGTCAAGAGGATGGCTTCTGGGAGACCCTATGTCTGGCAACAAAACTCTGCACCATAGTACACAATCTGGAGAACCCAGTCATGACTGTCAGACAATTTCTGTGATCACATCGCCCCTTACATCTGGCCACCTAACTCCCCAGACGGCAACACTCTTGATTATATATGTGGGGCGCAGTTGTGTGAGAAATAAACAAAAATCCTTGTAACACCAAAGATCAACTGAATGCACGGATTATGGCAGCATTCACCGACTTAAACAAGGAGACCATCCAAAAAATTGCAGGAGATTCCAAAGTCATCTGGAAGCTGTGGTTGAATCCAATGGCAATTTTATTGAATAAATTTACTCTTTGGTATTTCAAGAAATGTTTGTATAATTTTGGTAAATATATATAAGAATGAGATGTCAGATTTATTTACATTTTTGTGTAAATTAGACAACAATTTATGCAGCCTCTCTAAGTGCTATTAAAAAGTTTGGGTTCTAATGACTCAACTGAAGCAACAATATGGTACCCTCATAATGGAAATTCGCAGTCATTGATTAGTCTGATCACCAGAGAGTTAAGATAGTTCAATCATTATGGCCCTGGTGGAAGAAAAAAAGAAAAGAAAAGAACCAGTAAACTACATCCTGAACAGGAACAAGTGATGATCCTCTAAATCTGTTCAATAGACCTGGAAGGAATGCTGGCCAAATGATATGTGACCCTATATAGCTCTATTAACCTGTTTTCCGCACAGAGGGTTGGGCAATTTTATCAAGAGACCAATTCTAGAGAGTTTGCTGTATAAGGCTGCAGACCCAAACCAGGTTTGGGGGAAATCAGATGTCTCCTTCCAATTAAAAAAAACAATTGGGCACATAAAACAAGAAAAAATAAATCATTAAGTTATAAGGAAATTGAACATAGTCTGTGTGGGGGGTAACTTCACCCAACACGGCAAATTACTACTAAACCAAAACAAACCTAAAAATATTACATTCTTAAATACCCTGATTAGATTGAGATTCTCAAATGTGTGTCATGCCTGGCACTGAACTCATTCAAAAAATATAGATAACCAGAAGCCTCCCTTTTCAAACATTATGGAATGGTGCTACAGACTGAGAAATCAAAGAGCCAAGTCCGAATTCCAGTCAAATCCATTATATTCACTTACGTGCAAATACCCTTGTGAAAGGTATGAATCCTCCTCTTCTCCCCCCAGCTATGGGTAAATAGCAGGGCAGAGTGAATCCTATAGCCTTGGATGGTAACTGGTCTAAGGACAACTCTGAATTCAAAACCTTTTATTTGCGGACCTTGTGGCACGTAGCGCAACAGGTCTCTGTATTCGGCCCTTCAAAAAGTGTGGTTGGTTCTGCACAAAGCCATCACCACTATAATCAAATCATTCGTCGGTTCCTAGGAACTGAGCTGCTTGACCCTCATACATTTGCATGGTGGAGTAATGGATAGCAGTTCAGATTGAGGAATCGGTGAGCTGAGTTCGAACTCCAGTCGAATCCATTACATGCACTTATGTGCTATTACCCTTGGGAAAGGTATGAATCCTCTTCTTCTCCCTCTCCACCCCCACTAGCTATGCGTAAATAGCAGAACAGACCGGGTTCTGTAGCCTTGGATGGCAACTGGTTTACCGCAGAAAGAAATGGCAACCTGCTGCGGGAAGAAATCTGCCTTGTCAGTCATGTATCAAAAGATACATGATCACCTAAGCATGTATCACACATGGCAGATCACTGACTGACTGCTACAGAATCACAAAGAACTGTACCAAATAACAGAAACCACATCACTTGAGGACTACCAACAGCAGCAACAACTATAATGGATAGCACAGGTAACTCAAACAGAAAATAATGAATCCTGAGTGTCTTGGCAAAGATCATCCTTCTTTGAACCTTGTGGACTGGTGCTACAGAATCACAAAGAACTGTACCAAATAACAGAAACTTTGCAAATTTGTAGGGTTTTTTTTTTGTTTCTTTAAACAAAAATGTTTAGAAATTGTGTTAATCGGTAAATAATCAACAGTAAACTTGTGTTTAGATTCTTACATTTCACCTTTCTTGGCAGATCTTCTATTAACATAATGTGGCATAGTTTATAAACAAGTGGTGGAAATATAAACAAATAAATGGCACAATGGATAAAGGTATTGGTTAGATCCAGTGACAGGACCCAAAGAGTGTGAGTTCAATACCCGGTTAAGGCCGTGGAGAAGTTGGAGAGGGGAATTAACAGGAGATAACTGATAACTGACATTTATTAAACATGACATGTGGAACTAGAACAGTCTACCCCATTGAGAAAAATAAAGGGTTCAGTTCGACATTCCAACCACCTGAAGAAGGCCGGAGCATTCAATGGCCAAAATGTTGTAATAAATATGGCAACAAAGATGAGGACAATAGTCCGAATAATGTAAATTATGTTAAAATGTATATATATTTAAAAAAAATTAATTTAAACATAGACATCAGTTTAAATGACATCCAAAAGGACAAAATGCGTCACAAGAAAACACTTCCATTTTGTCATTTGTTTTTCGGGTTTTTTGCCCCAAAATTTTTATTGATATATAAAAATTTATATATTGTTTATATATTTTTTTTATAAAACTTCGGGAAGAATATGCAGAAAATTGGAAAAGTGCAATTTGACCAGAGGAAGCTAAGAAAGAAGACGTCACACAATCCCTAAAGAAAAACCATATTCCTTAATTTCAAAGAATTATGAAAATCAAACATTACCAGAAAGAGAAATAATCTGAGAATTCTTCCCCATCTTTTTTCTCTTCCAAAATCAAATTCACCCAATAGACGCCATAGAGAAATACTAAAAATAATTTTAAAAATAACAGAAAAGGAGGGTCAAAAATTCTTGGAGATTATCTGCAGTTTGTTAATTATTTTTTCTTTGTATTGTTTTTTGGTAAAGTCAAGCATCTGGAATTTATCAGGCTGATAGCAAAATTGTAACTCTGAATTGGGAAATGAGAAAAAGCAGGAGACGAAATGCTGGATTTTGATTGGCTATGAAGCAACTTTGATGCAGTCATAACATTATTAAGTAGATGCATTCACAAAAATAAATGGATGAACATTTCTTTTTTAGATAGACTTGAAGGCAATTATTTTTCTATAGACAAATTCATTTAAGCAGATACATGAATGAAAACAAGCTTTGTTCAGAGAACAGAACCACTTCTTATCGAATTGTTATGACCGTTAAAATGGTACTTCAGCCAATTCATTTGCCTCTCAGGGAAGAGTATATGTATTTTTTAATGTATTTTCTTCACCCTGATGTTGTTTAATCAGAATATTTTATACTTAGACCATTTAAGTCATCTGAGACATAATAAATAACCTCTGGTAACACTTGAACTCACATCCTGGAATTTTAAGTGAGATGAAGTTGAGTGATTATATCGAATCAATTGCTAAGTCTACTGCTAGGAAAGTTGGTTCACTGTTCTATGCCAGACAATTTTTCTCTTCCGAACACTTCTGGCACATTTATAAATAAACCATTCATCTGTTCATTGAATACTGCTGACAAATCTGGTTTGGTGCTCCTGCTATATATCTCAAGATTCTAAAAAAAAAAAAAATTCAAAGAAGGGTCTGTAATATAATTATTCCTGACATGGCATTTTAAAACCAATTCATTTTCTCACAGTCTGTCTTTTGTACAAATATTTTCATGGCAATTTTTCTGATCAACTTCTCACCTTAGTGTTTCGACAGCATGAATTAGAGCATGATACTAGATTGGCAACTAGGTCTCACAGTTTTACTGTTGAACTAGCTAGATGCAGCCATATGTTCCATTCTAATAGTTTCTTTTCTCACACTTCTCAACTGTGGGATTCCCTTTTGATTTCTTGCCATCTACAATCTTCAAAAATTTAAATGCAATGCCAATAGCCATCTTCTGTCTCCCTGAATCATGTTCATTTGTCCTTTTCTCCTCACAGTAACCCCTTACATCCAAGTGGTATTATCACCTTCCCCAAGGTGAAGTGATTAAAAAAAAAGAAAGAAATTAATTGATCTTTCTTATTCTGATTTCACAACAAGGTTCTCAAGCTAATCACTGAATAAATTTCTCGGATAATTTTTATATGCACACACATATGGTGAATTCTCCCATTCATTTGGATGTAGGAAGGCAAAACAGATGGGATTTTTGTGGGGAAGTGTTTTAATAGAGAAAAGGAAAATGTGACAACGAAATCCAATGGCACATTAGGAGAGTGAAAAATGCCTTCCAAAAGCTAAGTAAAGTATTAAGACATAGAAATTTTTTTATTAGAAACAAAGAAAAAAAGTACTGAACTGTTATGAAATGTCAGTCCTATATGGTGACTATGATTGTCCAGCAGTGTTTGCTGGACAATCTCCTCACAGATGAAGAAGAGCTTTGAAGCAACAGAAATGTCGTTCTACAGAAGGATGCTGAGAATACCATGGACCGAACATGAAAGCAACAACAAGGTTTTAGAGAAAATGGAAACAAAAAGAACGCTTACACTTGACATCAGAAAGAGAAATTTGAAGTTTCTAGGGCACATAACGAGGAAAGAGGGATTGGAAAATTTGATACTCACAGGACAGATTGAAGGCAAGAAGGTCAGATGAAAATAACACATAACCTACCTAGTGAGCTTGAGTAAATGGATGGTAGAACAAGGTTTATGAAAGTTTTTAAAAAAATGACAAAATTTATTAAGAGCTACAAAGGGTAGGAAATTGTGGAGAGCCATGATTACACAGCACATAATGACTAGAACAAGTCCCAATTTTCAGAATGATTACTAACAGAAATGATACTCCAAACAGATAGTCAAGGTGTTGCATTTAAAGTTTTCTTTTCCTAGGTTGGTTATCCATTTGGCCTTACTTTTTTACCCACAGCTGTGCAAGGATATTTGAGCAAAAATAATTAATGACCTCAGTCAGAATTTGAACTCTGCATGCCGTTGCCACTTTCTGTGCCAATAACCATTTCACTAAATGTACATACATTTTTTTTTCTTTTAATCATTCCCCCCCCCAAACAAAGTGATAATGCCACAAGAACACACGGGGTTACAGGGAATGAACAAGAATGGGAAGTCTGAGAAGGGGGTGGATTGAGGAAAGGACCCAAAAAGGAACATGCTTCAAGATGTGCATTTAAATTTTTGATGATTGTAATTATCAGGGAAGCAAGAAATAGGAAAGGAATTCCATAGCGGTTGCATCTCGCTAGTTGATCAGTAAAAGACCTAACTGCCAATCTAGTTGCATACTTCATTTCATGGAGTCGAGGCAACAGAGAAAAAAGCTAATCAGAACAGTTGCCATGAAAATATTTGTAGAAAAGACAGAGGGAAGTCGCAGCATATTGGTGAGAAAGTGAATGAAGATGCTGGTCAGGATCACTTACATTAGAGACCCTTCTTTGAGTTTTTTGTCAGGAATCTTGAGCACCGGAATGGATATGGTAGCAGTATTCAATGCATAGATGAATGGTAAGTGCTACTAGAACTTTCTAATACAAGGTAAGGCTATTGGCAACATAATCAGTGAGAAGGGTGGTCAGGATTAAAAATAAAACCTGTCTAATGGCAAATAAACCCTTTTATGGTAAAACTAGCCAGCCACCACAGGAATGTTGAAACACCTGGGTTGGTGTGGTTGCTTGTTGAGAGTATTGGAAACCTTAGCCTTCCTTAAGGTGTCCAACTTAAAGAAACCTGATGGCAGCGACCAATGATGGAATCTGATTCTTATTGGGTACATGCTGTTCTTGCTTGACCCAGTACAAAATCATTCTCTATTTAAAAAAACAGTTCAAGCCCAATCATTACTTGATATCACAGGTGACAATTGAGTCTTGCAATGATATCTTTCAAGGGTTATACTTGACAACACAATGGCAGAACAGTAGAAAAACAACTAAAATGGATAGCAAATGTAACTTAAAGGGAAAATAATGATATAAGCTGTTGATGTTCCACACTAATTTAAACAAAAGGCTATGAAGGAAACTCCCATCAATATTGGAAAGCAATAACAGTTACTGGACTTGAGAAACCTGTTTTCCTGAAAAATTGTTTTCATAGACAAATTTTATAAATTTCAACTGAAAGTAGCACTAGCTGCTTGGTTTATTGCATGTCAAATGTTACCTTACAATATATAGTTAATATTACCACAAGCATTACAATAAAAAACTGTGTTTTATTTGAAAGAAAATAAAATTCCTCTTTCTATATAACATTTGAAGTAAATTTATCTATGACAACATAGAAGTTAGGATTTTATTGCTACTCCTAAGATGAAGATCAGAGACTCCCCAAAAACATGAAGTGTTTAATGAGATGGGTGCTGTTAAACCTATTTTATTATTAAGGAAGAGATAATTTCTCCTTTCAGAGACTTTGTTCACATATATATTAGGTTGGTGCAAAAATAATGTCGTTTTTTGACGTTCAACTTCATGTGAGAAAATGACATTAATTTTGCACCATCCTAATATATATTACGCACATTATTCATGCAAAAACACTGCTATAAATTAGCAAAAATAGGAGCAAAAAAAGGGGGAACAGTATGTGCATTAGACAATTTACTAATTTACTGTAAGCAGGTAGAAAAAGAAACACGGAAAACAAAAACAACAGAATAAAATACACATTTTTGAGAAAGCCAATTTAACATTAAAGGTTACTTTGTAAATCTCTATAGACTACTTAAGATATTCAAAACGCATTAAATTTTACGAAATGAGCAACAGTAGATTTCCATATTGAGATAGACAGAGATAACTGAGATATAGAAGAGGCATGGCACGTGGAAGTAGAACAATCTAGACCGGTAGATGAAATAAAGGGTTCAGTTCAAAATTCCAATCACCTGAAAAAGGCTGGAGTGTACAACAATCAAAAAGTCATGTTTATGACAGTAAAGATGAAGACAACAGTCCAAACAATGTAAATAGATTGAATATTTACAATACACCATCTCAAAAATATAGACGGTGAATATGACAATAAAGATGAGGACAACAGTCTGAAGAATGTAAATAGTTACCTCATCTCAGAAATATAGACTGTGAATATGACAATAAAGATGAGGACAGCAGTCTGAACAATGTAAATAGTGTAAATAGTTACAATACCATATCTCAGAAATATAGACTGTGAATATGACAATAAAGATGAGGACAACAGTCCAAACAATGTAAATAGTGTAAATAGTTACAATACCTCATCTCAGAAATATAGACTGTGAATATCACAATAAAGATTAAGACAACAGTCCAAACAATGTAAATAGATTGAATAGTTACAATACATCATCTTAAAAATATAGACTGTGAATATGACAATAAAGATTAGGACAACAGTCTGAACAATGTAAATAGTGTAAATAGTTACAATACCTCATCTGAGAAATATAGACTGTGAATATGGCAATAAAGATGAGGACAGCAGTCTGAACAATGTAAATAGTGTGAATAGTTACAATACCTCATCTCAGAAATATAGACTCTGAATATGGCAATAAAGATGAGGACAACGGTCTGAACAATGTAAATAGTGTGAATAGTTACAATACCTCATCTCAGAAATATAGACTGTGAATATGACAATAAAGATGAGGACAACAGTCTGAACAATGTAAATAGTGTAAATAGTTACAATACCTCATCTCAGAAATATAGACTGTGAATATGACAATAAAGATGAGGACAACAGTACAAACAATGTAAATAGTGTAAATAGTTACAATACCTCATCTCAGAAATATAGACTGTGAATATGGCAATAAAGATTAGGACAACAGTCTGAACAATGTAAATAGTTACAATACCTCATCTCAGAAATATAGACTGTGAATATGGCAATAAAGATGAGGACAACAGTCCAAACAATGTAAATAGTGTAAATAGTTACAATACCTCATCTCAGAAATATAGACTGTGAATATGGCAATAAAGATGAGGACAACAGTCTGAACAATGTAAATAGTTACAATACCTCATCTCAGAAATATAGACTGTGAATATGGCAATAAAGATGAGGACAACAGTCCAAACAATGTAAATAGTGTAAATAGTTACAATACCTCATCTCAGAAATATAGACTGTAAATATGGCAATAAAGATGAGGACAACAGTCTGAACAATGTAAATAGTTACAATACCTCATCTCAGAAATATAGACTGTGAATATGGCAATAAAGATGAGGACAACAGTCCAAACAATGTAAATAGTGTAAATAGTTACAATACCTCATCTCAGAAATATAGACTGAATATGGCAATAAAGATGAGGACAACAGTCCAAACAATGTAAATAGTGTAAATAGTTACAATACCTCATCTCAGAAATATAGACTGTGAATATGGCAATAAAGATTAGGACAACAGTCTGAACAATGTAAATAGTTACAATACCTCATCTCAGAAATATAGACAGATACTGGAGTTCTTGTAGTTTCCTTTCTCTGTCAACACTGTGTCATCTGCATATCTTATGTTGTTAATATTGTGTCTGCTAATAATGAATTCTGGTTGGATTCTGTATCGGTTGAATAAATCTGGCAAGAAGATGCATCCTTGTCTTACACTCCATTCTATTTTTCTATATTTACTGAATTCATTCTCTATGCAAGTGGTTTGCTGCCAGTATAGGTTCTGGATTATTCTAATATCCTTCTCAAAAAGAGATTTTAAAAAGTATAATACCTGGTCAGTTTAATGAGACCATTAGTAATGCAACAAATTAATTTTTCTATTAGAATACTCTGAGAAAAGAGGGCTTGGGAAATTTGACACTCACAAAACATATGAAAGGAACAAGGTGCAGAGGGAGGAATCAGACCACGGAGAGTAGGAAGGATGGCAAAAAGACAAATATTCCCAAGAGCTACAAAGGATAGGCAATTGTGAAGAGTCACGATCACTAACACCCTGAAGATATATACAGCATGTAGAAGAACAAGAAGAAATCATCCCAGTAAACAATGGATAACTTGGTTAGTATAAACATGTAACAATGCCAGCTAAGACCAGTTATTTCACTAATTGCAACTGTTTTCCACGCATCTCGTTTTAAATGAGAACACAGTAGACTTTCTGTATCCTCATCGTCAACACACAAGAAGGATCAGAAAGAACACAATGGAAAGAACAAAAGAGATTTATAAAGGTATAATAGCTTTCCGTGATAGGAAGTCTGGCTAATGAGACAACTGAAAATTCCTTTTCTTAGAATACTCTGGAGATGATGATAATAATAATAATAATAATAAATCATATTTCGGAAAATACTTTCCTGCAAACTATAAAATTTTTTACACTATTCAGATTAATGTCCTCAGCTCTAATGCCATATTCACATTTTTGCCATTGTATGCTCCAGACTTCTTCAGGTGACATACGTTGGAATTTCGAACCAATCTTTTTATTTAGTCCACAGGGGTAGAGTTTTCTAATAGCAAGAGGCTCATGAAATTTCATCTGTGGAAAATAAATTAATCACCCACAAGAACATGGTGACTCTTTTGAACTCTGGAAAGACTGGAAAGTGAATACTGGGCAGCAGCAGTACTCCATTTCATCACTCACAAGACCGTGTAGATACATTTGAATTCTATCAAGACTGGAATGTGAATACTGGGCAGCAGTACTCCATTTCATCACTCACAAGGCCGTGGAGATACTTTTGAATTCTATCAAGACAGCCAAGTGAAGACTGGGTAGTTCCAGTCCAGATATTTTACAAATGTTCCATTTTTGGTCTGATCTGGCTCTTGTAAAGGTAAAATATAGAAGAGCGTGTCAGATACTTACCAAAGTGGTATAAGGAACTGACCATTTTACCAGCACTTTCCTATCACTGTAATGAAGCTTCCCTATGCTATTTCTATAAATATTTTCATCATAAATGTTCAGATGACTTTTCCTCCTTGGTAACTTAGCCACAACTATTTTAGCCTACTACTAGATTGATAACTAGGTCTCATCTTTCCACTATTGAAATAGCTAGAAGTAACACTAAATTCTATTCTAATAGTTTCTTTTCTTGCACTTCTCGCCTGTGGGACTCTCTTCCAGCTTCTTGACTTCCTGCCAACTATGATTTTCAAAAATTCGAATACAACGTCAACCGGCATGTTCTGTCTACCTGAATCCTGTTCTTTTATTGTTCTCTCTCTCTTCTCAACGTTGTCTCAGTTTCTTTCACTAAGTGAACACTTGCATTTTCATAGCTTTCTTGTCTTGCTTGGGGTGAGATGAATAAAAAAAGATCTCCGTTTATGGGTAAAACAATATGACAAACTGGGTTCTGTCACCTTGGTAGGGTAACAAACATAGATGGACAACTGTGAATTCAAAACTTTACAGAAAGCAATGAGAAACAACTCTACTATCTTTCTCAAAAACATGATGTATTTCTTATTTACCTATTGGCCCATAAGTGATTCCAATTGATAAATCCATGGAGTTCTACTGAACAATCAGAATATGAGTTATTACCATATTTTTGTTTTATATATGTTTTAGCATACCTACAGACAAAAATGGGTATGCCCTCCATTCCTATATATACAGTAGTGAATACTGTATGTTGGTCTGCAGTTGGAGATTCATTGTAGAATTCACTTGACTCACTTCGAGCAGTTGACTACTACTTCTATGCACTGCTGGCAAATCCTATATGTGTTGCTCTTGTCCCAAGTATTATCATTCATTACCAACCTTCATATGATTATTCTATTCAGTAACCTTCCCTAGGTTACAACAATATGATACAAGAAATTTTGAACATTATCATTGATAACTCTCTCCTTCAATTTGTGGACAGAAGTTACTATATTCTTAATACTTGATATAATGCAAAAATATCACAATGAAAAAAAAAAAAACGGTCAATAATTATTTATAACTATTTATACTGGGACTCATGCGTGCAATTACAAGTAATCCATAATAATATTTTAAATTTTGAAATTATATTTATTTTTGGCATATGAATTTTTTGAAATTGTTTCTAAATCTTTGTCTTTCAATCATTCCACCTTGCTTGCTATCCTCTTCAGCCATACCCATGAGGTGTGTCGCCCCATTTGAGAGCAACTGTCTTAAACAATGAGATTCTCAGTGGGTGGTAGCTCTCCCCTGGAGAGCATGTCATAACAGTGTGATTGGTGTTCAAGGGTTTGACAGGTGGGAGCACTATAATTTTATCAAGCACGTAAGATAATTTAAATCTTATCACTATGGGCAGTGTAAAGGTTAATGTGGAGAGGGTGGGCCAAGTTAAATCTTTGATCTAGCCTGTTGCATTCACTTTCGCACTTATCTCTTGAGAAAGGCATGAATCCATATTTTCTTCCCCAGCTATGACAACTTAAATAGTAGGGTAGACTTGGTTCTCTAGCCCTGGTGAAAACCAGTCAGGAAAACGAACCATGAATTTAAAACCATGGAAATGACAACAGGAAATCTCTCCATGATCTTTCTAAACAATTTACCATATTTGTCAGCAATTTTTTTTACCTCAAAAATGTCTTGATAATTTACGTAAGATCATGAATTCTGGCATAGATAACCTTCCTTTGGAGGTTAGTATAGGCCTATGAAAACTGTAACCTTTGTCCTCAAGGATGCAAATTTTCAAGACTTATTACAGGAAAATCCAAGTCCTTGATGCTGACAAATACTGAAATTCGCAAATGATAAAGGAAAGGAATTTATGAAGAGATATGACTGACGATGTCCTAAAAGAGCAATAGTATTTCATTCAAGGGATATAGGTTAAATAGTAGGGTAGACTGAGCTCTCTAGCATTGAGTGGCAACCATTATAAGAAAAGGAAAATTCTGTATAGCAAAGCATGTAGAAGGCAACAAATCTACTCCATTATCTTTCCAAATAACCCATAGCAATTCATAGCTAATAAAGAAATGGATGCTGTGGAAAGCCATGATTATTAATGACATGAAAAATGTGGCATCAAAATAAAATGAAAAAAAAAAAAAGAAAAGAAAATATCACGCATTTAGCAAATTTTTTAACCTTCACTGTCAAGTCACAACATTTTTATACATGTGTTTGTCTACTCCTTTTTTACCTATATATTTACATTTTTTTTTTTTAGATGCATTTTAAACATTTAGATGCAAATGCAATATTTGTATGGAGTAAAAGCCTGTAAGTCGAAGTCAGGCAGTTTACTTCCGGCAATGAGCATGTAACATTAACTCAGCGGCATTATCCTTGTTCCATTTGCCAGTGTAATTCTAAGATGGTTTGCAAGCTCATGCAAATATCTGAAAAGGGAGGGAGACTGAGGAAGGAAGAAAAGGTTACAAAATCTTAAAAGAATGGATAGTTTTAGAGCTGCATGTACTCTTAGGAAATCTGGCTGATAACCTTTTAGTAATATACACTAAGATTTTACAAAATATAGACAACACTCTGGATCTAAAATATGTAATTTACATTCAATACTTACTCATCAGTCTTGAATAAAATGGTAGGTTGAAAAATTGGTTCAAAAATAATTTGTCTCAGAACAAAAAAAAGTGGGAGAGAATGTTAAGAAAATGGAGTGTCATCTGGAATAATGGGGTGTGCAGTTCAGGGGGGGGAAAATTGATAAACAGGCACAGCTGATGCTGTTTAAATGGGCCATCAATGACGATGAATTATTCCAGCAAAATGGGACATTGGATACAATGAATTATTTCAGCAAAATAGGACATTGGTTACAATGAATTATTCCACTAAAATGGGATACAAGTTCTCTTTTTATTACTACTCAGTTACTGCTAATCCTGTCCCCACTGAGTTTGTACTACCTGGCCCAGGGACTCAACTCACAATTATGATACTACCAGATTCATGAATTACATTCAGGACAATAGCTCAGTTATTTTGAATTTGGTGGCATATTGAGCTCAATCCCTGGGCTGGTTAGTACAGAGTCGGACTCAATGGAAACAGGACTAGCAATCACTGAGTAGTTCTAAAAAAAATGAAACATGATGAAATGTCCTTAGTCATGGACAACAGAACAACAGCAATCTATTCCTATAAAGGATTCAGGTTAAAATTTCCTGAAGTTTACCTGCATCGACAGCCAAAACATTGATTCAGAGACAAAGACATTTTAATCTTTCTATTCCTAATTCTTCTACAACTAGTAACCCCTTGTGTCTTTGTGGCTTTACTGATTTGCTTTGGGTGAAACTGATTGAAAAAATATAACTTATAATGCTTTGGTAAAATATGATATGTAAATGTTAGGAAAATTAACGACAAATGGAAAATTTGTGTAAATAGTTACAATACCTCATCTCAGAAATATAGACCGTGAATATGACAATAAAGATGAGGACAACAGTCTGAACAATGTAAATAGTGTAAACAGTTACAATACCTCATCTCAGAAATATAGACTCTGAATATGACAATAAAGATGAGGACAACAGTCTGAACAATGTAAATAGTGTAAATAGTTACAATACCTCATCTCAGAAATATAGAATGTGAATATGACAATAAAGATGAGGACAACAGTCCAAACAATGTGAATAGTGTAAATAGTTACAATACCTCATCTCAGAAATATAGACAGATATCAATTAACTCTTCAATATCTGTCTATATTTCTGTCTATGAGGTATTATGTACACTATTTACATTGTTTGGACTACCATCCTCATCTTAACTCTTATTGCTCTTTTCAGTACTGACAGACGTTTCCTTCCTAATCTTTTGTTTGAAATAGTGTGGAATATCAACATTTTCATTATGTCAGGATTTTCCCATTGAGATAAATGGGATATCCATTTTTGTTGCTGCTGTTGAAAGTCCTTAAGTGATTTAATTTCTATTATTTGATAGTAGTTCTTTGTAATTATGTAGTGCCAATTCCTGAAGTTTGAAAAAAGGATGGTTGTTGCTAAGATATCAAGTCATGATCACAAGACCCCCAAAGATTTACATTAAATTTCACCGCTAAGGAACTGGTGTATTAAATATATTCCACAATTAACAAATATATAGGCTCAATGTACATAATATTGTAAACAGCTTTACAGAAACTTTACATTAGATCATAAGCGGTTTGTGAACAAACACACTAAAAATTAAATTAAATTTATCTTCGTCTTCACTGTCTGCTCTTGATAGAGTCCAAAAGTGGTTCATGTTCTTGTAGGTGACAAATTATTCTTCAGTCTGCAACTCTTTCTCACAGATGAGATGCTGCTAGCCTCTCACTGTGCTACTGCTATTTCCATGGTGAGTGTTCAGATGAACTGCACTCCCTGGTTCCACCAGTTCTGATCTTCACAGCTAAGACCTGCCATGCCAAACACATTGGAACAAACCATCGTCATTCTCTTCATATCTCTCTGTTGATATATAAGTTCCATGAATTTCTTCCCACAAACGGCTGCCATGTAGAACTGACTCCCAAGAGGCCGATTCCCCGATCGCTAACCTTTTCAAGTCTAGAGTTAACCATTTCATGTCTATTGTTAACTGTTATCTTCTGCATATATCTGCAGAATTTGTAAATCTTACACTGTAACCCTCGACTTTGAATAGCCCCAGGGTGAACACTATTGTAAGAAAATATCTATATATATGTAGACTTATTCAAAAAGAAAGAGAAGATTTTGAAAATTAAATAAAAACAAATTCTAAGAGACAGAAACGTATTCAACACATTACTGGATAGTAAAAGGTACAAGGCTTATTATTTTAAGGTCGTTCAATTTGTATTCATTCAACATGAGCACCATGCATTGTGTGACAAACATTGAAACAGTATTCCAATACTTGCCACACTCGAATCGATTGATCTGTGGATATTGAATTCATAGCTTCAACAATTTGATGTCTCAAATGTTCAAGAGTAGCAGCCATAGGTGGAACACGCTTTAATATAACCCTACAGACAAAAAATTTACACTTTGCAAATTGCAGTACACAAAATGACTTCTCTTGTGGTGTGGCCATTTTAAGGGTTGATACGAATTGTAAGAATTTAAATTTATACAAAATCTGAAAAAAAAACAAACAAACAAACAAAAAGAAACATTTAAACAAGATTGAAAAAAAAAAAAAAAAAAAATATATATATATATATATATATATATATATATATATACACACATATATATATAGTACTTAGTATTTAGACGAAAATCTTGTGAGCCGTTGACAGATGTGCTAGCACAAAGTCACAAGTCATCATGGCTGAGGGCTTGTGGGTACTGGCCTTGTTCAAATTGTTGATCACACTAGGTAAGATACTCTCTCCTAGTAACTAAGGTCTGATCAGCATAGTTGCAGTATAAACCACAGGTGGGTGTTAAGCAAACACAAATGTGCCTGACTGAACGTCAGCAATAGGGACTGGCTAGGCACCCTAGTAGATGGGTGTCCTCGAATACGAGTGGCCAGCTATTATATACAATTTGTGTTAACCCTTAAAATGGTCACACACTACAATTTGCAAAGTGTAACCTTAAAATAATAAACTTTGAAGGTTTTCCTATCCAGTCATGTGTTGAATGTGTTTCTGTTTCTCAGAATTTAAAAGATGTTTTTGAAATCTTTCTTTTTCAATAACTATACATATATATATATATATATATATATATATACACAATAAAAATATAGTTTTAAGATGTACTATATTTATGAGTAAAAGTGCACAATATCAAGTATAGTGTATGTGAATATAAAATAAAGAAGTGGACACTGTGGTTAACATCAAGTGGTGACTGTTTCAGTCTTAACTACAATCTTCCATCCTGAAGATTGTGTTCAAACAAAGATTGTCACCACTCAGTGTTGAACTCAGTGTGTGTGTGTGTGTATATATATATATATATATATATATCGAAAGAAGTCATGGGAAAGTTGTAGTTTTAAAGCAGTAATTCAATCTTGACGCTTCCTTTGTAGCTAAATGGTATAGGACATCAGGTTATATGACAGTTCCATGTAGGATACAGGTCTGATTTCTGTCAGAGGACACATTTTCTATGAAATTTCTCTGACATTCAAGCCAGGAAATGTTCTTAATACTGTTTATTATAAACAGAGCATTTACTTAAATATTTGTATCTATAAAAATAATGTATAAACAATAAATATATTAAAATAATTGTCAGACTCAGTCCATTCCATAATATATATATATAAGAAATATAGTCTTAAAGTGTGCTATATTTCTGGAATAAAGTGCTCAATATCAGAGATAGAGCGTGTGTAAATATAAAAGGGAACATAGAAGTCAACATTTAGAGGCGACAGTCTGTTTCATGCTAGTGCAATCGTCAGGCAACTAGTACTGTTATTTTTCTCGGCTATTTGTATATAAGGGTCAGTGGTGAATTGTGGGTAATCTATTTTGGCGGTTACTTTTAACTTTTTAACTTTATTTGTTTATTTATTTATTTATGTCAAATTATTTTGCTTGTTTTTTTTTTGTTTTGTATTTTTTTTTTATCTGATACTTCTTATACCAAAATGAAGGAAATTAAATGCCTAACTTAGAAATGTTTATTTTACAACATAATCAATTTAAAAAAAAAAAAAAAAAAAATAACCTTTTCATTATCTGTTATCATCTGGTCACATACAGAAATTAATAAATAGCAATTAGTATAAGAAAGCAAAAAAATAAAATTAAAAATTAAAAAAAAGAAAAATGTCATTTTTTCTTGAGAATTTTCCATTAAATAATTACAAGGACATGCTGAAAAGTACTCGGCCTAGTTCATTTTCAAAAACCAGACAAAATATCAAAATTTATTTTTTTCTTTTAAAGGCTTTTTGATCGTAGTAGAAAATATACTTGGGCGGTGGGGGGGGGACTATTCTGTGAAATTGCTTTTTCAAAGCACACAAATATTTTTTCTTACCCAGACGTTAAAAATAATAATAGAGAAATTACAATATTACATTAGCTACAACCAGTGATGGTCACTATAAAAGATATTCCTTAATAATAGAAAAAGTGGTAAAGATCTCTATTCCCCTTGATGGACAAAACCTTCTTAACGTTAAAACTTTCCCCTGTGTCCATTAAATATGAATAGCAAATTTAGGGACAGCACACAAAAGGGCGTGGCTGTATACAGTGAATAAACAAATTCTTGCATATATATATATATATATATATATATGTATATATATATATATATATATGTATATATATATATATATATATATATGTATATATATGTGTATGTATATATATATATATGTGTATATATATATATATATATATATATGTATGTATATATATATGTGTATATATATATATGTATGTATGTATGTATATATATATATATGTGTGTGTGTGTGTGTGTGCAAGAATTTGTTTATATATATATATATATATTTGATTTTTTTTAAAATTATGGTTGAAATGCACTTTTTTGTTGTAGACTAAATATAATAAACTTACTTCCTTTTCAACTTCAATGAAAAGAAAAATATAGCTTAAATTATGGGTACTTAGCAGTCAGACATTTAAAATCGTCAATTTAAATAAGCTATCAATTTTTTTTCTTCTTTTTGTGCTTAATGAGGCAATATATTAAATATATACCACAAAAACAACATTTGCTCTGAAAAATACTTGTGAATTTGTAAGTTACTTTTAATAGAATCAGTTACGAGGACTTCTGATCACTACTAGACAAAAATTCTAGAAGAAATTTCGATAGAAATTAGATTCTTTAATATCAATTTCTCATAGTAACCTGTCATTCTAAAACATCATTTGCACAAAAATATACAGCACTTCTAATCATTTTACTAGAAGAACATTCAAGAAATTTTTAAGGAAATTAAATTCTGCAACAGCCGTTTCCTATAGAATCAATAAAATCCAGCATTCTAGAAGGTCTTATGCCATATCACATATTGCAACACCTGACTTTTGCAATACTTGTTCTTCCTGACTATTTATCACCTGAGACATTCTGAAAGTGCTGTCACCATAGAGACCAAGGAAATAGTGGGCCTCCTTCTTAATAACAAGCACCACCAGCGTAGCGACAGTGTTACCATAACAATTGTGAACAACATCTGCAGCAGTTCAAACTGTCATCATGGCAGAGATTGTGACAAGGGCCTAAATCATTAGAAGGCTTCAGATAACAATCTCCATCATCCCCCCTCCCTTGTTAAATCACTTTCACCCACACGCTCTCACTTTGGGTCACCTTTTAGCTCACTCTCTCTTTCTGTTGTTATTCCAGCTTCAATACCCACCCCCTTATTAAATAACTATCTTTCACCCTCACTCTCTTTCTTTGGGTTACCTTTCAGCTCACTATCTCTCTATTGTTATTCCAGCATCAATGCCCACCCACTTATTAAATAACTATCTTTCACCCTCACTCACTCTCTTTGGGTTACCTTTAAGCTCAATATTCTCTCTTTCTTTTGTTAGTTAAGTAGCAATTCCCCCTCCCATTATCTTTCACCTTCATCTTTCTCTGGGTTATGGTTGAGATCTCTACTTCTTGTTCGTCCAGTATAAGTTCCCCTCCCTTACTGAGTCACTATCTTTCAACTTTCTCTATCCTCACTATGCTATAGTTCCACATCTTTTACCTCACTTTTGAATAGCCTCCTCTTTTAGTAAAATTGCTCCCCAAAGGAGATCACCAAGTTTGAAAAGAACCTCACTATTCTGTGTTTCTTCCGCTTTCCTTTTAACACTTCTATCTCTCAGTCTTAAAAATATAATTTGACACCAACTTTTTTTTCTTTCTCATATCTTCCTCACTTTTAACAAAATTGTTCCTGAAGGAGACCAAATTAAAAAAAAAAAACACCTAATAATAACCTACATCGTCTTAACTTTCTTATTTTAAAACACATTGTGAAAGGAAACAAATCTTTTAACTAAAAATCACTACCAATTGCAAATAAACTTGCAACAAATATAGTTTAATTTTCCTCAGCTATATTATACCTGTTAAATCAAAATCATTATAATTTTCTTTTCCACTGCAGGAAGAACTGAGCTGATGGAGACAGAACAAAATAATTGAAGCATGCATATATATATATATATATACATATATATATATATATCCTGTAGGCAGTCAGTACTCAATTATATAACTTCTTGAAAGACATTAAGAATAATCTTGATGTTGACTCCCAAGGGACTTAACTCTGTAAATTATTTAAATTTGTATTGCCTGAATTGTTACTCCCAAAATTAATTATCCTATGTTCTATAGGCATAAGAGCTTAACCCATTAACTGCAGTAGTATGATTTTCTGCAGGTTAAATTCTTTACAGAATTAATGGGTGAAGGGGAAGAGCGAGGAAATAGCATCCTCTATTAAGATATTAAGAAAAACTGCTTTAATCAAATCAGACATAATAACAGATAACTTTATCTTTTTAAAGCTATGTTAATTTAAATAAAATCGCATAGCATAGACGATGGATCTTTTTTATTTTAACACCAAATAATTACATTTAAATAAAGGCATAAAAATAAGAATATAAGCAAAAAATAATCCGTATTTTGAGGAGGTTGCTAATTAAACAATTCTAATGACTATATTCTCAATTACAAAACAAGTCGTTTTGAAACCTTCCCAAATCTGTGTTAAATTAAACAGGAAACTTTTTTCATTCCTTGCCATGAATGTCTATTAGGACAATTTCACCTCAGATCTCAACTGGGCAATATTTAACCGTTGTACCATCAAACAAGAGTTATTTCCCTTGTCACTACTATTACTGTATGCAATTTTGAATCCATGTTTATTGTTTTAAAATGTGATAATTAAAATTTAAAAAAAAACCCAAAGAGTCGATTTATAGATTTTCCTTATTCTTGAGAATTAACAAGAAAGACATTAAACACTATTTATTAGATTGTTAAGACATTAAACACTATTTATTAGATTGTTAAGACATTAAACACTATTTATTAGATTGTTAAGACATTAAACACTATTTATTAGATTGTTAAGACATTAAACACTATTTATTAGATTGTTAAGACATTAAACACTATTTATTAGATTGTTAAGACATTAAACACTATTTATTAGATTGTTAAGACATTAAACACTATTTATTAGATTGTTAAGACATTAAACACTATTTATTAGATTGTTAAGACATTAAACACTATTTATTAGATTGTTAAGACATTAAACACTATTTATTAGATTGTTAAGACATTAAACACTATTTATTAGATTGTTAAGACATTAAACACTATTTATTAGATTGTTAAGACATTAAACACTATTTATTAGATTGTTAAGACATTAAACACTATTTATTAGATTGTTAAGACATTAAACACTATTTATTAGATTGTTAAGACATTAAACACTATTTATTAGATTGTTAAGACATTAAACACTATTTATTAGATTAAGACATTAAACACTATTTATTAGATTGTTAAGACATTAAACACTATTTATTAGATTGTTAAGACATTAAACACTATTTATTAGATTGTTAAGACATTAAACACTATTTATTAGATTGTTAAGACATTAAACACTATTTATTAGATTGTTAAGACATTAAACACTATTTATTAGATTGTTAAGACATTAAACACTATTTATTAGATTGTTTATTTATGTGACTAATTTTGCTTACAAGATCATAAAAATATATGAACCAACTGTAATGAAATATTTATTATTTACCATTTGATAAAAGAAATATAAAAATAAATTTTATTCATTATGCACTTGTGGAACTCCCTTCTGGCTTCATGCTTTCCAGCCATCTTTAATCTGCAAAAATATAAATGTAATGTCAATCACTATCTACTGTCCTCATGATTATTCTTTTCTCTTCCTGCTCATTATTAATGTTTCTCTTCCTAATCCTTCTACACCGCTTGTGTCCTAGTGGCTTTACTGCTTTGCATGTTGTGATGCAGATTTAAAAAAAAAAAATACATGTATAAAAATATTTGTGAAATACAAAATAAGAACGTAACTGCAATTATGAATTTTGAAAAAATGCATGTGTATTCCTCTTACATATTTTGATAATTTGGCAATTTTTATTAAAAATTTCGAGTCAAAAGATTTCTTTTCAAATTTATTTCTTTATAAAATGGTACGGTGGAGTAATGCATAGTGACTCGGATTGAGGAATCAAAGAACAGAGTTCAAATTCCAGTCAAATTCATTACATTCATTTACGTTCTAACACCCTTGGAAAAGGTATGAATCCTCTTCTCCACCCCACCCCGCCGCCATGGGTAAATAGCAGGACAGACCACGTTCTATAGCATTGGATGACAACTGGTCTACCGCAGAAAGAAATGGCAACCTACTGTGGGAAAAAATCTGCCTCGTCAGTCATGTATCAAAAGATACACGATCGCGTAAGTGTACATGGCACATAACTGACTGAAATAATGAATCTTTCTAAAACAATTAATAATAAATCTTTATAAAATGTTTAATAATGTTTTTACCAGAAATTCTTTTTTTTCTCTCCATCTCTCGTTCTCTGATGAAGCCTTAATAAAAGTGAAACATGTCAGATTAATAAACGTTTCCTATTTATACTATCTTAACATTCTGTCAGATTCTGCTCCATATTTATTTGATCAGTATTCGATCCCAATTCAGATCAGATCAGAAATTGAGTATTGCTGATATCTGGACTGGAGTTCCAGGCTAAGAGCTCAAAAGAATTTATTCTGCCTTTTGGGAGGATAACATTTTCTCATGCCACAACCCCTTTTTCCTACAGAGCCGGTCACCTTGCTCCTTATTTCCATGGTAAATGTCCAGATAAGCGACATTTCTTTGTTTCCCCAGTTTAGACCTTTACAACTCGGACAGCCTGCGAATGCGATTTATTCCCATCATATTCCTTTAGCAAGAAGCAAGTTCCACACAGGCAGCTTCTTCACAAGAATACTTTGTGGAATAGACTCCCAAGAAGATGCTTCCCTGAAAACTACAAACTTAATCTCTGTATGTCTAGAGTCAACCATTATCTATCCTACATATCCTCATAATCTGCACTTACTGTATCCTCTTACGGCTATACAACAACCTCATTCAACAACCCTCTACCTTCAGCGGCACTTGGGCCTTATTTTGGGTGAGCATTTAGTAACAAAAAATAATGCTGATAAATATTGGCTTAGTTTTGCAGTATACCTCATCCTTCACAATGTAAAAGGTTGATTTTAAAGTTATCAATAATTTGCAAGTTATTTAAAGCCAGAAAATATTTTTAGATTGTAAGAATTCTGGGGAGAGATGATAATGGTTTAGTAATACAAATCTTACTAATTAACCCATAGCTGGGAGGAGAATAGGTACCTAATCAGAATTTGATAAGAAATTATGTCAATATAAAATGAAGGATCAGTTCTATATATCAATCAATACATAAACTGATCCCTCACTTTGTGGACACAGTATCTTCTATACATTTATTTTCCTGAGAGTGTAAGTAAATCTAAAAGGTTTAAGCCTGTGTAGCTAATCAGTAATTCATGACTGACGGATTTGTTCTCTCAGGTTATCGACCCATTGCAGGTTATTTAAAGCTAGAAAATGTTTTTAGATTGTAAGATTTCTTTTCAAGAGTTAATGATTTACTGATACAAGTCTTAATAATTAACCCATAGCTGGGGGAGAAATGGATTCATACGTTTCCCAAGGATATTTGCCCCCAAGTGAATATAACAAACCCAACTGAAATTGGAACTTGGCTATCCAATTAACAATTCTGAGCTGTTATCCATTACACCACCTGCACATCCAAGCTTACAGAACCTGGTATTTCCAAGCGGTCACTCATATAAGTACTGACCAATTTTTTCTTAACTTTGGTGATTGTATAGGAACTAGTGTTTCAATGTGATGTCGCCAGAAGCCACCACTGAATTGTGTCAGAGGAGAGATCCGCTACCAGGTACTGGTCATCAAATAATTTGGAGGTGAACCCATACACTGTGGTATAATCTGTATATATATTTACTAAGGAAATGAAGAATTTGGGGTGCAGATTATTGATATAAAGTACAAAGAGGGTAGTATTGAGGAATGAGGCTTGAGGGATGTCAGCATTGATCTCGTATGACTTAGAGGATTGGCCATTAATGACAACCTTCATAGACCTATTTGACAGGAAAGACTTGATAACTGTGGAATGCTTCTGCTTTATAAAGAAAATGATAATGATTTTGGAATCAAATTATGTGAGCATCACAGATGCAGATGTGGTGCCTCCATCGATGAGTTTGGTTTGCATCCTCTCTCCTGTTGTCATAGTGCCGGCCGCTTTCCACGGCATGCAGCAATTAACGACATCATCAAAAGAGGTTTGGATGCAGCTGGGTTCCCTTCCCAAATAGAACCCGTAGGCCTTGACCGTGGTGATGGAAAGCGGCCGGATGGCATTACCACCTTCCATTTTAAAATGGGTAAGTCGTTGATTTGGGATGTGACCTGTGCGGATACGTTTTCGGCCGGTAATTTGATCAGGTTCGCGGTTGAGCCGGGGTTCGTCACCCGAGACGCAGAGGTAAAAAAAATATCTAAATATTCTTCTCTTGCTGATAGATTTTTTTTTACTCTTGTGGCAGTGGAGTTTTCAGGGGTTATTGGCCCTCGTTCGATGGCGTTCCTTCGGAGGATTGGCGCGATTGCGTCTCGATTAAGGAACGAGCCTCGCGAAACGGAGTGGCTCTTGCAGCGTGTCTCACTGGCGACAGTTCGAGGTAATGCTTTCTCCATCATAGCAGCTGGCAGTGGATAGAAAAAATTGTTTATAGTTACGTTGTTCTGAAATTTTCATCATTGGTCGACTGAACTTGCTTTGTTTCAATGACTTTTGTTTTGTTATTAGTTGCTTTATTTATTTAGGGAATTTTATGGCGTTGAATATGCCAAGGACTGACATTTTCTTGAGTCTCATATTCTAAAACTACTTCATTTATTTACTGTGTACCTTCAGGACACTGGTGATCATGGACCTCCACAACTTCCTGTCTTTGTAACTCTTAATAAATTTTGTCTTTTCATTATCTCTCCTAAACCTTGTTCCCCCATCCATTTATTCAAGCTCGCTAAATAGATTATGCATTGTTTTCCTCTGTCTTTGAATCTGGCCTGTGAGTATCGTCTATGCATTGAATACTTTTGGCATATCTGGTCTGGTGCCCCCTGCTATTCATCTTAAGGTTCTTGACAAAATCCAAAGAAGGATCTGTAATGTAATCGATCCTGAATTGGCATCTCGACTTCAAATACTTTCTCACCAACATGGCTTCTCTCTTCCCTACAAATATTTTCATGGCAACTGGGTGTCCTGGGTAAGACGATAAACTACGTCCAACAGCAAGGCCACTGATCAGGAGGTTTTGAGGAGCATGGAACCGCCTCTTAATTGCTGGTGTTCCCAGGTTCACCCTGACCCGGGGTGGTAGCACCTGTTAGGGTCCCAGGTATGGGAAAATAGTTAACCCCCAAATTGGGATCAAAACACTGAAAATTTAAAAATAGATTTTAATACCTGAAACACTTTGTAAAGAATTATTGCCAGCAATATATTATTAACAGCATTACATGTTTGGAAAAAAAATATTACCAGAAATAGGTTTTTTGAAGGAAAAAATATTACCAGAAATAGGTTTTTTGAAGGAAAAAATAGGAAAATGAGAGAAAGAGAAACAGGAAAATGAAAAAAAGAGAAAAAATGAAAAAAGAGAAAAATGAAAAAAATGAAAAAAAAGAGAAAAATGAAAAAAATGAAAAAAAAGAGAAAAATGAAAAAAATGAAAAAAAAGAGAAAAATGAAAAAAATGAAAAAAAAGAGAAAAATGAAAAAAATGAAAAAAAAGAGAAAAATGAAAAAAATGAAAAAAAAGAGAAAAATGAAAAAAATGAAAAAAAAGAGAAAAATGAAAAAAATGAAAAAAAAGAGAAAAATGAAAAAAATGAAAAAAAAGAGAAAAATGAAAAAAATGAAAAAAAGAGAAAAATGAAAAAAATGAAAAAAAAGAGAAAAATGAAAAAAATGAAAAAAAAAGAGAAAAATGAAAAAAATGAAAAAAAAGAGAAAAATGAAAAAAAAGAGAAAAATGAAAAAAATGAAAAAAAGAGAAAAATGAAAAAAATGAAAAAAAGAGAAAAATGAAAAAAATGAAAAAAAGAAAAAATGAAAAAAATGAAAAAAAGAGAAAAAGAAAAAAAGAGAAAAAAGAAAAAATGAAAAAAAGAAAAAATGAAAAAAAGAGAAAAAGAAAAAATGAAAAAAAGAGAAAAAGAAAAAAAAGAAAAAAAGAGAAAAAGAGAAAAAGAAAAAATGAAAAAAAGAAAAAAAAGAAAAAATGAAAAAAAGAGAAAAAGAAAAAATGAAAAAGAGAAAAAGAAAAAATGAAAAAAAGAGAAAAAGAAAAAATGAAAAAAAGAGAAAAAGAAAAAATGAAAAAAAGAGAAAAAGAAAAAATGAAAAAAAGAGAAAAAGAAAAAATGAAAAAAAGAGAAAAAGAAAAAATGAAAAAAGAGAAAAAGAAAAAATGAAAAAAAGAAAAAAAGAGAAAAAGAAAAAATGAAAAAAAGAGAAAAAGAAAAAAAGAGAAAGAAAAAATGAAAAAAGAGAAAAAGAAAAAATGAAAAAAAAGAGAAAATGAAAAAATGAAAAAAAAGAGAAAAAGAAAAAATGAAAAAAAAGAGAAAAAGAAAAAATGAAAAAAAAGAGAAAAAGAAAAAATGAAAAAAAAGAGAAAAAGAAAAAATGAAAAAAGAAAAAAATGAAAAAAGAGAAAAAGAAAATGAAAAAAGAGAAAAAGAAAATGAAAAAAGAGAAAAAGAAAATGAAAAAAAGAGAAAAAGAAAATGAAAAAAGAGAAAAAGAAAATGAAAAAAGAGAAAAAGATAATGAAAAAAGAGAAAAAGATAATGAAAAAAGAGAAAAAGATAATGAAAAAATGAAAACGAAAAAGTGAAAACGAAAAAGTGAAAACGAAAAAGTGAAAACGAAAAAGTGAAAACGAAAAAGTGAAAACGAAAAAGTGAAAACGAAAAAGTGAAAACGAAAAAGTGAAAACGAAAAAGTGAAAAAGTGAAAAAGAAAAATGAAAGAAAAAAAAAAGGAAAAAATATGTTAAATGAAAATGTAAAGAAAATAAAAAAGAATAAAGAAAAAAGGAGGGTGAAGAAAAGATTGAAATGAGAAAAATAGTTTGGAGAAGGAAAAATTTAGAAAGGCTGGATGCAGGGAATTTACAAATGGAGGAGAAGAAGAATGCCAATTGAAAAAGAAAAATGAAAACAGAGTGCATTTGAAAGGTCATGATTGATGAGTGCTAGTGGTATATGGAATTTCATTTCGGACAAATTTGCACTTGAAAATGTCTATCATTTGGACTCATGTATTGAGTGGACAGAAGAAAAATAGGTCAAATAATGTCGAAGAATTCACAATTTTTGTGTTTCAATGAAATCTATAGGATGGAAGAGAAATAGGCATGGAGAGTGATGGAGAGACAAAAAGGGAGAAAATGGATAGGGAAGAAAGAGCAGTGGGAGGAAACAGATAGGGGACAAAGAGAAGGAGGGAAACAGAGGAACAAAGAGAAGTGGTGAATGGGAACAAAAGCAGGGGGCAAACAGGGGGAAACAGAGCACGATAGAGCGAGAAAGCAGATAGATGCAGAGAGAGAGAAAAAACGGAGAGAGAGCATGAAAATGGAGAGGGAGAGTGAGAAAACAGAGAGAAAGAGCGAGAAAACAGAGAGAGATAGAGAGCGAGAAAACAGATAGAGAGAGAGCACAAGAAAACAGATAGAGAGAGAGCACAAGAAAACAGATAGAGAGAGAGCACAAGAAAACAGATAGAGAGAGAGCACAAGAAAACAGATAGAGAGAGAGCACAAGAAAACAGATAGAGAGAGAGCACAAGAAAACAGATAGAGAGAGAGCACAAGAAAACAGATAGAGAGAGAGCACAAGAAAACAGATAGAGAGAGAGCACAAGAAAACAGATAGAGAGAGAGCACAAGAAAACAGATAGAGAGAGAGCACAAGAAAACAGATAGAGAGAGAGCACAAGAAAACAGATAGAGAGAGAGCACAAGAAAACAGATAGAGAGAGAGCACAAGAAAACAGATAGAGAGAGAGCACAAGAAAACAGATAGAGAGAGAGCACAAGAAAACAGATAGAGAGAGAGCACAAGAAAACAGATAGAGAGAGAGCACAAGAAAACAGATAGAGAGAGAGCACAAGAAAACAGAGAGGTGATAAAGAGCAAGAAAATAAAGCATTATAAATTGGCTAAAATGTTGCCTGTCATATGACATTGTTTTAATGTGAAGAAAATGTTCATAAATTTAGACTGGCTTTTATGACTTTGGTAAGGAAACATAACATAATATTAAAATACATTTCCACAATATTTCTATTTTCTGTTTTAATGCCAAAACCCTTCAAGATGTAGGCGATCCTGATTCTCCAGACATTTCTTCAGAAGGATCTCTTTTATTATTTTATTGTCATAACTTCTTTAGAAAGGTAGTTGAGTGGTTTCCTGTTGTCTTCTCTATAGTTTTGAATTCTGAGTTTTCCTTCTCTTAGACTGGTTGCTAACCAAAACCAGAGAGTCTAATCTACCCTGCAGAGTTGGAGTGAGAAGAGATGAATCCAAGGGCATTTGCATGAAAGAGAATACAACAGACTAGCCCTGAATTTGATTGGTTTTGGTTTGATTTGGTTTACAGCATATCAACCTCAAAGGATTATTGAATGCCGACAATTTTTATTGCTGGTAATTTTTTTTTAAAAAATGTATTGCTGGTAATAATATTTTTCAAAGTATTTCTGGTTTGGTTTGGTTTGTTTTATGGCATATCAACCTCTTATTTAATGCTGACAAAAGTTTTATTGCTGGTAATGTTTTTCTTCAAAAATCTATTTTTGGGAATATTTTTCCTTGAAGAAATTTATAGCTGGTCATATTTTTTCCAAAGAATGTATAGCTGTATTGCTGGTATTTTTTTTTTTTTTTAAATATTGCTGATAAAAATTTTTCCTTCAAAAATTATTGCTGGTAATAGTTTTTTTTTTATTACAAATTATTTCTGGTATTAAAACCTGTTTTTACACAATATCAGCAATATTTTACACAAGTTTGGGTGTTAACTATTTGCCCATAGCTGGGACCCTAACAGGTGCTACCACCCCGGGTCAGGGTGGACCTGGGAACACCAGCAATTAAGAGGTGGTTCCACGCTCCTCAAAACCTTCTGATCAGAGGTCTTGCTGCTGGACGTAGTTTATTGTCATATCCAGAACAGAAAGTATTTCTGGTATTAAAACCTATTTTTACACTTTCACAGAATTTGAACTTGGATTGTCAATGCCACATTCTACTACTATAACCATTACCTATTCTGCACTTGTTGTGTTTTAGTACATGACCAGAATTGTTTTTGTTGTTATTTTTAACTAAACAATTAAAAAACGAGACGGATATAAATACTAATTTCCCCACATATTGATAAAGTTAAAAACATAATGTTATGTGATTTGCACATTTCAAAGCAACAGTCTGGCTCTGATGCAAGTTCACAAATGGATGATTGACAAAAAATAAAAAATACCTCAAGATTTTGACATCCTAAAAGCCATTCTCTTCAAATTGACTCATCTTCATTCCCTTCATATTCTCCAGATGAGGAGAAAGTTACACTCAAGAAACTTCTTCCCCAGAACTGATACATCATGGAATGGACTCCTGAGAGGATGTTTCCCTGATCACTACAATTTTAACCACTTCAAATCTAGGGTCAACCATTATCTAATTATTATAATCTATATTGTACTCTTACTTTGTATGTCCTTACATCAAGTTCATTTAGTAAGTCTCTACCTTGACTGGCTCTTGGGTTTCCTACTGGGTGAAAAACAATGTAAGAAAAAAAATACCTGGAACTTTTACGGAACTGGCCAATAGACGAGAGACCATTATCAATAGAAGAATAGATGTTTGACTACAATGTGCTTTAAAAATATATTTTCAGAAAAGAGACATTTGCTTATTATTTTGGGCAAGCGTGTTTCTTCATTTAGACGATGTTCATATCAATTATTTCCTGTTATTATCTTTGATTTCAAGATCGTCATCTTTGATGTCTTCGAAACTTACTGAGCGAAATCTTCAGGAGAAATGTTTCACTTCTTTTTTTTCTTTTTTTTAAAAGGGAACAATGGTGATGAATACCTGTGATTTGGCATCTGTCTGACTACTTGTTCATTACCCTCAATCAAAGAGATTTTTTTCTCCAGAGTTAGAATGCTGGCATTGTGACTATGACAATTAGAAAGAGAGAAAGAGAGAGATGTGCTGGCAACACCAACAGCAAAACTGAATTCTTTTCTAAAAATATCAGTAAAATAGAAAAAGAAAAAAAAAGGATAATGAACAGTCAGTTTGTTTTTTTCGTTCAGTGAGAAGAAAAAATCTGAATCTTAAACAGCACCAGGCACAAAATGAAGAATTACAAGGAAGCTGATAAAAAAGGAAGATGAAGGACTATATTTGGAATATCCTAATGACAAAATAGATGAGAAAAAGACACAATATCCAAAGTGGTATGGGTGATAAATAATGCTGCTTCTTGTTGTCAACTAGAACAGATCAGTTACCCAGATTAGACTGATTACTGTAATAATTAGAATCAGCTGCACCCAAAGAAATTCCAAGGTTCTGAAATCAAATATCAGAGTTGATAGTTCAAATTCTGGGCCAGTCTGATGCACTGAGGAAAGCCATGAGGATTGCCTATTGTCTGGTACACGCTCCTCCACAGTCTTTTGAACAGGAATAGAGCTTTATCCCTAGTTTTATGTTTAAGATTGGGTTTCTGGACCCTTCAACTCTATACTCTTAATGTCTCTGAATTCTGAAATTTTATTCGCTAATTAAATCTTGACCACTTCAAGTCTAGAATTAGCTGTCTTTCCTGTTGCCCTTTCTTATTCTCATACAGTTCCACATAGTAACACTCTACCTTGAGTGACCCTCGGGCCTTATATTGAGTGAACATTAGGAGAAAAAAAAACTAAACAAAAACATCCTGTCTTCTTTTCACCACCAGCTAGGGATTAAGAACAAGGCAGACTGGGCTTTCTTGCTTTAGTTCGCAACCAGTATAAGAGGAGAACTTTGCTTTCAAAACCAACCTGAAGATGGATGTGATAAGTTGGGCAATCTTGCCCAAGACCCACTTACCATTTTGTTGCTTTCATTTAACGGTACATCAACCTCTATGGGTTATTTAATGCTGAAATCTAAATATATATTTACACAATTATATTTTTTTATTTCATTTTTTTTTTTTTTGAGATAATAATTATATAGTGAGACAAGTCTTATTAACCCATAGCCCTAGGGAGAAAAGAGCTGTATGCATACCTTTCCCAAGGGTAATTGCATGTAACAAACTTAACAGAAATTGGAACTCTGCTCTGTGATTAACAATTCCAAGCCATTATCAATTACGCCACCTGCACATCAAAGCTTACAGCATCTAGTATTACCAAGCAGTCACCCAACTAGGTACTGACCAGGCTCGATACTGCTTAACTTCAGTAATTGTACGGGAACCGGTGTTTCTGTGTTATGTTGCCGTAAGCCACAACCTACTGTAGCAATGGCTGTAGTGCATGTGGTGTAATTACAATCCTAGTATTTTACTTCTGGTCATTATTATTATTAAATACATTTAATAAATATTATTTATTACTACAATCCTAGTATTTTACTTCTGGTCATTATTATTATTACATACATTTAATAAATATTATTTATTACTACAATCCTAGTATTTTACTTCTGGTCATTATTATTATTACATACATTTAATAAATATTATTTATTACTACAATCCTAGTATTTTACTTCTGGTCATTATTATTATTACATACATTTAATAAATATTATTTATTACTACAATCCTAGTATTTTACTTCTGGTCATTATTATTATTACATACATTTAATAAATATTATTTATTACTACAATCCTAGTATTTTACTTCTGGTCATTATTATTATTATTATTATTATTAAATACATTTAATAAATATTATTTATTACTACAATCCTAATATTTTACTTCTGGTCATTATTATTATTACATACATATTAGAAGTGCATGTGAAAATTTCAGTTTCCCTATTCAAATTTTTGATGCATCGTAATTATTAGTTTAATAATTACACAAAACAAGGCCAAGGAATGGAAGAGAATATCAAAGAGCAATCCCAATAATTAAAAACAAATGTTGGTGGGTGAAAGAGGAATGTCTTGATGATAAGTGCGCAGAAATAGAAAGGAAGACGAACCCAAATGCAGCAAGTATGCACAACAGAATAAAAGAAATAACATCCTGAAAGGGCTCGTCACTCGTCAAAGAAAGAATAACCGATAATTGAAAAAGAAGAAAAAAAAAAGATGATCCATCAGTAGAAAGAATAGGTAAGAACTTTTTCATGATATGTGAAACCAACTTACAGTGCTTGAAAATACTGATGAGTAAGAAATAAAAGACAAGGCATGGTGGACTAATGGATACCGGCTCGGATTGAGAAAACCGGAGAGCTGAGTTTGAATTCCATTTGAATCCATTGCATTCACTTACATGCTAATACCCTTGGGAAAGGTATGAATCCTCTTCTCACCCCAGCCATGGGTAAATAGCAGGACAGACCAGGTTCTATAGCCTTGGATGGCAACTGGTCTACTGCAGAAAGAAACGGCAACCTACTGCAAGAAAAAAAAGTCTACCTTGTCAGTCATGTATCAAAATATACATGATCACCTAAGCATGTATCACACATGGCATATAACGGAAGAAATAGAAAATCTGAAGATCAACACTGGAGAAGATGAACTAGAATACAGTAACAGGATTGGATGCCATCATAACAGAAATACTCTCAGCCTTCAACAAGTTCACAGACGTAGTATACAAAATATATTAGGTCATCCCATAAGTTCTGTCCGAATTTTAACTTTTTGTTAAAATGAACAAAATTTAAAGAGTATTTTATAATGTCTAATGGCGCTGAACATTATTTTTATGTTTAGATGCATTTAAACTGATCAAATTTTATTTCAGAGAACAATAAAATTAAATTTTGTTTGATTAAAACCCTGCTGACATGGAAGTACCCAAGATTCATTTGAAGCACATAATGCTTTATGAGTTCAAAAAAGGAAACTCAGCAGCCGAAGCGGCTAGAAACATTCACTCAGTTTATGGAGAGGAATGTGTGAATGAAAGAACTTGTAGAAGATGGTTTGCAAAATTCAGAGGTGGAGATTTCACCCTTGAAGATGAAGATCGAACCGGACGTCCAGTTGAGTTTGATGAAAAGTTTCTTGAAGCAGCCCTTGAAGAAAATCCTGCTTTATCAGTTGAGGAATTGGCAGTGGTTCTCAGTTAAAAACATACAACTGTTCATCATCATCTTCAACAACTTGGAAAAGTTCCTAAACTTGGAAAAAGGGGTTCCTCATGAATTGTCTGAAAACAACCTCAAATCCCGAGTTGACATCTGCTCTTCTCTCCATTCTCGCCAACTTGTTTCACCTTTTTTGGATAGACTTGTGACTGGCGATGAAAAATGGATCTTTTATCGAAATGTTAAGCATCATAGACAGTGGCTTAGTAAAGGGGAAGGACCCCAGCCACAGCCGAAAAGGGAACTTCATGGGCAAAAGTTCTTCTTTCAATCTGGTGGGATTGCCAAGGAATAATCCACTTTGAATTCTCACCACCTAATGCAACAATTAATGCTCAAATATACTGTCAGCAATTAGAGCATTTGAACCAAGCTTTGAGGAAAAAAAACCTGCTGTAGTGAATCCAAAACGGGTGATGTTTCATCAGGACAATGCGTGACCACACACAGCAAGAATCACGTCACAAAAGATCAAAGAACTTGGTTGGGAGAAAATTCCTCATCCACCTTATTCTACCGACCTTGCTCCTTCAGACTACCATTTGTTTCGTAGCTTACAGAATCATTTGGAAGAAACAGCTTTTGTAACACAGGAAGAGGTTAAAACTGACATTTGTGAGTTCTTCAAATCAAAGCCAAAAGAATTTTACACTAATGGAATTAGTAAGCTTGTTAATAGATGGAAGGAAGTTATAGATAATCAGGGAAAACACATTGTTGATTGAATTTGTAATTAAATGTAACATTTGGTCACTTGTTTTCTTTATTAAAAATTCGGACAGAACTTATGGGATGACCTGATACAATAATGGTGACATACTGGGGGACTTCACTAAATCCGTCTTTGTACATTACCTAAGAAACAAGGTGCAAATTAAAGTGAACTCCATCAGACAATCGGTTTAATATGGCACATAAGTAATCTAATTATGTGAATCCAGATGAACAGAGTGTGAAGCAGAATGAGACAGTAAATAAAACAAAACCAGCATGGTTTTTTGAAGGACACTGGAATAAAAAATGCAATATTTGTGATTAGAATATCAGAAGAAAGAAAGAACAATAAAGGTGCAGATTATGTAAAAGCATTTGACAAGGTATGGCACAAGGAACTATTTGAACGACTACAAAAACTAGATCTATTTGGTAAGGATGTCAGAATAATCCAAAACTTTTACTGTATATGGAATCCCCTCAAAATATAGTGTTTAAATATTCAAAATATATTAGTTCTATATATTTGAAATGGCAGTAGCTTGGCTCTCAATTTCATTGAATATTGTTTAGGTGTTGCCATAGAAGGTTATGACTACACAACCAAGAAATTCAAATTTAACTTGCATTGGCAAGACTAACATTTTGCTTGGTGAAAATAGTCACCTACAAAGTGCTAAAGGTTAAAGAGAAAGGAATAAGTTAGGTGAGTGTGATCAATGTGAAGTCTAGCTAGCACTACCTCTTCCCTTATCTTTCTATACCCCAGGGGCCATCCTGCAATGGTTGGTAAGGCATCATTTTAAACTTGGCCGCAAAGCTGCTGAAGAATTTCTGAAGTGGAAAAAATGAAACAATATCAGATCATGGCAGTGATTTTGACCCATGTACCTGGGAGTGCACAATCATCAGCTGTCAATTCTTCTTTATGTTCTTGTCCCTCCTCGAGACATAGACAATTATGGCTCTCCACAATCTCCAGTCCTTTGTAGCTCTTAAGAAATTTTGTCTTTTCGTTATATTTCCAAGACCCTGTTCCACCATCCATTTAGTCAAGCTGACTAAGTATGTTATATGTTTGGTTTTGTTTGGTTTATTTAGTTTAACGTCATATTGACCTTGAAGGGTTATTTAATGCCGACAAGATTTTTCTGATAGGTTCATATGAATAGAGTATGCCTTCTTTATAAGTAATCATTTTATAGATCAGTTTTCATTGACATATTTTATAAAGAGGGATTTTGTCAAGAGTCAAATGTATTGTTGGTAACTGTTGTATTCAAAAATGTATTGCTGGAAATAACTTTTCCTTCCAAAATAGGTTACAAAATCATGTAAGCAAGCAGGTTTGGTAAACTTTCTTTTTTTTTTATATATATATTTTCCTGTAGAGTCCAATTTTTTAATGAAATTTATGATTGATTGATTGATTGATTATTTAACCAGCATATCGACCTTCGTTGGGCCATTCAATGCTGAAAAAGTTTTTTTCCAAAAAGTATAGTTGGTAATATTATTTTTCAAAAACGTATATCTGGTAATAATATTTTTTCAAAAACGTAGAGCTGGCAATAATATTTTTTCAAAAACGTAGAGCTGGCAACAATATTTTTTCAAAAACGTAGAGCTGGCAATAATATTTTTTCAAAAACGTAGAGCTGGCAATAATACTTTTCAAAAACGTAGAGCTGGTAATAATATTTTTTCATTTTCATTCTGGTTTTTCAAAAACGTATAACTGGCAATAACATCTTTCCAAAAACGTAGAGCTGGTAATAATATTTTTTCAAAAACGTAGAGCTGGCAATAATGTTTTTTCAAAAACGTAGAGCTGGCAATAATGTTTTTTTCAAAAACGTATAGCTGGTAATAATATTTTTCAAAAACGTAGAGCTGGTAATATTTTTTCATTTTCATTCTGGTCTTTTGTGATCTTTATAAAAAAGCAATTATTTTGTTGATAAAATTTAATTTCTTAGCTACTCAAATAAAGTTCAAATATGTGGATATAGTTTGTCATCATACCCAGGACGCGGATGTAGTCATACCCCGGACGCGGATGTAGTTTGTCGTCATACCCAGGACGCGGATGTAGTTTGTCGTCATACCCAGGACATGGTAAAAACATGGAAGTTCACTATTTGCCCATAGCTGGGACCCCAACAGGTGCTACCACCCCGGGTCTGGGTGGACCTGGGAACACCAGCAATTAAGAGGTGGTTCCACGCTTCCTCAAAACCTCTTGATCAGAGGCCTTGCTGTTGGATGCAGTTTAACGTCGTACCCAGGACGTGAAATTTATGATGTTATTTGGATCAGTATTTTCAAATAGCTCCTTTAAGTTATCAGATTTTTATTAGAGTTTGAGTTAAGCTTGCTGGAAGTTATGGCAATTTAGTAGAATGTGTTTGACTGTATGTTTCCTAGCATGAGACACATGTTGGCGATTCCTCATGTTTTAGAAGATGTTGGTGGGATTTGTATGTGTGTCCAATACAGAGTCTGGCTAGAACCCACTCCTCTCTCTCCTTCTGGAACTTGACAGTCTTTCACTGATGATTGGTAAGATGTTGAGAAGTTTATTGTTTAAACAGTTGTTCCATAATTGCTGCCATTTTTTTTTAATGGTCCTGTTTATGCTGGGTTGGAAGTCGGTGTGTGAATCTATCTGACCCACTGGATTCTATAATATCTAAAGCCAAGTGTATGGCTGAGGCTTCTGCACTGAAGATTGAGGCTTTGTCAGGCAATCGTTTCTGCGTCGTTATGTTGTTAAGGATAGCAGAGCACTCCACACTGACCAAGATTTTAAAGCCACCAGTGTGTACATGATTATGACTTGGATGAGCTTGTAGAAGATTATGGACATCTTCCATGTAATTAGATAAGTTAGAATTAATTTTAGAGTATTTAGTAAGATTTTGCAGAATTGTAGAGTATTTTATTAACCAGGGTGGGTTTTTTGAGTTGGTGCTTTTAAGAATTAGTGTTGGATTTATTTGTGTTTCACTGACAAAATTTTTCATGTAAAAGCCAAAAGCTTTTATAGCATTTCCTTTTTTATCAAACAGAAATTTGTATTTAGGGTTGAAGGTACAGTGTTAGGCAGGATTAGACGGGCAGGATTTGAGTTTTAGATAATATTGTGATGCCAATTTTTAACATCTCAATTTTAGCGGTGCCTCATGAGCTTCAGCATATAAACTTTCTACGGGTGATGTTTTGACGGCACCCAAACCAGTCTTAATCCTGTATAGTGTATTGGATCAAGGTTTTTTACATGGGATTTCCAAGGGAAACCATATATGAAACATCTGTAATCCAGTTTAGATCTTATTAAAGCTCTATATAATTTTTGGGAGTGATTTCTTCTGGTGACAGTTCTGGGCATTTTATTACTCTTAGATGAATTAAAGAATTCTTTTACTTTATTGTTGTCTATTTGCTTGATTTTTAGTAATTTTTCTGTCTTTTTTGGTTTTTACTTGAATTAAAGGTGTATTATTTTTCTTTTTTTTTTCTTTTTTTTTTCTTTTTTCTTTTTTACAGATTTTGGTTCTATCACAAAAGGAGACATTTTTGATATTTCACAATCTAGTGATTCTATAACTATGAAAGTTGGAAATTGCTTCTTTTTTTTTTTGATATTTCATTTTCACTTTCTGTTTCAGAAATCTCATGTTGTCTCTTGGTTCATTTATAAGAGGTAGCCATATAATTTTGATTTTTGTATTCACTGTGTCCCACCCACCTTGGAGTTCCTTCTTAAGGAACGCTATCAAGGAGGATTAATTCCATTTCCCTTGATCCACCAGGGATACACAGATGGTATAGTTGTGATTAAAGTGGATACAAGCACCCACATTCCCCCACCATATCTATCCAAGTATAGTATGGTGTAAGAATTCGCAGCCACGTTGGTGCCATTATCATTCCAACTAGCCCTTGCCAATATGTGACTAGCAGATTGGAATGGATTCAGCTATTCCATCAACCTGTCTATCACAAGTAGTTGTGGAAACTCCTGGTCATTTTATACCAGATCAGGAGTCACTCAGTCACCAGTTTTGTGAATGTGCATTTTATACATTGCCAATTGTATTGGTGGTATTTTTATTATAAAAACCCATCTTTACACTTTCTTAGTATTCAGACTCAAGTTTGAGGGAGGGGAAACTATTTACCCATAGCTGGGACCATAACATAGGTCAGTGTGAACCTGGGAACAACAGCAATTAAGAGGTAGTTCCACACTCCTCAAAACCTCCTGATCAGAGGCCTTGCTCCTGGATGCAGTTCATCGCCATAACCAGGATGATGTTGTGCATTGTTACCCGCTGTTCCTCTTCTTGTCACTGTCCTGTGAGTATCAGATTTTCCAAGCCCTCTTTCCTAGTAATTTCAGCTGCCTTTTCTTGATGGTAAGCATAAGTATCCTTTTGGTTTTTTTTTCTCTAGAGCTTCATTGTTGCTTAAATATTTAGTTCATAGTAATCATCAGCATCCTTCTGTAGAACCACATTTCAGTTGCTTCAAGTCTCCTCTTCATCTCCAAGGAAAATGTCCAGCATTCACTGCCATACAGGAGGGCAGATATCATGTAAGTGTTCAGTACTTTTTTGATGCTTTAAGATGCAAGGTCAAAGAGAACTTGACAAGTAAGCAATGTCGAAAGATAGCATTTTCTTTTTTTTTACCAAACAGAAATTTGTATTTAGGGTTGAAGGTACAGTGGTGGGCAGGATTTGAGTTTTAGATAATCTTGTGATGCCAATTTTTAACATCTCAATTTGAACGGTGCCTCATGAGCTTCAGCATATAAACTTTCTACGGGTAATGTTTTGAATGTTTTCTGCTAAATCTTACTAAATAACTGAAAATTAATTCTAACTTATTCAATTACATAGAAGAAATCCATGTTTTACAAGTTCATCCAAATCATAAGCATATATACACTGATGGCTCTAAAATGTTGGACAGAGTGAGGTGTGCTGCTATCCTTAACAATGCAGAAAAAATTGCCTGACAATGCTTCAATTTTCAGTGCAGAAGCCTCAACCATACACTTGGCTTTAGATATTATAGTATCCAGTGGGTCAGATAAATTCACTATCTGTACTCACAGCTTGGAATAAAAACCAGGGAAACCCCTTAATAAATAAATTATTAAATAGGATTGTCTATTTATGAGGGAAAAGATGCAGTAATTCTTCTATGCTGGATACTGAGCCATATTGGCATACAAGGAATTGGAAAAGCTGACAAAATAGCAAAGGAATCGCTGAACATGGCGCTCTCTAAAATAATGTTGCCATACACTGATTCCGACCCAGCATAAACAGGACCATTAAAAAAAAAAATGACAGCAATTATGGAACAACTGTTTAAACAATAAACTTCTTGCAAGTAACAAGCTTTGATCACCCAACAAAAGAAAGAGGAAAAAAAAACCTTTCAACATTTATTCCTATGTTCTAACCACTAGCTTTCTGTGCCTGTAATCTTTAGTGTGGGTCCAGATCTAAAAGTCCAAGAAAACATACTTTATCAATTAGTGCAGAGACTAATTGCTACTAATTAAACAACTGTATAGCACTGCTAGTGATCATTAACTAATTAGCTGATTAGATTTACAAATTCGATGAAATAAATGAGAATAATGAAGCAAGAGTTAAATCAATCACCAAATCAAAAGGCTTTAATTTCTTGAAGATTTAAGGCGGACAGCGATGGTCAAAGGTGTCTAAATATTTAATTGAAAAGAAATTGGTGCATGTAAAGCAACATAGGCATCAACAAATTACTTACTACTTAAGAAGTTATTGTCCATTTATTGATAGCATTGAAAAGAAATTATAAAATAAAAGAGAGTATTTGTGTATGAATTGAGGTCATCAAAACATTACGGCCTGTAATATGTATCAAGAACAAAAACTACAGCCGCATAACAACTAAGTATATCAGGGTTACACGTATATAAGCTGGTAAACTGGCCTGGAGTATTATATTTGAAGATATGTAAGAAAAAAAAAAAACATCATCTTATATGCAGTTTTGATGCCTCTGGTAGGCTATTTAGATAAAAAGCTCATTACTGTAGGTTATAATTTAAACTGAGACAGGCATTTCTACTTATCACTATGCTATAAGGATTTTATTTAAGCAGAGATCATATAGTAGGTAAAAAAGAAGGAAAGAAAGAATAAAAATGAATCAATGAAAGTAGAAAAAAAGAAGGAAAGAAAGAAACGGGAAAGAAAAAAAGAGAAAGAAGAAAGAAAAGGGAAAGAGAAAGAAGAAAGAAAAGGGAAAGAGAAAGAAGAAAGAAAAGGGAAAGAGAAAGAAGAAAGAAAAGGGAAAGAGAAAGAAGAAAGAAAAGGGAAAGAGAAAGAAGAAAGAAAAGGGAAAGAGAAAGAAGAAAGAAAAGGGAAAGAGAAAGAAGAAAGAAAAGGGAAAGAGAAAGAAAGAAAAGGGAAAGAAAGAAAAGGGAAAGAGAAAAAAGGGAAAGAGAAAGAATGAGTGAAAAAAGGGAAAGAGAAAGAATGAGTGAAAAAAGGGAAAGAGAAAGAATGAGTGAAAAAAGGGAAAGAGAAAGAATGAGTGAAAAAAGGGAAAGAGAAAGAATGAGTGAAAAAAGGGAAAGAGAAAGAATGAGTGAAAAAAGGGAAAGAGAAAGAATGAGTGAAAAAAGGGAAAGAGAAAGAATGAGTGAAAAAAGGGAAAGAGAAAGAATGAGTGAAAAAAGGGAAAGAGAAAGAATGAGTGAAAAAAGGGAAAGAGAAAGAATGAGTGAAAAAAGGGAAAGAGAAAGAATGAGTGAAAAAAGGGAAAGAGAAAGAATGAGTGAAAAAAGGGAAAGAGAAAGAATGAGTGAAAAAAGGGAAAGAGAAAGAATGAGTGAAAAAAGGGAAAGAGAAAGAATGAGTGAAAAAAGGGAAAGAGAAAGAATGAGTGAAAAAAGGGAAAGAGAAAATGAGTGAAAAAAGGGAAAGAGAAAGAATGAGTGAAAAAAGGGAAAGAGAAAGAATGAGTGAAAAAAGGGAAAGAGAAAGAATGAGTGAAAAAAGGGAAAGAGAAAGAATGAGTGAAAAAAGGGAAAGAGAAAGAATGAGTGAAAAAAGGGAAAGAGAAAGAATGAGTGAAAAAAGGGAAAGAGAAAGAATGAGTGAAAAAAGGGAAAGAGAAAGAATGAGTGAAAAAAGGGAAAGAGAAAGAATGAGTGAAAAAAGGGAAAGAGAAATAATGAAAGCGTCGGCGAATGAGAAAGAATGAAAGCGTCGGCGAATGAGAAAGAATGAAAGCGTCGGCGAATGAGAAAGAATGAAAGCGTCGGCGAATGAGAAAGAATGAAAGCGTCGGCGAATGAGAAAGAATGAAAGCGTCGGCGAATGAGAAAGAATGAAAGCGTCGGCGAATGAGAAAGAATGAAACCATCAATGAATGGGAAAGAATGAAACCATCAATGAATGGGAAAGAATGAAACCATCAATGAATGGGAAAGAATTAAACCATCAATGAATGGGAAAGAATGTATTGTGTGTTCAATACAGAGTCTGGCTAGAACCACCTCCTCTCTCTCTCTCTCTCTCTCTCTCTCTATCTTTCTGGAACTTGACAGTGTTTCACTGATGATTGGTTGGATGTTGTGAAGGTTATTGTTTAAACAGTTGTTCCATCATTGCTGCCATTTTTTTTTGGGGTCCTGTTTATGCTGGGTCGGAAGTCAGTGTATGGCAACATTACTTTAGAGAGGGCCATGTCCAGCGATTCCTTTGCCATTTTGTTGGCTTTTACATTTCTTTGTATACCAATATGGTTCAGTATCCAGCATAGAACTGTTACTGTATCATTTTCCTTATAAACAAAGTCAAACCTATTTAATAATTTATTTATTAAGGGATTTCTCATGTTTTTATTCTCAAAGCTGTGAGTACAGATAATGAATCTGAGTAGATGTTGAATCTATCTGACCCACTGGATTCTGTAATATCTAAAGACAAGTGTTCTGCACTGAAGATTGAAGCATTGTTATGTTGTTTAGGATAGCAGAGCACCCTACTCTGCCCAAGATTTTAGAGCCATCAATGTATATATGCTTATGATTTGGATGAGCTTGTAGAATGTTATGGATTTCTTCCATGTAATCACATAAGTTAGAATTAATTTTAGGGTATTTCATAAGATTTTACAGAATAGTTTTTTATCTTTATTTTTTCATTACATTTTAGGAAAGTTTCTTGAAGACGGTGGGAAGTTGATTAGTTGCCATGAGTAATTCATTTATGTTTGAAGTTTGCCTCGACACCGCCACTGAATAATTTTTTGCATCATGTTTAGGTATTAGGGTGTTAAGAGTTTTTGTTTGTCCAATTTATGTTTAGTGGGTGAAGTGTCCATAATTTCTATGCTCTCTGGTCTATTAGCGTTTTGTTTCTTGTCATGTTTTGTTCTTTGAACGTCTTTTGTTTCTGCTAGTTTTACCTTGTTTCCTTAGATTTTCCATTAGGTTCTTTTGACAATCTTTGTCTGGATGATGAGTTCCCTTGTTTGAGATGGAAGAGAGTTTTGTCCATCTATGTCTATTTGCCTTGGTTCTTCAATGATATACTGGAGTGTGTTATTTTTTTATGCACCTTTTGATTCTCTTGGGAATGTTTAGAGGGTTCTATTTCTTGAAGGATTTTTGTACATTGGATTGTGATTTTGGGAGTTAATTGTTTTGTACATATTGATTCTTTTTTGTTTGAGGTTGACAGGATAGGATTTGTTTTGTCTATGGGAGTTTGGCTTATGTGTGATATACTACATTTTAGTAGTTCTATTAGAATTCATTTATTAGAGTTGCAAGATCTTGGCTTCTTATTGCATTATTCTCTTGGATGTCGTTTTAGTGATTTGATATTTTAGTGATATTTGCATATGATGTTGGAAGTGAATTGGTATTCAACCTGCTTTCTGGCTTCTTGCAACAAAAGATGTTTTGTATGTATTTTATTCTTATTATTTCCTTTTTCCAGATGTTACATTCTTTACAATCTGCTGACTGATTTTTTTACAGTTTGGACATAAAGGAGACCTTTCACAGGATGACTCTTCATGACCCGACTCAAGTTCCCCACATCTTCCACAGACTGATGTTCTCCTACAATTTCTGACATTTGTGACAACTGCAGAGATTAGGAATGTATGGCGCTACCTTGGCTATTTAGTATCCTCTCTTTATTTCTTTCGGTAGAGTAGGTTTGTGGAATGTCAAAATGTAAGTATCTGTCTATATTTCTGAGATGAGGTATTATGTACACTATTTACATTATTCGGACTATTGTCCTCATCTTTGTCGCCATAGTTATTACAACGTTTCAGCCATTCAGTATCTGTCTATATTTCTGAGGTGAGGTATTATGTACACTATTTACATTATTCGGACTATTGTCTTCATCTTTGTTGCCATATTTATTACAACGTTTCGGCTGTTGTACGCTTCGGCCTTTTTCAGGTGGTTGGAATGTCAAACTGAACCCTTTATTTCGCTCACTGGCGTAGACTGTTCAAGTTACATTTGCCAGGTCTAATGGATATCAGTTGTCTCCTGTTAATTCCCTTCTCCAAGTTCTCTACTGCCTTAACCAGGTATTGAATCCACACTCTTTGGGTCCTGTCACTGGATCTAACTAATGCCTTTATCCACTGTGCCATGTGTCCTTGGGACGTTGTGATAAACATGGTGACAAAGATGAGGACAATAGTCCAAATAATGTAAATAGTGTACATAATACCTCATCTAATATAGACAGATACTGAAGGGCCGAAAAATTGTAATAATTATGATGACAAAGATGAGGACAATAGTCCAAATAATGTAAATAGTGTACATAATACCTCATCTCAGAAATATATGCAGATACTGAAGAATGGAAGTATCTACAAAAATGAATGAATGAAAAAAACTGAATGATGACATTTATGTGTTTAATATTTGCTTCAGTGTAATGGAGAAACTTGTCAGTTTCAAATCTTTTTATTTGTACCCCCTTACTTCTTTAAATAATGACCTTCATCCAGATTTATGATTGGTATTGCAATATTTTGTTAAAGTTGTTATGCTCAAATATTTCACAATACAATAGTGGAATGTCAATGTGTATTTTATAGCCACAGAACTCACAAGTAACTTATTCAATCATTAACAAGCAGACTAAGAGACTAAGCAGCAAATAACCGTCTTAACAAACTTGTGCAAATAGTTGGCAGAACGGGGATTAGAAGAGATCACAAAAGGACAAACCTTACTTAGAGATGTTAATCATGACACATAGAAGAATGTTTCCTACAACAGCCGAAGTGCTTTTATAATGATTTTGTAATATACTGATAGCTTGCTTAAAAAGATTAAAACTCTTTTCCTGAATATATGCCCCAATAAAATGGGGGGGAGGGGTGCATCTAATATGCCTATACATTTATTATGCTGTCAGATATGCAATTTCCTTTTGGTATATTGAGTGCTACTGTTAAAGAAACAAAAAATAAAACTGAGTGATTTTGAACAAGGTAAAACTTCAGGTCAGAAGAGGTCAGAGAATTTCTGAAACAACACAATTTGAAAGGGTTCATATTCAATTATGGTCAGTACATAGGGTCAGAGAAGAAAAAAAAAAACCTAAAACAATTACTAAGACATTGGGGAGCCAAGACTTGGCTCTGTGAGCTTTCCAGTCATGTGGACATTTAAATTAAAAAATAACATGTTTACATGACATCAAACAGAATCAAAACTAATTAAAGCAACATTTTTTTTTTAATACAAAGATCTCATTGGAATTTAATTTTTGACAGCGATAGAAGTCAGAGTAAAGCTCAAAATACTTCATAAACAGGCACAGCGTAATTTGCCGTGTAATCCCCATGCTCAGTTTCTAATAAAAATTTCCTGAATAGTTACATTTCGGTATAAATTTACATGCTTAATTCAAAAATAACTAAGAAATTTTGCTAAAATCTACTGTTTTGGAATTATTTCCTATAAAAGTTTGAACTTATTTGTGTCACGGTTACAGCACGTCCGCCATTACCGGCATTGTTTATATACTTTTACCTTGGAGTAGTCATTTGCAGAAGCTGCACTTGTCTTGATTAATGTGCATGCAATGTGAAAACTTTGCACAAAATCATTTACAAAATGAAAAAAAATGCTAAAAAAGAAATAATAAGAAGAACAAATTTAAGATTCAAATTATTTTTTAAATTAAATGTTTGAGTTTTACAAAGCTTGATTATTAAGTAATTTAAAAAAAGATTTCAGTAGTATTACAATTTGCTTTATTATTTAATTCTTATTTGTTGTATTATTTAATTTGTTTTATTATTAAAAAAAACAAAAACTTCTGATTGCTTTTCTAAATAACTTAAACAAATGTACCAGGTTTCCTAAGCCTTGCACAATAATTGAGACAATTAAGATCAGTAAAAAGGTTGTTAAGTAAGTAAGCTTCCACACATGATTACTCCAAGGCAAGGCAAATGTATGTAAATAACATCAGTAATATGTCAAGGTTGCTGACCAGTTCTAACAGATCTTTTTGGCGTACTTCATCGAACACCTTTGTATAATCTATAAACACAAGTAAATGTCTTTCTGCATTTGTATTGCTCTTTCTAAAAACATTCTGAACATGAATATAGTGTTCCTTGTTCCAGTTCCTAAACCCAACCCGTTCTCAATTCAGAGCTGTTCTTCAGAGCTCTCCTAGACTGGTTACCAACACAAGCTAGAGAGCCCACTCTGCCATACTTAGCTGAAGAGAGAAGAACTTTGGCTAAAATCTTGTTTTCTTACATCAGTGGGTGGGCCAAAAATTAGCATTGGGAAATTTAGCTCCTTTTTGTAGTAAGTAACACATTATCTCTCTATATTTCTGAAATGGGGTATTATGTACATTATTTATATTATTCGGACTATTGTCCTCATCTTTGTCGCCATATTTATTACAACGTTTCGGCACTTCAGTATCTGTCTATATTTCTGAGATGAGATATTATGTACACTATTTACATTATTCGGACTATTGTCCTCATCTTTGTCGCCATAATTATTACAACGTTTCGGCCGTTGTACACTCCAGTACTTCTTCAGGTGGTTGGAATGTCGAACTGAACCCTTTATTTCACTCACTGGGGAAGACTGTTCTATTTTCACGTGGCATGTTTAATGGATGTCAGTTATCAGTTATCTCCTGTTAATTTCCCTCTTCAAGTTCTCCACTGCCTTAACCGGGTATTGAACTCACACTCTTTGGGTCCTGTCACTGGATCTAACCAACGCCTTTATCCACTGTGCCAGTGCATGTGGAACTAGAACAGTTTACCCCAGTGAGCAAAATAAACGGTTCAGTTCGATATTCCAACCACTTGTAGAAGGCCAGAGGGTACTACGGTCGAAACCTTGTAATAAATATGGGACAAAAATGAGGACAATAGTCCGAATAATGTAAATAATGTAAGAAACACAATGTTTTGGAAATTATTGCATAAATCAAATAATTGTTGGATCAAATTATTTTGATATTTGTTACCCCAACTTAATTTTATTAAATTTTTGAGAAATTAAAATTCCAATCTCTTCATATTTATATTATTTAAAAAGGACACCTTGGAGAATTTAAATCATCAATTTGTTTTTGCCAAACAAAAAACACCATTGACTGAAAATCTGCCCTGAATCATAAAATAAAAAATGCAATAAAACTCTGACATTAATTAATTAGAATAGCTTTTCATTGCTTTCATAAATAATATATATTAAGCACACTATTGTCTTAGGAAAAAGTTTTTTTCAGTGAATAATCAATTTTTACAAGAATTGTTTTCTTTTTTAAAATTTTAATTAGGATAATTTAAGTTTTAAATTTTAAAATTCTGTATTAATTCCATTCTTTTAGATGATATTATTATTAAGTGAAAATTATATTTACTAACCATAAATAAATAGTAGTACAAATAATACAAATCATCAAACACCAATACTTTTAAAAGAATTTTAAATTTTTTACATGTGTATAAATGTGCTGATTTTTGTACATATGGTGGCAAACATGCTGATTTTTGTAGATATGGTGGCCCATAAATGACATTATCAGAAAATAAGAATGAGAACTATAGTAAATTTAAAACCTGAAAGTATCTAAAATTCAATAAGACATTAGATTACAAAGAATATTAATTTTTTTACACTAAAGCACCCATAGAACAATAGATAAACATCAATCTGTCAAACATGTCAGCAGCTTAAATAAACAGCTACTGCTATGTAAAAAAATGCATTTCTGCAATATTTCAAACTTAAAGTAAAAGTAATATTTATTTCAAATCAGATTAATTAAACTTTAAATCAGCTAATACTCCACAAATAACGTTTTGGAAAAGTATTACTCCAATTACAAGAACTATCTGTCTTGGCATCAAGACGTGGAATTGAATTTGGTTCTTCTGGATTTCCTCACACAAAGTAAAAAGAACCATGCGGAGATGATACTAAATTATACTGAACTATCTTACACATATCAGGTTGGAACAAAAGAAAGACAACACAGGAATTGTTACATCCAATCAAAAACCATATATCCCTAAACTGAGTTGGTATTTTTTACAGCATGGAATTTGGTGAAATTTGCAACATATCCTATACGTACTTGATGTAGTTTCAATCTATAGAGCCCCTTGAAGTCACCTAAAGGTTTCAAATATCAGTTTTGTGTCTCTTCAAGACAAGCGAAAGACTGAGTTATCTTGGTGGAACGAACATTTTGTGCACCCAAATTAGTTCTCTAACAAGACTTTCTTTGGTTAAATAAAAAAAAAAAAATGGTGATCAAAACAGAAATATGTCAGCCTAAAACAAATTGGACAAGTATAAACATGCCAAATCCTTAAAGCTAATTTCTGATTTTTTTTGTTCAATATTACCAAACATTCATGCATTTTTTAAAAAGAGAATAAAATTCATGTGTCATTTCCAAGGTAAACATCTTCAAGAAAACAAAAATTAAAGAAAATGAACTACTTCCTTAAAAGAAAAAAAAATGGGATTACAAAAATGATTTATTTTCGTTTACACGAGTTAATTTACTCCTCTCAGCCCACCTAGAAATACTATTATTGTTGATTTATGAACAAGAAATCCTGTTGCAAATTTTGATTTTACAGCTTGTGGTCCTTAAAAAAAAAAAATCAAACTTATTCAAGATGCTTTTTGTTCGGATTCTTAAATGAGATTAACACTGAAAAGTGGATCTGCAAATCAAAGACATGGATCTCCTTCTACTGACGATCATGTTTACACGCTATCTTACTTGGCTAATTCTAGAGACGTCAGAAATCACAAATAAATAACATAAATACTGTAAAATTTTACCCTGATTTCTATTAGGAAAGACATTCTTATTATTTTCTCATAAAATTATACAGTATATGTTAGCATTCAAGGTGAATGGGCATATAAGACAACACCCAAATTCTCACGTTAAAATGTAGGTTTTGCGCTATATTTGTTGTACTAAACTCTCCCCCCCCCCAAATTGTATTTTAAAATGTATTGAATTTACTAAAATTCAATAAGTATATTCTTTCTTTTCATTCAAATTCTAATAAGGAAAAAAAAAAAAAAACGGTGGGGAGATATTGTCAATTGACTACCACAATCTACAATACCTCATGAAAGGGTGCTGCGTTATCGGTAGGCTATTACAGTAGCCTTAATTACTTTTCAAAGCTAACCATCCACTCGTTCCACTGATTTTGTTTAACATTATCGAAAAAAAGGAGGTGAGGCAGGGGTTAGCTTACTGTTAAATATTTCCCATGCTAACAACCGACCATAAACTACAGGATTTATAGTTCATATTTTATACCTGGATTATAAAATAGCCCCCTAATTTTTTTTTTGGGGGGGGGGTATTGTTTTAAGGTTAAAAGGTCACCATGTACATCGACATACAAAGTACTTCACAATGTAGTGCAACACAACAGAATCTGGCCATGATTAGAACACCTACAAAGTCAAATGATTGATTTGTTTTTCATAGCGTAACATTTCGCAGATTATTTAAAGCCAGAAAATATATTTTTAGATTCTAAGAAAGTTTGGAAATGAAAATAATTTTTCTGATACAGGTTACTAATACTAATTAACCCATGCCTAAGGGGAAAAGAGGTCGATTCATACCATTCCAAGGGGTATTTGCACATAAGTGAATATAACAAGCCCAGCTGAAATTGGAACTCGGCACTTCAATTTCAAATTCCAAAATGTTTTCTATAACACCACCTGCACATCCAAGCTTACTGCACTTGATATTCCCAAGAAGTCACCCATCTAGGTATTGACCAGGCTTGATATTGCTTAAGTTTGTTGATTTTACAGGAACCGATGTTTCAACGTGATATGGTCCGAAGCCCTCGCCTCCCCACTACCACCACCTTGAAGAATACTACATTCCTGGAGGTTAGAGCAAGATTCAACTAAGTTTAGTAAATATCTGCATTATCTCAAGAGAAAAACTTCTGATTAAGGCTAAAAAAAATCCCTCTGTTACTTTGGTGTTAGTACAAGAACAGGTGATTCAATGTGATATGGCTGTAGGCCCCACAAAGTCAAAAGGGCTCAAAATAATTTTATCTGGGGCCTGAAGAGTCTGGTATTTCATCACTAAGCAGTAAAATCTTTAAAAAAAAGAGTAAATCAATAAATAAATGAAAACATTTGGGGTGAAGTGCCACGTGGCTGGAAGATAAGAATTTCCGGTCAGAGGTTTATATAAAGTCATTGTTAAAATAGTCAATTGCAAGCTGCTTATAGAGAACGGTCAGTTACAAGCCAGTTATTGGGGGCGCTGAGCCATCTGTGGAGATGTTAAGAGGCAGAAAACTATGCAATGTTATATAGAGTTAGGAAGATGAGCCATGAGAAAGAATCAAGGTTCTCACTTGATAGAAGGAAGACTTCGTCCATTTGCCTGATAAGGAGCAAGTTCCACTCAGTCAGCCTCTTCTCTAAAACTGTGAAACCAAACTCCCAAGAGGATGCTTTCCAAACAACAACAACGATCTTGGTCTCTTTCCGGGGTCATCTGATATCTATCCTACAAATACTCATAACATGCATTTTTTACTTCCTCCTTTTCACTCTTTTAAAACAATACCACTCAGTAATCCTCTACCTTGGGACCTAAAATTAAATAATAAAAAAAGCCCCCTTTAAAAAAATTGGATAAATAGTTTCAGCATCCAAGCTTAGAAGTTAATTAAACTAAAGGCGGCATAAAACTTATTATTAAATCCAAAAGGTGATTTCAAACTTTTTGCCTATAGTGTAGGTCTGGACATTTCTACGTCAAGGTACAGTGGCGCCACATATGAACCATTATCTTTAACATTTAGCCCTCAGCATCATTTATAAATATTACTTTCCCTTTTACTGTATATGGAATCCCCCTCAAAATATAGTGTTATATAGTTTGATATATTTGAAATTGCAGGAGCCTGGCTCTCAATTTCAGTCAAGATTGTTTTAGGTGTTGTCATAGAAGGATGTGACTACACAACCAAGAAATTCAAATTCAACTTGCATTGGCAGGACTAACATTTTGCTTGGTGAAAATAGTCACCTACAGAGGGCTAAAGGTTAGTATCTCATGACTTTTGCTATATCAGTGTATGATGATGATGATAATAATAATATGAAGTTATAGCTTTTAGATCTATCCATGACGAACTTGGGTAAAGTTTTGTAAAAAGCAAAATATATTCTATGCACCACTTAAAATGCCATCTTTAGCTTAGAATGCTTGCAGGAAATAATTTTTAGTTTGCACATTGAATTGGCTTACCATTAAAATGATACTGGAAGCCAGTGTGAACTCTAAAAAAGGATTTCTTCAGACACTTAAAAGTTGGATAAAAATGAGCTGTTCTAACTGCAAATTATATGAGAGCTATTGATGACATTGCTTATACAAATAAAGAAAATTGCTAAAATATGAGCATATATCAAAAAGTATTTTCATTTTGTTACATATCTTTTATGGCAGCTAGGTCTCATCATTTTACAGTTGAAATGGCTATATGTAACCGTAAGTTCTATGCTAACAGTTTCTTCTCTCGCATAAGATTCACTTATTGGCGTCTCGGCTTCACTCACTTTCCTACCACCATAATGTAGCTTTCCTGTGCCTTTCCTTTAAATAATTTCATGCTAATTCTTCTTTTCACTATGGTACATAGACTTTATGAATTTAAGTGCAGTACTAGATTGGTGGCAAGGTCTCATCATTTTACAGTTGAAATGGCTAGATGTAACCGCAAGTTCTATGCTAACAGTTTCTTCCCTCACACTTCTTGTTAGTGGAACTCTCTTCCAGCTTCTTGCTTTCCAGTCAACTTTGATCTTCAAATATTTAAATGCAAAGGTTATCTTTTGTGTTCTTAATTCCTGTTATTGTTCTCCATAACTTTTTTTTCTTTTTTTTCTCATATTCTCTAACACTCAGTAACCCTCTTGTATCCCAGTGGCTTTATTTCTTTGTTTGGGGTGAAATGATAAAAGAAAATATATGGGATATTCACAATGACAAACTATTACTATTCTCTTTACATTCATTTGAAAAGGGGACAAGTTCCACTCAGCCATCTTCTTCACAAGAACTTGCAATGTGGACCAAACTCCCAAGAGGATTCTTCCCTGACAAATACAATCTTCGTTTATTTCCGGGATTAACTGTTATTTATCCAACACATATTCGTAATATGCATTTTTTACTTCCGAATTGATTAAAAATAAAACAAAAATTTTACTTGAGAGCAAATTTTGTGTTCAGTGTGTGATGGGAGAATTGGCGCCATTTTATATTTTTAACTTTGTACATGTGCATTATCTGTTTTTTATTTTGTTGACTTTACAGTATAGTAGGGTCAGTTGGGCACCATCTGTTAGAAAAACTTCATGGTGTTTGAACCAATCATTAGTGATGATGATGTTATGCCTCTATTCTTTTTCTCACAGGGCTTCAGACTGAACATGGAGGCCTATATCATGTGCCTTGAGGAGATGGTGCTGCCCTGAGTCAAAAGGGTTGCTGCTGGAAGACCCTATGTCTAGGACTCTGCACCATGCCACACAAGCAAGAGAACCCAGTAATGGCTGTCACACAACTTTTGTGACCACATCACACCTTACATCTGGCCAACTAACTCCCCAGACTGAACCCTCTTGATTATTATGTGTGAGATGCAGTTGAGTGAGAGATCAACTCCTTGTGATATCAAAGATGAACTGAAGGCAAGGATTATGGCAGCTTTCACCAACTGAACCTGTACAACTCTGCAGGTGTATTTATCCACTGGCGATACTCTTTCTCAAAATTCTCCAGGTGGACATGTTCGTGGAGTAAAAGAGCTTGGTTTCAAAGGGAAAGCACATTTCTAAAAATAACCTATTACTATGAAAATGACGTCACTGGGCTTGAGATAGGAACTGGGAATCACCAGATGTCAGTCATTTTGTCCTGAAATAGTTATTTTATCAGCAAATTTTAATAAAGTCTTTTAAAAATGTTTGTTTTGGGATCACAGTGGTGACCCCCAGGGTGAGGCATGGATCTCTTATGTCAATAGTGGAACTTTTTATGGACAGTGAGAGTGTCAAAGAAGAATTTCTTAGATTTACTCACACAGATATTGGTAATATGCAAAACAGTGAAACTGAAAGTGATTTCAACCAAGGAGGAGGAATTTTCAAACCATCACAAGCATACGATCACCCATAGCTACGAGAATTTTTTGTTTTTTTATTGACCTCCTATTACAATATTTTATATTTTAAAGATATATATATATATATATATATATATATATATATATATGCAATTTTTTTTTAATTTTATTTATATATTATATATGTGCGGTACTTATTGAAAGTGCTCAATATCAATGATAGAGCTAACATACTTAGTTGTATTGATGTCACATCAATCCAACTATATATATATATATATATATATATAAATGGATATACATGTTTGCATAGAATGTATCTGTTTTTTAAAATATTATTTCTGGTTTAATGGACTGGGTTTTTCAAGAGCTTTTAATAAAGAAAACATGTTCTTTGGCAAGATTTGAACCAGCACAAAAAACTTACATAATAGAAACCATTACAAAGTATAGCATGCTTAAGAGGAGGAATTTTTGAACCATCATAAGCATATGATCACCCGTGGCTACCAGAGTTTCCTATACTCCCGAACCTACAAATGTTGATCAAGAAGCTAGAGAGGTAGACGTTTTTCATCTTGTTCATCTGTTGAAGTTATTCAATTAATGGTAGTGGAAACTAATTTGTATGCCACTGATATGAAAACAAAGTTAGGTGACACAGCAAAGCCAAACTTGCAAAAAATGAAAGGATTTTTGGTTTTGCTTTTGTTGATAGCTTTAATAAAACAACCTTCATAGTTGTTTTACTGGACAACAGACTCCCTTTATATATGCAAGGTTTTCACGATGTGATGAGTAGGAATTGCTGTTCATCAATTCTGTCATTTTTTTTTAGTTTCCATTTTTGATATTAAAATAACCGATACTACGTGCAAATTTCTTATAATAACGGTGACATTCTTCTATTTATTGAACAATTTAGTTCATTCCATATTGACTGGAAAAAACCTACCTCTACGAAAGAATTCTCATATTACTATATTAGTACAAAAACGCAATATTCAAAATTTTAAAAATATTCAACTTCAGCGTTGCGACCGCACGCTCCAAACAATTTTCCACAGTTAACAATAACACATTTCAAAAAAAACCTATTTCGGAGTACATATTAATTTTCGTTGTCCTGTTTTTACCTGGATGTAAAAAAGACATATCTATTCTATACCTGATGATGATTGTAGGAACAATCGAAAGATTAAAGAAAGACCTTATAAAACTGGAATTTATAAACAGGGATCATAACATTCATCAACGGGTTCGAGGTTAATGTATTTTATTATAAAAATTGTTTGCGAGAGTGATTCTTGCCATATCATTAACTTCACTATCTGCTTTTTGTATGAATGGTTCATGTAATGTAAATTGAACTGCACCACATACTTGATATATATATATATATATTTTATATATATGTGTATGCATGAAGAAATATAGTCTTCAGTTGTGTTATATTTATGGGATAAAGTGCTCAATATCAGAGATAGAGCATGTATAAATATAAAAGTGAACATTGAAGTCAACACTTATAGGCGATAGTCTGTTTCATGCTAGACACAATCGCCAGGCCACCTAACAATTGCATCTAGCATGAAACAGACTGTTGTCTGTAAGTGTTGACTTCAATGTTCACTTTTATATTTATATATATATATATATATATATATATATATATAATGGATATACATGTTTGCATAGAATATATATGTTTTTTAAACATTATTTCTGGTTTAATGGACTGGGTTTTTCAAGAGTTTTAATAAAGAAAACGTGTTCTTTGGCAGGGTTTGAACCAGCATCACACTTACATAATAGAAACCATTACAAAGTTTCGCATGCTTTGACCAACTCGGTCACAAAGGACTTCAAGGCAAAGCAAGGTTCAATTATCCTTATAAAGGGAAGCATGTCTATCATTAAGATCTTCCAAAGAACTTATGTCTGCTAACTTTCTGTTTCTGAAAGGTAAACAAATTGTTTTTTTATATTTTAATCCAACATTATCTCATATTACTAATTCCCTGGCACAGCTGGAGAGTTTAAAATCGATATTAGCTCAATCCCCAGAGGTGGCAACAATCTAGACAGTACCTAAAGAGGGGGCTAGTGTCATTATCTGACGCCTGAGGCATCAATATACACAACCTTATATTACATTCTGTTATGACTTGGGCATATGGAAAATACCTATTATATACATACTTAGTAGATGTACATTTTTTTTTTCTTTCAAGAGTCTTTAATAAAACACCCTGAAGCAGTGTTTGCTTTCATGTGTAAAGATTCAGGAGGACTTCCATTATGAGTCCTCCTACATCCAGCAAGGTGTAAGTGGGAAAGCCCTCGGATATGTATCTGTGACACAGATATACATCTACCATTACTTATTTATTTACTTTGTACATGCTGATATAAGGTAAATGAACTAACAAGATAATAGGCAGGTAGTGAGCTAGCCAGGTAGATGCAAACAAAGCACACAAGCTAGGTTGATGAGCATGATCAGCGCTGGATAGAGAAAACTTTAGATGATCTAACAGCTACAGGTGAAAACGAAATTTTTGCATTAGAGCTACAGTAATGATTTCAGAGAAAGATAAACATTAAAACAGATAAGTTTTCATTCACAGATAAAAAGGAAATGAATACTACATCATTGCATCTACTGATGTTTTCAAATTAAAATGATACTGAAATCAATAAATATTTGTGGGAATTGGCTTACAAGAAATTTGCCAACAAATTCGCCTACCTATAAAGTATCTCCCTTTCATATTTGGCAGTTACAGACTGGTATATTCTTTCAAAAAAAACAAAAAAAAGAAAAAAAAAAACTAAATATTATATATATATATATATATATATATATATATATATATATATGACACTTTCACTGTAAGCAAAAAAAAAAATCCATTCCTATGCTTTCATTAATGCCAAAGCCCAAAAAAATATTTGGCTTTCGTCCATTAATTTCTCAACTTCAAAAACCAGACATGTGGATTGAGTAACTCCAACCAAGAAGGTCATCCAAAATAAACCCTACCCATTTTGCATGATCATATCACTTCAAATGTACTCGGAATTGGAGACTGTATCTAGAGAAGGAAACAATCTTCGTAAAGCCTTGTTTTGAAAAAGCACAGATAAATTTACAACACGTCCTGATGTTAAGTGAAGACTAGTTAAAAATAATGACACAAATTTGGAAATTTGCTTCAGATGTTTGATAAAACAAAATGAACAAATTGATTTGGGAAGAATTTCAGTCTTGATAGCCTGACTTTCATCATTTTAGAGTGAAAACAACAAAAGCAATAGGACTCCAGTAATTCTAATGACACTTAAAATTATAACAATTTCTCAAAATTACACACACACACACTATATATATATATATATATTACATGAATCATTCATACAAAAAGCAGATAGTGAAGTTAATGATATAAATGTCGAGAATACATCTTCGCAAACAAATTTATTATTTTTTTTCAATCTAGCCAAATTCATCTGTATTCTCTTTCTTTTCCTTTACCTTTGTCCCTGACTATCCCACATTGTGACAACAGAAAATCTACCAAGAATGGTGATATATTGTAAGAGCCTTGACGCAAATTCATTGGTGCTGAATTCGCGATCAAGAAACTTTCCATACATTTTTGTCTTAGTGGATTATTTTCTCTTTTAATGAAAGTAGCATTCCCTATGTCAAAATTGTAGTCAGTTTCGTTACAGTGAACAACCAATACATTCTATGTGTTGTTTTTTATAATGTTCCTTTTGTGTTCATATAGTCTTTTGTTTAAAGTTCTTGAGGTTTCTCCAATGTATTCATTCTAGCAATTCCTGAATTTGATAGAGTAAATTCCACCTTCAAGTTTTGGCTCATTGTTTTGTTTTTTATTGAATAAGTCTTTGATTGTTTTAGATGTAGTTGTGACAAATTTTATGTTGAGTTTAGATAAATTCTTTTTGGTTGTAGTTGTAATAAAGCTAGTGGGTAGAATAATATATTTTTTTGATTCATTGGGGTTGTCAGGAAGGACAGCTCTTCTATTTTGGAATATTTAATGACCATTTTGTTTCGCATTGAATATGAAATGGGGTACTGAAGGGTGTTCCAAGTATTTTCAATATATTTCTCCTCTTCATGTAAATATTGAAGGGCTGCAAATTATGAGTGGTCTTAAATAGAATCCAGTGATCATTCCAGATTTTATTTTGCTGTTACAATGAGAATAGAAGTTTATTAAGTCATTTTTGTTGGTTGGAATGAAACTCTGGATTTTAAGTTTAATTTTTATAAATAAATTTACAATTTTAGTTCCAGTTTTGAAACAAAGAAATTTCTGTGTCACGATGGAATCATATTTTAAAAAAAGATATATATATATATATATATATATATATATATATATGAAGAAATATAGTCTTAAAGTGTGCTATATTTATGGGATAAAGTGCTCAATATCAGAGATAGAGCGTGTGTAAATATAAAAGTGAACATAGAAGTCAACACTTAGAGGCGACAGTCTGTTTCATGCTAGTGCAATTGTCAGGCAAAAATATATATATATATATATATATATATATATATATATATATATATAATGTTTTCTTCCCAAATGTAATTGTAGGAATAAGAAAGCCTGTCCCCTTCAGGGAAAGTCCCAACAAGAGTGCGTGGTATACCAAGTAAAAATATACAAAGATAGACTTGACAGTACTGATGAAAATCCTAAAGTATATATAGGATCTACCCAAAATAATTTTAAAACCCAATATTATAACCATATTAGTAGTTTTAATAACGAAAGATTCAAACATAATACTACGTTATCTATTTACATATGGAAAATTAAACATGACTATAAAAAAGACGCCATTTTGAAGTGGGAAATATTAAATACATGCCATAAATATAAAGTAGGTAATAAGGTTTGTCCTCTGTGTATAGAGGAAAAATTAGCCATTGATTTATTTAAGGAACCTAAAAATTTGCTGAATTTAAAAACAGAAATATTAAGTAAGTGCAGACATAAAAATGCTGGTTACTACAATAGGTTTGTTTTTCTTCTCTGGGTTTTTTTTTTTTTTGGAATAAATAGATTTACCACCCCCATTGTTGTGTTACTGCTTCTTTTTTTTTTTCTTTTTTGGTAACATGGTCATATTTTTGTGTTGTAGGTTATATATGTTCAAAACTGTAGCTGCTAATAATGAATCCTGGTAGGAATTCTAAATCTCTTAGAATCGTCTCACTGTAAAGGTAGAATAAGTTTGGTGAGAACACACATTATTGTCTTATATTCCTTTCTACTTTTGTATATGCTATTTTTAAGAGCAATGTCATGCATATCAGTAACACTGGGTGGATACATCATGTCCCTTCATGATATAGGGGATCATGGTTCTCCACAGTTTCTTTTGCTTTTAATGACAAGTGTTAAATTCTTCAAGCCCACTATCCTTATTATGCGTCCCAGAAATTTCAACTGATTTTCTGTCCAAGTATCTTTTTTCCTTTCCATTTTCCTTAAAACTTCTTTTTTTTTCTCTCACATGACCCATCCTTTTCATTCATCAGTAGAACCACATCACTGTAGCTTCAAGTTTCTTCTTCGTCTGCAAGGAAATTGTCCAGCATTCACTTCCACCCAGGAGGATAACGAACAAAGTAATGAAAGTAATTATCTAAATATCTAACAGACTTCTTGCAAATGAAAGCTGACATTTCAGCCTCATAAATATGAAGGTATTTCGCACAAAAATCTCGAGATAAATTCATTTCAATTGCCAAACATCACTTTAACATCATGAAAAAAAGAAATAAAACAGATATTTCTTTATTTGATTTGACACATCTTTAAAATGAAAATGACGCAAGACACTTTCTTGAAATTCACAACAGTGCAATGAGAAAACAAGCCGATATCTGTATATATCATTTGATAGAATAAAAGGGTTTGAAAGAAAAAAAAAAGAAGCTTATGGGGGTTTCTAAGGATAAACTAAGGGTTCTCTCTCACTCTCTTTATTTTTTAAGTCTCAGTGAAATTTCAATTGTTGGTTGTTGGAATTTTCATGCAAATATCCACCTGTCGGTTTTATTGTATATCAAATGATTCCTTTACAGAAAAAATTATTAAAATCAGCTAAAACAATGAAGAGATTGTTTAAGCAATGGTGCAAAGACTTGTCATTTGAAATATAATAAAATCAACCAGGGACTATTTGTGCGAAATTTGAAACAATTCACAATTAAAATTCCTCTAAGACTTATAATACTGCAAAAGTAGGTATACAGATAGTATTATTATAATCAGTGCAAACTTTTATGAACATTTGTTGTTTTTTTTTGTATACCTACTTTTGCATCAACCTGTATATATATCTTTTAAAAAGGAATCAGAGGAAAATAAGAAGTGGGGGGGGCATGTAATATTAACAACAGATAGGAAACAGGGAAAGTGGGGAAAAAGAAGAGAGGGTGAGAAGTATTGTTAGAAATGGGTAGGAAAGAAAGAAGAGAGAGAGAGATTTGTATTCCATTTGTTATCACGGTTTAAAAAAAAATGCTTCAGACCAAAATGGTATTGTATGGTTTCTTCTGTAATCGGTAGAAACCAAGAATACTTATAATCACCATTATCTTTGGAAGAACTGAATTTATTTTGAGCATTTTCTATGTGGTTATAATACACAAATGCACAAAAGTAACTAAAAATTCATGTCCATCTTTTTATCTTCATTATTGTGGAGTAAAAATGAAAATCCAAGTGTAAAAGTCTATTTAAAAACTATTTGTTTAAACTTATCATTTATAAAAAAAAAGAAGAAAAAGTGATCTTTACCTGTTATGATGTTGATTTGGGGTTAGTAAAGACAAACGCCAAATAACACGTAACAATAAAAAGGGTTTTAATAGGTTGGTAAAAAGGTACAGAAATCGCCTGAGTAGTCAATAACTAGCTCAGCCAAGAACTTCTCTGTCCCCCTGTCTCCCTCATGTCAACTTGCGAAGAAGGCTGGCATGCCAAACTGTTATGATGTTGATTTGGGGGTTGTAGAGACAAACACCAAATAACACGTAACAATAAAAAGGGTTTTAATAGGTTGGTAAAAAGGTACAGAAATCGCCCGAGTAGTCACTAACTAGCTCAGCCAAGAACTTCTCTGTCTCCCTGTCTTCCTCATGTCAACTGACATGCCACTATTTAAAGTCTTTGTTCACAGACGCAGACAAGTTCATCTTCAAGAGGGGTGGTAGGTTTCCGACACAACACTACCCCACATTCATATGAACAGTATAGTCCGTTGTGTCAACCTAGACGATGTTTCCCCGACCACTAAAAATCTTAACCTGTTCAAGTCTAGAGTTAACCGTTATCTTCCCCTCCTACCCATATAAACTATTCCTTAATGTAATCCTCTACCTCAAGTGGCTCCCAGGCCTAGTACAAGATGAACTTTTCTGTAAAAAAAAAAAAAAAAAAAAAAAAAAAATCTCCCTCGAGAAATCCTCTCTCCAGTAGTTCTCGTTTGATCGTGGAAGTTAAGCAGTGTCAAACCTAATCAATGCTTAAATGGGTGACTGCTTAGAAACATTACTTACATTGCATCACACTTACAGACTCCCAAGAGGATGTTTCCTCGATCACTACAATCTTAACCCGTTCAAGTCTAGAGTTATATCCCATTCTTCTATCCATATAAACTATTCCTTAATGTAACCCTCTACCTCAAGTGGCTCTCGGGCCTTGTACAGAGTGAACCTTACTGTAAAAAAAAAAATTGCAAAGCTAAAAATTATATTTAAGAAACAGATAAGAGGTTTGACAGAAATACCTCCCAGATAATGGTAAGATATTAGTGACAATAGTACCTGCATCTATTGTCTTAATAATTATGTGGGTGGTATTTATGGGGAGCATTTCGTGTGTGTGTGTAATACATAAAAGGTTAATGGTCAGAGTTGAATCGGGCCAGCAAACAACAGTATTAAAAAGTGCACACTACCTATGTGAAAAAAAAAAAAATAACATGTTTAGGAAATCACTTGAATCCATTACCTTGGTTTCAACCTTACGGTACACTCAGGCAATTTTTATCAATTGACTTCCCAACGCTTTATTTTTAAGAAATTAATGAACGCTACATTATTTAAAAAAAATAAATAAGAGCACAGCATTAGTTGTGATAGAATGGAAGGAGGCGGATTCAAAGAAGGAGGGTGAAGAAGAGGGAAGGGAAGAAAAGCAAGGGTATTATAAATGTATGGGGGTGGGGGAATTGAAATGTATGGGGGTGGGGGAATTGAAATGTATGGGGGTGGGGGAATTGAAATGTATGGGGGTGGGGGAATTGAAATGTATGGGGGTGGGGGAATTGAAATGCAATCCCCCCCCACCCACAATAAAAAAAAAAAAAAAACTCATATGTGCTTAAGAAGAATTTTTTAGTATGTATGCAAGGACTCAAGATTTGGAATTTCCTAGTTGAGAGGTCACTTGATAAAAATGGCCTGAGGATACCGTAAGGTTTACACTAAGGTAGGGGATTCAACTGATTCTCTCTCTCTATCTATATATATATATATATATATATATATATATATTAAAGTTTGCTATATTTAATTAAGTATTCAATATCAAGGATAGAGCATATGTAAATATAAAAGTGGACATTGAGGTCAACACCCAGTCGCAACTTTCTGTTTCATGCTTAAGCATTTAAGCATGAAACAGACTGTCACTGCTGGTTGATGACTTCAATATATATATATATATATATATATATATATATATATATATATATATATATATATATGCACTAATGATTACATATATAATGAGTAGGATTTATTAGACAAATATATCAAAACTTTCACTCTCATGACACTAGCGTAGTGGATTAAAGCATTGATTAGTAATTCTAAGTTCAATCCCTGGGCTGTAAACTTGAATTCAGTGGAAGCCAGGCAAGCAATAACTGAAAACGAGATAAGCCCTACACAGGGGTTGTGTAACATCGATTACTATTGGTTAAATAAAGGGCTCAGTTTGAAATTCTTTGAAGATTACCTAGATGAACAAGCATTTTTCTTTTAAGTATTGTTCACCCAATACAAGGCCCAAGAGCCACTCAAGATGAATATTATGGGGACAGGTAGAATAGCTATCGGTTGATTTGAGACATGAAAAGGTTAACATTGTAGCAGTTTGTGGAGCATCATCTTCGGAGACTGTTCCAGAAAATGGGAGTTCTGGTGAAGAAGCTGTTTGAGCAAAACCTTATCCGTACCAAAAGAATGCAAAGGGAATGAGGATTATTTCACTTCAAGACATGTATATGGTATGGCGGGTACTAGCTATGATGGTCAGTCCTGACAGAACTAAGGAATGCAGCTCGTCAACGTTAGAGATATCTTAAGAGCATCTCTGAAGTAGACTCAACTTTTTATTAATTACGCAATCAATTAACTCTTGTAAATTATTTAAAAGTCTTAGAAAAGATCCCAATTTGAACTCAGCTCTCCTCCAATTTCCCATTAGACCAAAAGTGATGAAAAATGAATTTATGATAAGAATCCAAAATGAAAACCTCAACGTCTCGACCCAAATGTTAGGGTGTAATTATTAGGAAGGAAAAGAATTTTTTGTTTTTTTCTCTTAGATTGGTTGCCATGTAAGACTAGAGAGCTCAGTTTATCCTGTTATATAACCTCTACCTTTAGTGGTGGGCAGGGATCTCATACCCACCCGATCTATGATACCCCTCCCCCTGAATTTATGATACCACCCCCCACCCACTCTACTTACATCTCGATTTTCATAAGGTAGTATTCATATAAAGTACAAATTTTATTGTAACCTAATTATGTACAATAATGGATCAAGAGCAAAACAGGTGAACAATTCAACTAGAAAAGATAAAAGTAAATACAGATGCATCTAAATACAAATTAGAGACGTGTCTTAATAGATCACTCCATCTTAAATAAATCGACAATGTTTTGCGGTAATTTTTAGCATCAACTTCAGATTTTTTTCTTATTAAGAAGTTGAATAATTTTAAAACATTCAAAATTATGGATAAAAAAAGAGTGAATTTTTTTTATATAGTGTTTTTTTTCAAAACTCAGCAAATCAAAATCACAGAACTGGATGTAAAAAGGAAAAAATTCAAGAAAGTCCCCAGAATGACATCAAAATCTGCCAATATTTTTAATCCTTTAATAGTCAGTTGTACTTAGTTTAATTTGTAATGTATGTAAATTTAGATTTAAAAAAAAAAAGATGATGTTGGTAAGATAGCAAGGATCACAAAGCACTGTCCCAATAACCCCTGGTCAGGATATTCAAGGGTAGTACAGAGATGGTGGTTATTGTGGGGGGAGGGACACTGATTCCTCCCTTTTCTAAAGGTATTAGTGCAAAAATGAATTCAACAGACTTGGCCGGAATTTGATCTCCGCTTATCGATTCTGATATCTGCATATCCATTTCTGATGATGTACAATACTTGTTAATATATAAATGTATGTGTTTTTAGAATATATATATATATATATATATATATATATATATATATATATATATATATATATAACACCTGAAAAGAACACAGGTAAGCAGAAAAGCGTAATCTCAGTGGTAGAGAGCGGTGGTCAACAAGATGAAGCCAGGGAGGGATTCTTAATTTCTCCCACTCCACTCACTCTATATGCTGCCATGATGGTTCACAAGAAAATGGTTAGTGGTGGGGAAAGAAGAAAAGAAGCAGTTGAGATTGTGTGGAAGCTTCTTGAGACCTTAACAGATGATGGTTATTCTTTTCACTGAAGATAGTGGCACATGATGGTAGAGTTGCCCTTGGGGTGGAATAATGTGAGTAAAGGAAAAAAAGGATGGTTATCGAAGCAGTATTGTTCAATAACAATGGCTGTCATTAACAGCAAATTAGAAGGACAGAAAGAGAGATGATGTAGTTAAGAGAGAAAGAGAAAGAATGGAAAATCAAAGGCAGATACAAAGAAAGAAAGACGAAAACAAGGAAAACAAGGAAAGACACAGATAAGAGGGAAAAGAAAATAGATGAGGAAAGTCAAAGAAAATAGAGAGAGGAAGACAATATGAAAACAGTGAGGAGAGGAAGAAAGTGAACAGAAAGATGGAGATGAGGAGCAGCAGAAAAAGAATAAGGAAAAGTCAAAGAAAATATAGAGAGGAAAAAGGTGAAGAGAGAAAGATGCAGAGAAGAAGGCAGAAGGAAAGATGCAGAGAAGAAGGCAGAAGGAAAGATGCAGAGAAGAAGGCAGAAGGAAAGATGCAGAGAAGAAGGCAGAAGGAAAGATGCAGAGAAGAAGGCAGAAGGAAAGATGCAGAGAAGAAGGCAGAAGGAAAGATGCAGAGAAGAAGGCAGAAGGAAAGATGCAGAGAAGAAGGCAGAAGGAAAGATGCAGAGAAGAAGGCAGAAGGAAAGATGCAGAGAAGAAGGCAGAAGGAAAGATGCAGAGAAGAAGGCAGAAGGAAAGATGCAGAGAAGAAGGCAGAAGGAAAGATGCAGAGAAGAAGGCAGAAGGAAAGATGCAGAGAAGAAGGCAGAAGGAAAGATGCAGAGAAGAAGGCAGAAGGAAAGATGCAGAGAAGAAGGCAGAAGGAAAGATGCAGAGAAGAAGGCAGAAGGAAAGATGCAGAGAAGAAGGCAGAAGGAAAGATGCAGAGAAGAAGGCAGAAGGAAAGATGCAGAGAAGAAGGCAGAAGGAAAGATGCAGAGAAGAAGGCAGAAGGAAAGATGCAGAGAAGAAGGCAGAAGGAAAGATGCAGAGAAGAAGGCAGAAGGAAAGATGCAGAGAAGAAGGCAGAAGGAAAGATGCAGAGAAGAAGGCAGAAGGAAAGATGCAGAGAAAAAAGAAGAAAAGATGCAGAGAAAAAAGAAGAAGAAAAGATGCAGAGAAAAAAGAAGAAGAAAAGATGCAGAGAAAAAAGAAGAGGGAAAGATGCAGAGAAAAAAGAAGAGGGAAAGATGCAGAGAAAAAAGAAGAAGAAAAGATGCAGAGAAAAAAGAAGAAGAAAAGATGCAGAGAAAAAAGAAGAAGAAAAGATGCAGAGAAAAAAGAAGAAGGAAAGATGCAGAGAAAAAAGAAGAAGGAAAGATGCAGATAGAGAGGAAGAAGGAAAGATACAGATAGAGAGGAAGAAGGAAAGATACAGATAGAGAGGAAGAAGGAAAGATACAGATAGAGAGGAAGAAGGAAAAATATAGGGAAGAAAGGTAGAGATGAGGGAGAGCAGAAAATAGATGTGGAAAGTCAAAGTAAACAGGGAGGAGGACAAGAAGAAAGAGGAGAGGGCGGGGAAAAGAGAGGATGAAGAAATGGAAAGGAAAGATACAAAGAAGAAAAGAGAGAAGTTGGGGGAGGAGAAAATAAACGAGGAGGAAAGCGAAACTAATATAAAGAGAGGAAGGCATAGGGAAAGAGGTGATGGAGAGAAGAAAATAAAGGAGGAAGAAAGTGAAGGAAAAGACAGAGTAGTAAATAGATGAGGAAAGAGAAAGTAAATATAGAGAGGTGGAAGAAAGTGAAAGGAAAAAGAGAGGAAGACAGGAGTAGAAAACAAAGTAAGAGGAGACAAATAGAGAAAAATAGGATTGTGAGGGGAGAGATAATGACAGGAGGGTGGGAGGAGAAAGCTGATGAAGAGTAAAGTGAAAGGAAACAATGAGGAGAAGGACAAGAGTGAGAGGTGAAAATGAAAAGAAAGGTGAAAAGAAGAAAATAGGATTTGATTCGATTGATTCATTTTTTTACGGCTTATCAACCCTTTGCAGGTTATTTAAAACCAGAAAATATTTTTGGATCCTAAGATTTTTATTTTTTTATTTTCAGAGATCATAATGATTTCATGATACACATTTTACTAATTAATCCATAGCTGGGGGTGAAGAAGTGAATTCATACCTTTCCCAAGAGTATTTCCATGCAAGTGAATATAACAAACTGAAATCGGAACTCTGCTCTCTGATTAACAATTCCAAGCCATTATCTATTACACCACCCACACATCCGAGCTTATAGCACCTGGTATTCCCAAGCAGTCACCCATCTAGGGACAGAGTAGGCTCAGTGGTGCTTAAATTTGGCGATTGTATGGGAATTGGTGCATCAACTTGATTTAGCAGAAAGACAGGAGTAGATTGGTTTGGTTTATTTTGTTTTACGGCATATCAACCTCAATGGGTTATTTAATGCTGACAACATTTTTAGGATAGATTCGTATGAATAGAATATGTATTCTTTAGTTTAGATTGGTTTGGTTTATTTTGTTTTACAGCATATCAACCTCAATGGGTCAACTTTTTTTTTCCTGGTAATATTTTATATTTTGTCAAAAATCTATTTCTGATATTTTTTTCCTCAAAAATGTATAGCTGTAATATTATTTTTTCAAAAACGTATTACTGGTAATATTTTTTTTCTTCAAAAATTTATTGGTAATAATTTTTTTACAAAGTATTTCTGGTATTAAAACCTATTTTTACACTTTTATAATGTTTTTTACCTCAGTTTCAGGGTTAACTACTTGCCCATAGCTGGGACCCTAATAGGTGCTACCACCCCGGGTCAGGGTGGACCTGGGAACACCAGCAATTGAGAGGTGGTTCCACGCTCCTCAAAACCTCCTGATCAGAAGCCTTGCTGCTGGACGTAGTTTATCGTCTTACCCAGGACATGGATGTAGTTTATCATCATACCCAGGACAGGACAGGAGTAGAGGAAAATAGAAAAGTGAGGAGAGATAATGACAAAAGGGTGGGAGGAGAAAACTGAAGAAGAGGAAAGGGAAAAAACAATGAGTGGAAAGGACAAGAGTGAGCAGTGAAAATGAAAAGAAAGATAAAAAAAGGAAAATAAGAGAGTGGGAGGTAAAGTGAGAGAGAGAGAGAGAGAAGAGATAGGAAAAGGAGAAATATTCATCCAATTCTATCCATTCCATTTCTTTACAAGACTTTCTTTGAGTATGTCCACTTTTGTCATAACAAAAGGCCCTTTCTAATCAGAAACTAAATCTTAATTTTTCTTCACTTGTCCCTTTTATTTCAATGTGTTTTGTGGAGCCCCCCCCCCCCTACACTGGCATCTTACACATGGCAAGATGATCAAATCTAAATTGTTTGACCAATTTAAAATGTTACATTTGTTAGAAAATATATTCAATTTAAATAGAACAAGAATCATAAAAATTACCTCAAAAGGTCATACATTTCAGCTTAGTCTTTTCCTGTTAACCAGGGATCGTTGCCAGACAGACAGGGAAATTAGCTTTTGTGACACAAAAGTCCAATTAAGTTTCATTCAAACTGGGTG
>OZ038493.1:75131860-75149360 GCA_964036315.1 Acanthosepion esculentum | reverse complement strand
TCAGATTTCTCATTGCAAACCACTCTCCATTATCCCACCTACACATCTATGATTATCTATGGAACAAGCAGTTATATTTAGAATTTGCTCTATTTGTAGAGGAAGAGTATTCAGTATAGGTGACAGAGCATTTATAGATGTAAACATTGTGGACATAGGCATCAACACTGAATATAGACTGTCAGTTTCATGACTATATGTGATCTTCAGAAAATTGAGATAGGCAAAAAATAGCAAGAAAATAGATTAAAATATAGATATGCTTAACTTGGCAAACAGGGTCAAACCGAATTTACAGTATTTAACTTTACCTTCTTTGGCAAAGGTCAGAGAACAATCACAGCTAAGATACGGAAATCCTTATCACTTAATGGAAGCACTATCTATATTTCAATGTAAATTGAACCCTCTATCATATATGATATGGGATATGTATTTGAATACAAGCAAAGTAGAATGTCAGCAAATGGAGAGAGAGAGAGAGAAGCAAAGAGGCAAATGGAGAGAGAGAGGCAAATGGAGAAAAGGAGAGAGAGAGAGAGAGAGAGAAGCAAACGAAGGAGAGAGAGAGAGAGAAGCAAACGAAGGAGAGAGAGAGAGAGAAGCAAACGAAGGAGAGAGAGAGAGAGAAGCAAACGAAGGAGAGAGAGAGAGAGAAGCAAACGAAGGAGAGAGAGAGAGAGAAGCAAACGAAGGAGAGAGAGAGAGAGAAGCAAACGAAGGAGAGAGAGAGAGAAGCAAACGAAGGAGAGAGAGAGAGAGAGAAGCAAACGAAGGGGAGAGAGAGAGAGAGAAGCAAACGAAGGGGAGAGAGAGAGAGAGAAGCAAACGAAGGGGAGAGAGAGAGAGAGAGAAGCAAACGAAGGGGAGAGAGAGAGAGAGAGAAGCAAACGAAGGGGAGAGAGAGAGAGAGAAGCAAACGAAGGGGAGAGAGAGAGAGAGAAGCAAACGAAGGAGAGAGAGAGAGAAGCAAACGAAGGAGAGAGAGAGAGAAGCAAACGAAGGAGAGAGAGAGAGAGAAGCAAACGAAGGAGAGAGAGAGAGAGAAGCAAACGAAGGAGAGAGAGAGAGAAGCAAACGAAGGAGAGAGAGAGAGAAGCAAACGAAGGAGAGAGAGAGAGAAGCAAACGAAGGAGAGAGAGAGAGAAGCAAACGAAGGAGAGAGAGAGAGAAGCAAACGAAGGAGAGAGAGAGAGAGAAGCAAACGAAGGAGAGAGAGAGAGAAGCAAACGAAGGAGAGAGAGAGAGAAGCAAACGAAGGAGAGAGAGAGAGAAGCAAACGAAGGAGAGAGAGAGAGAAGCAAACGAAGGAGAGAGAGAGAGAAGCAAACGAAGGAGAGAGAGAGAGAAGCAAACGAAGGAGAGAGAGAGAGAAGCAAACGAAGGAGAGAGAGAGAGAAGCAAACGAAGGAGAGAGAGAGAGAAGCAAACGAAGGAGAGAGAGAGAGAAGCAAACGAAGGAGAGAGAGAGAGAAGCAAACGAAGGAGAGAGAGAGAGAAGCAAACGAAGGAGAGAGAGAGAGAAGCAAACGAAGGAGAGAGAGAGAGAAGCAAACGAAGGAGAGAGAGAGAGAAGCAAACGAAGGAGAGAGAGAGAGAAGCAAACGAAGGAGAGAGAGAGAGAAGCAAACGAAGGAGAGAGAGAGAGAAGCAAACGAAGGAGAGAGAGAGAGAAGCAAACGAAGGAGAGAGAGAGAGAAGCAAACGAAGGAGAGAGAGAGAGAAGCAAACGAAGGAGAGAGAGAGAGAAGCAAACGAAGGAGAGAGAGAGAGAAGCAAACGAAGGAGAGAGAGAGAGAAGCAAACGAAGGAGAGAGAGAGAGAAGCAAACGAAGGAGAGAGAGAGAGAAGCAAACGAAGGAGAGAGAGAGAGAAGCAAACGAAGGAGAGAGAGAGAGAAGCAAACGAAGGAGAGAGAGAGAGAAGCAAACGAAGGAGAGAGAGAGAGAAGCAAACGAAGGAGAGAGAGAGAGAAGCAAACGAAGGAGAGAGAGAGAGAAGCAAACGAAGGAGAGAGAGAGAGAAGCAAACGAAGGAGAGAGAGAGAGAAGCAAACGAAGGAGAGAGAGAGAGAAGCAAACGAAGGAGAGAGAGAGAGAAGCAAACGAAGGAGAGAGAGAGAGAAGCAAACGAAGGAGAGAGAGAGAGAAGCAAACGAAGGAGAGAGAGAGAAGCAAACGAAGGAGAGAGAGAGAGAAGCAAACGAAGGAGAGAGAGAGAGAAGCAAACGAAGGAGAGAGAGAAGCAAACGAAGGAGAGAGAGAAGCAAACGAAGGAGAGAGAGAAGCAAACGAAAGAGAGAGAGAAGCAAACGAAGGAGAGAGAGAAGCAAACGAAGGAGAGAGAGAAGCAAACGAAAGAGAGAGAGAAGCAAACGAAGGAGAGAGAGAGAGAAGCAAACGAAGGAGAGAGAGAGAGAAGCAAACGAAGGAGAGAGAGAGAGAAGCAAACGAAGGAGAGAGAGAGAGAAGCAAACGAAGGAGAGAGAGAGAGAAGCAAACGAAGGAGAGAGAGAGAAGCAAACGAAGGAGAGAGAGAGAGAAGCAAACGAAGGAGAGAGAGAGAGAAGCAAACGAAGGAGAGAGAGAGAGAAGCAAACGAAGGAGAGAGAGAGAGAAGCAAACGAAGGAGAGAGAGAGAGAGAGAAGCAAACGAAGGAGAGAGAGAGAGAAGCAAACGAAGGAGAGAGAGAGAGAGAAGCAAACGAAGGAGAGAGAGAGTGAAGCAAATGGATAAAAGGAGAGAGAGAGGGAGAGAAACAGACACAAAGTGAAAGAGAAACAAACAATACAATGTCAGATAGACATAAGCTATTTAGCGAATGAGAGATATAAGCGAGAGCTAGACTGATTGATACATTAATGGATGTAGTAGTTTTCTTAGCTGATATACAGTAGCAGAGAGAGAGGAGAAATAAGAAGAATAGGAGAATGAAACAAATGCAAAAGAAAGAGACAGAAAATGAGTGAGAGAGAGAAAGAGAGAGATTAAACAACGAGAAATATAAAAATGTAGATGCAGTGAGAGACTGACAAGACATTATACAGATTGGAGACGTAAATGAACTGATGTCCTTGCAGGTTTACAAAAGCAGACATGTCCAGTAATATCTTTATATTCCGAAATTACCAAAGGGAAAAAAAGTATACATAATCCACCTGCAGATATAAATCTAGATATATAGTGATACGAAAATGCTAAATCAACAAACACATTACTATACACTTTGCTGCATTCAGACCAGCCTGTTCATCGTGGCAGTTATCTCCACAACATTTACAACTTGCACTCTCTGGATCTCTTCAGCAGTCTCGGTACTGGTTAACATTCATAGAATTTGAACCGAACACTTTATTCAATCTCTGTAGGTAGATTGATCTCATTCTACTGTACATGTTTAGGTCAATACTAATCACTCAGGCTTATTCACAGGGCCTATGAGGAGGAGGTCCAACCAGTACTTTGTTCCAGGGGCCCAATAACTAAAAAGGGCTGCACATCAACCATGCAAACCCCATACCCCCCCCCCAAGAATAAGCACTTTCTACTACCCCCCCAAGAATAAGCACTTTCTACTACCCCCCCCCCACAAGAATAAGCACTTTCTACTACCCCGCCCAAGAATAAGCACTTTCTACTACCCCCCCCCCCCAAGAATAAGCACTTTCTACTACCCCCCCCCCCCCCCCCAAGAATAAGCACTTTCTACTACCCCCCCAAGAATAAGCACTTTCTACTACCCCCAGCCTGACATACACTTACATTCATATACTCAAACATCACTACACAAATCTCATTGCGTCCTGGGTATGACGATAAACTACGTCCAACAGCAAGGCCTCTGATAATACATTTTTGGAAAAATAATGTTGCCAGCGGTACAATTTTGAAAAAATATTACCGGCTATTTTTTTTTTTGAAAGAATAGTATTGCTGGCTATACATTTTTGAAAAAAATAATATTACCAGCTAATTATTTTTGGAAAAATTAATATTACCAGCTACACATTTTTGGAAAAAATAATATTACCAGCTATACATTTTGGAAAAATAATATTACCAGCTGTATGTTTTGGCAAAATAATATTACCAACTATACGTTTTTAAAAAAAATAATATTACCAGCTATACATTTTTGAGGAAAAAAGACGTTACCAGCTATACATACTTGAAGAAAAATATTACCAGAAATAAAAATGACCCATTGAGCTTGATATGCCGTAAAACAAACCAAACCAAACAAATCTCACTACCTTTCTTTTTATTAGTATTTATTATTATTTATTATAGGCCTACATGATAATACCAAGAGTATCTGCATAGAGCCTGGGGCAGATAGATGCAAAGATTAGCAAATTAGCGTAACGATATGACTAGTACACACACTGGAATTTTTGAATCATCACATGCCTGTATATACAGGATGGTACAAAAGTCTTATCACCCCCCTACATAATATAATTTTCTATTTTAACAAACTGTGGAGTATTGTCAAGAAGAGAGTTTCCCATGAACAGTACCAGAATACCCATCAGTTGACGGACGCCATTCAGAGAGCATTAGCAACAATCGACAAAGCCTAACTTCATAAAAGGACATGGCACTGCATCATTTTGTGCCATGAGAAATAATGGAGACCTTCTTGATGTGTGGCAGCACCAGTGAAAGTGAATAAGCTGAATCCAGTATATGTGCTTTGTATTGGTCTACTATTGGTTTCATTGGGTGACAAGACTTTTGGACCACACTGTATTATTATTATTATCGTTTCACAAGGACTTCATGTATTGTAACTTTTAGAGAGTTCAAAGATCATCTTCTTATGTTTAAAATGCATTTCTGAATGACAAGACCTAAAAGGCAATTGGTGAATGTTACTGTGAATACTGATTTATGTTACTGCATTAATTGAAGATGTTTGTTCCATTCTGTAATATCTGATCATGGAAATAAAGCATTTATGAGGGTTTACATAAAAATCAAACCCTCAATTCTGAGAAAAATCTTTGCATGCCTCGTGGCCCTAAAGGGGGTCTTGTACTACCTTGAAAAATTTCTCTTGGAAGCTCTGTTTATTCATCTTTACATTACTTGAAGTAGAGTATGTGGCATGAACTCACAGCACACTATATATATATATATATATATATATATATATATATATATATATATATATATACACACAGTGTATCAAAAATACTTTTACAAATATTGGGGGCGGGTTCTTCACACCGAAAACGACAAAAGTCCATAAAAACCACAATCTTGTCCACAAATCTTTCATAATGTAAATAGTGTAAAAAATTCACCTTTTTTTTTTTTTTGCTTTTTATTACATAATGTTGTTGAGGCGTTTTCCATCTTCATTGACCTCATTAAAATTAAAAAATGAAAGTTTGTAGAAATAAAAAAAATACAATTAAGTTTTGTTTGTTTTTTGTTTCATGCAAGTTAATACAGATGAAATGATTGGTTCCAGCAAACTGAGAGACTTGAGTAATTAAACCAAGAAACGAAAAATGATTATTTCAAATTTAAAAAAAAAAAAATTGCAAAGAAAACAAAGAAAAGAAATTGCCCATGGGATAAAAATGTATGGATATGTGAAAATACACATGAAAAGGGAGAAAATCCTGCTTAAAAACGTCTAAATCTTTGCATTAATATATATATATATATATATATATTTAGTTTATGAAAAACTAGGTAATCCATATGGGTAGACCCAAGGAGGATAAAATCCATAGAGCTCAATGTAAATCAGAGCTAATAATTTAAATAAAAATAGACCACTTTAAGGTTCCATATGGAACCTTAAAGTGGTCTGTTTTTATTTAAATTATATATATATATATATATATATATATATATATATATATTAAAATAAAAAAATTGGAATATATTCAAAGTAGATGAACATTTTGAAATGTCTTTCAGAAAATTAAAAACTAATTCTGATTTATTTTTATTAATTTTACAGATAGCAACATCTATCAGAGAGATAAAATTTAAATTTTTATTACTGCTTTATTCCAAAATTTTAACATCAATAGATAGCTATTTATGTCAACAACTGAGCCCAAATAGTTATTAATTAAAAAAAATTAGTAATTAATGTATAATTTTAAATTTATTAATTAATAAAATCAGAAGAGTCAGAATCACTTTTGCATCTGAATTTTCATCAAATCTTTGTGTAGTTCTTAAGTTTGCTCTAAAATCTTTTTCATCATTTTCATCAAAATTAAGATGGACCAGAGGTTCTCAACCAGGGGTAAATTTACCCCTAGGGGATAAAAAAATTATATAGTCGGCGGTAAATAATTGAAGTACCTGATAATTTTAAAAATAATTCATCAATGCTTTATGATGGCTATGAATTTTTTGTATGGGAGTAGGGGGTCAATGGAGAAATACATAAAGCCGAGGGGGTCAATGATGGAGGAAAGGTTGAGAATGGCTGACTTAGATGAAAAACAATGTTATTCCTTTTATATCAGGCCTTTTCCATGGGATGCTAATGGATATTAAAAGTTAAAAAATAACCATAAATACCTAATTAAATATGTATATACCTATTTGTGTCATGTTATATTATAATATTATAAACAATAATTTTTTTTAAACATTAAAATATATTTAATCATATCTCCCTAATAGCTACCGTGATCTGTTAGAAATTGAATTTTTTTTTTTTTTATTTCATTAAAATAATTCAAGTGTAATTATTTTTAAATTTGGAGTTTAAGATATCAACTAAAGAGATATCTCTTTTTAAAGCTTGATGGAGGCAACAGTTTTTAAAAGATAAAATCTAAGTTTCTGGGAGTCTAAGAAAGAAAATCTGGCGACACATTGGGATATCAAAAGATACTTTCCAAAAGAAACAGAAACATTTTGTGAGAAACAAAGTGTATTGAACTGTTATGTAATATCAGTCCTCTTACCTGGCAGTGAATGCTGGACAATCTTCTTGCAGATGAAGAGACTTGAAGCAATAGAAATGTTGTTCTACAGAAGGATACTGAGAATACCATGGGCCAAATAAGTCAGAAACAATCAATGAATGTAACAAACCCAACTGGAATTGGAATTCAGCTCTCTGGAAGGCTAGGGCATGTACTCTAATTATCTATAAGAATTCATTCGTATTTATTGTACTTTACTGATTGCTTCGTTTATATGTACCTGTACTCATTGATACAAATGTACCTGTATTTCTTTTCTGCTTTAGCAAATTTAATTTAGTTTCCTTTGAAGGTTAAAGTTACAATATAGGATTCCATAGTTTATAGCAGTTTCCTTTGAAGGTTAAAGTTACAATATAGGATTCCATAGTTTATAGCAGTTTCCTTTGAAGGTTAAAGTTACAATATAGGATTCCATAGTTTATAGCAGTCGACTATCACAACATTGCTATTTGTATTGCAAAAAATCATACCTTTTCCTGTACAAAAAACACTAAAAAATATATTTCAATAAATATATGAGGAAACATACTAAAAATACTCTTGCAATTGGGGGGGGGGGGTCTTATGTGAGGGTGTGTGTTATCCAAGTGCAAATACAGTAATTTCAGAATATGGCGAGTATAGTGTCCCGTGTTTTGTGATATAATGGGTAACAGCACAGAATGAGAAATAGGAGAGGTGTGTTTGAATGCCAGTCAAGTACATTATATTCACTTACGCACTAATACCCTTGGGAAAAGTATGAATCCATCTCTTCTACCCACAGCTAGGGGGCTTCCAGCCACATCAGATTGAAACACAGATTCCCATATGATCACCAAAGTTAAGCAATGTCGAGCCTGATCAGTACTTAGATGGGTGACTGCTTGAGAATACCAGATGTTGTAAGATTGAATGTGCACTGGCTTGGAATTGCTAATCGGAGAGCAGGGTTCGAATTCCAGTTGGGTTCGCTATATTCACTTATGCACAAATAAGCTTGGGAAAGGTATGAATAGATGTCATCTCTCCCAGCGATGGGTTAATTAGTAAGACGTGTATCACTAACATCATTATTATTTCAAAAATAAAATTAAACTTGGATCACTAACACCATTATTACTTTTAAAATAAAATAAAACTTGAATCACTACCACCATTATTATTTCTAAAATAAAATAAAATTGCACACAAATTATTTAGATTTCAGCATTAACTAACCCATAGATGATGATATGAAGCTAAACAAACACAACCAATCTTGATATGAGTTGAATAGCAGGGCAAACTGTGTCCTATAGACTTGGTTGGTATCCAGTTTACCACAGAAGGAAACAGCAACCTACTACAGGGAATTCCCTGCCTATCCAGTCACAAATTGAAAGAGACATGATCACCTACACGTGTATCATGTATGACAACTGACTGACAGAGTCCTCTAAAAGACTTTAACAAATATTACCTTTTGATTTCGAAGAAAATTGCCATAAGATTTTTTAAAGCAGTTATTTTTCATTTAAATATAAAAAGTTCCTGAAAAATTCTTTATCGTGACGCATCTCCAAATAGCAGCATTCTGGTATTTTAATCTTTGAAATCTTTGTCTGCTGTGTCCCTTCAGGATGTAGACAATCATGGGTTCCCACAATGTTCTGCCCCTTCGTAGCTCTTAATAAATTTTGCCATTTTGTTATTTCTCATAAACTTTGTTCTGTGATGTTTACTCGAGCTCACTAAGTTATAGGTTGTGTTGTTCTGACGCCTTTGCCCTCAATCTGCCTTGTGAGTATCAAATTTCCCAAGCCCTATCTCCTCATTATGTGAACTAGAAATTTCAACTGTATCTTCTTGATAAGTATAAGTTTCCATTTTGTTTCCATTTTCTCTAAAACTTAATACTTAGCTTTTGAGAGGCATTTTTGCTACACCATTACACCTTTGGATATCAGTGTTGCACTTCCCAACTTGTTAAAACACTTCCTAGATATTTAATTTGCTTGATTTTGGTAACATCAATTTTTGATTTGCATGTTGGGCTGTTCCTTTAAGTGTCCGTTTTGCTTCCATTTTTCTCTGAAACTTTGTTGCTCACATGTTCAGTCTCAGCATCCTTCTGTAGAAGCACATTTTTGTTGATTCAGGTCTCTACTTCATCTGCGAGTAGACCGCTATGGCAGTGAATGCTGAACAAGTAAGATCACTGAAATAGTGATTTTGAAAAATGTGGCAGGATGAGAAATTTTTGTGGTTTGAAATGAAGCAGATAAAAAAAAAAAAAAAAAAAAAAAATGTACCGAGAAAAGAAAATAAGAAAAAACAACAACCATCTTGACAATCAGTATGATGAGTCTAGACACAGGGATGAATAAATAAATGTGAGAAGTATTATGTCAAAAATAATATGTCCTAATAAGGACTGAAGGGCATTTCTGAGAGATAGGAAAAGAGAAAACACAAGGACAGATATGTAAAAGGAGTTGAACTGAAATAGTAAGAATTAATACGAAAAGATACTATTAGATTGGTACACGAAGACCAGTCAAAAAAAAAAAGAATGATAAAACCTTGGAAAATAACAAATAGTAAAAAAAAGTTTTCTAAATGAGATTGTTAGACGGGAAAAAATAGGAAAGGTTGCTTTGAAAAAAAATCAAATGAAAAATGGGGAGAAATTAATGTTAAAGAAACATTGAAAGTTTTCTTCAATTCAAATCTGTGTGTGTGTGTGTCTACAAAAAAAACTTATTATATACATAATTCTGATCTATATACAAGAGGTTTTACTGATAAGTTCTCAGTCCAACACTCCTTACAAAATTGTACCAAATATCAGATATTATTTCAGAATCAATACATTTTTTTTTAAGCGTTTCACCCCAAGCAGGGCGGGAAGCCACTAGCATGCAAGGGGTTACAGAGAGTTAGAGCTAGAGCAAATAGGAGTGATAGAGGAAAGGATGAAGAGAAGGATAGGGGATAGATCAGGGCATCTGGAGACATCGATTGACATTACATTTGAATAGTTGGAGATTATAGCTATCACGGAAACAGGAAGGGAGGGAGTTCCACAGGCGAGAAGTGCGAGACATGAAGCTATTGGAATAGAAGAGACGGTTACATTTAACAGTTTCGACAGTGAAAGGGTATGAGTGAGATGGCAGCCTAGTAGAACGCTTAAATTCATGAAGTTTGGGAACCAGTGAAAGTAGCTCCTCGGAGCAGTTACCATGAAAGTATTTGTAATAAAGACAGAGGGAGGCAATGGGACGTCTGTGAGAGAGCGACTGCAGACGAAATGCCAGATCAGGGCCAATTATGTTGCATATCCATCTCTGATTCAGATCACGAATTTCTCCGAGTTCATTTATAGGCATCTCACGCTCTCTGATTAATCATAGTGCAATGGGTAAATTGCCGCCATCTTATATTTTTAATTTTGCACATGCACAGTGTTTTTGATTTTGTCAGTTGCAGGGTATAGTAGAGTCAGATGAGAAAAAGCGCACCATGACACAATTCATTCTGCCATAAATTAGGGAACAGCATGCTCTCCAATACGAACATTTCAGAGTGTTTGGGCATGAATCTGAGGACAGTGCAGAGGATTCGGAAAGAGTTGGATGAATCTTATGGCGATTATGAAGGAGCATCAGATTGGAAAACTCACTCTGATCATTCTGATAAGAAAATAGCTGCCAAATTTGTTGATGAGGGCACCAGACAGAGACCAATATCATGTGCCTTGATGAGGTAGTGCTGCCCTTAGTCAAGAGGGTGGCTTTGCAAAATCCTATGTCTGGCAACAGGACTCGGGACGATGTCACACAAGCAGGAGGACCCAGTCATGGGTGTCAGACAATTTCTGCAACCATATCAGCCTTGACATCTGACCACCTAACTCTCCAAACTGAAACCCCCTTGATTATTATGTATGTGGTGGAGTTGAGAAAGAGACCAACAAAACTCCTTGTAACACCAAAGATAAACTGAAGGCAGGAATCATGTCAGCATTCGCCAACTGTACATACATGTTGAATGTTGAGGTGATGTGTCTTTTTCAGCATGTTTTTCACTTTACACTCACTTCTTAACTATTTCTCTCCGTTTCCTCTTCTTTCAATTGTAGCCATTTTTATTTGGGGTTTTGTATATATAACATTAAACCTAGTATGATGATAAGGAAAAATGGCAACCAATTGCTGAAATCTCCTGACAAGTGGACTGAACAATTACTGTTTAGGTTTGTCTACAAAACTATGGAGTCAAGGGGCTGAATATAGCTTCATTCAGCTAAGTAACAAATTTTATATATATATATTATAAATTAACTGATTTGAAATATGTTTTTTTCCCTACACAGTAATAACCATGTTTCAAAAATGGAAGCTAAAAGCTTTGAATTTAATTTTGTATTTGAATTAAAAACATTAGTTCCATTTCATCCTCAAGTGAATTCACTTGAGGATGAAATGGAACTAATGTTTTTAATTCAAATACAAAATTAAATTCAAAGCTTTTAGCTTCCATTTTTGAAACATGGTTATTACTGTGTAGCGAAAAAAAACATTTTAAATCAGTTAATTTATAATATTAATGCTCTGTAAATTTACATTGAGCACTATTTTGTAAAAATAAAAATATCTATAAGAACACCGGATTATATATCATACTGTTCTTTCTTTTTATCTATATATATGTATGTATGTATGTATATGAATAAAAAAAAAAGACAAAAAGAAAACTTCAATAAAAGCTGTTTTGTCCTCCAAGGGACTTTATCAAGATAAATATAAGAATTTTATTTTGTATAAATGAAATCCTTAGATATGGCTTAATAAAGTCCCTAAGAGGACAAAATGCATCGGCTAAGATTTCAGTGTCCTTTTACAGATATACTCCATCTGAAATATATATATATATATATATATATATATATATATATATATATATATACTATAATGAACTCTCTCATTGCTTTCAATGTATGATGGTGAAGCAGCTCTTAGAACCAACAACCAGACTACCCACACATATCATTTAATTATAGCGATGAAGACTTGTACAGAACTGACCACACTTTTTGGAGGAGTCGAATGTATAGAACTGGTGCACAGTATGTCACAATGACCCCAAACAATCCTCTGCAGATTTTGAATTCAGAGTTGTCCTTCTCTTACACCATACCCCCACCGTATATGACCCACTCTGTCCTGCTATTTACCAATAGCTACAAAGAGAAGAGATGGATTCATACCTTTCCCAAGGGTATTAGCACTTAAGTGAATATAATGAAGTCAACTGGAATCCTAACTAGACTTTCCAATTCCTCAATCCATTACACCACTATGCCTATATTATATATAAATATATGTTTGTTATACATTATATATATCAAGCAAATATACATTATATATATCAAGCAAATATTTGCAAGGTCAGAGCCAGATATTTAATCCAATATCTGAAAAAAATTCATTAGTTGGAAAATCACATAAGTCACTTGAACTTTTCTGGATTGTGTGTGTGTGTGTGTGTGTGTGTTATATATATATATATATATATATATATATATATATATATATTAATTTGTTTTTGATGGCTCATTAACTTCTTGCAGGTTATTTAAGGCAGAAAATATTTTTAGATTGTAAGAATTTCTTTTTGTAGATAATAAACATTTACTGATACAAGTCTTACTAATAAAACCATATCTTGAGCAAATAAAGCCTGTAGCATTTACTATAGACCCTGGCACTCTAAAATCAGAAAGAACGGTACCAGATAAGATAAACCATATCACATGAGGACTTCCAACAGCAGCAACAACTAAAATGGGTAGTGCATGTAACTCAAAAAGAAAATAATGACATAATCAAAATGATGATGTTCCACACAATTTTTTAAAAAAAGTTGAAAAGAAAACACTCATCAATGCAATAACAGCTTGCGGACTTCAGAAACATATTTTCTTGAAAAAATTATTTTAAATTAAAGAATTTATAAATTTCAACTGAAACTGGAACTTTTAAAGAAACAGATAATATATATATATATACACACACACACACACACACACAAGTATAGGATTGGCGTATCCAGAATAAATTCCAGTGACCAAAAAATACTATTGTTAAAAGAGTGCTCAATACAGAGTAGAGCAAATATAATAATTTATTCGAAAATTATAACATAAATATGTTATCACAATCAATACAAAAATAGCCATTTTGTTTCAACACTTCTGGTGTCTTATCAAGTGATGGTGTTGAATGTAGAATAAAAGATTTTCTTTGTTCTACATTCAACACCATCACTTGATAAGACACCAGAAGTGTTGAAACAAAATGGCTATTTTGTAGTGATTTTAATAACATATGTTATAATTTTATATATATATATATATATATATATATATATATATATATAGAGAGAGAGAGAGAGAGAGAGAGAGAGAGAGATTCCCTGTGTCTGTTCTGCAAATAATTTCATGGCAATTGTTCTGATGAACTTTCCTCATTTGTACCTTGATGTTACAAATTTAAACTCAGTACTAGATTAGCAGTTAGGTCTCATATCATTGTTGAAATTGCTAGATATAACAATAGTTCTATGCTAATAGTTCCTTCTACTGCACTTCTCACTTATATGCCTCTCTTCTAGTTTCCTGTTTTCTTCTCAAAAACAATATGCATGTAAATGCAATGTCCATCATCATCATCATCTGTCTCCTTGAATTAACATCTTTTATTCTCCTCCATTTCTATCCCTCCTGGTAGCTTTTTTATTGCTTTGTCTGGGATGGAATGATTATAAAAAAATAAAGAGAGGAAAGTAAAGGTGTCATAGATAATAAGGAACGATAGATATCAACAACAGCACTTGCGGTACCCCATGAACAAAACAACGGTTTCTGACTTGTCATGACATCGTATGAAGCAAGCGTTAATGTCAGTGTGGTTAAACTTGTGTATCTTTGTCAAGTTCTATTGTAGACAAAAACAAAGAAATGCAAAAACCTCAGGCAACAGTGCCTAGATATTTTTATCACAAAATAATGATCGATCAATGAACTTCACTTACATCAACTTAGCATCTTCAATGAACTTCCTGGGCATGTATATAAATACATTATTATGTATTATATGTATTATATCTATATAATAAATCCGAATGTCAGTGTGTCACACTTTCTCAACTCTACTCCGAGAGACTGTCGCCCAATATATCGTACCATTTTTGTATCAGGCCGACTCCGTGAGCAAATTAAAAAAATTCCGGGATGGATCTGAACCCGCAATCTTAAAATTTGGGATTCCCAAACTGTCATTACTGTGGCTGTATTAGCGTTTTTACATGATTTTCTGCAACAAATTCTTTTGTACGATAATTTTTATAACTTGAAAATAAATTTGTGAATAATCAATGTTAACTGTAAAATCAAGCAAAAAATCACCCAGGAAATACAAATAATTGTTTATACAGAAAGTAAGGACCTACACACATCAAATTGTCTTTAAACTAAGTGGCAGCAGCAGAACTACCGTTGAACTTCCAAAAGGTAGGCTTTAATATTAATGCAATACTTAAATGCAGCAATCAATTTTGAGTTCTTATATAGTTTATTGTTGCCTATCACATCTACTTCTCCCTACTTATTGTGATGAAAGCCCAACCAAGAGCCAGCCAAAGGAGCTAGCTTACATGCCACCTGAGAAGGCAGCTTTTAGGCTACTTATTATATGACATCTATGAATTTTCAATACAATATTTTTGTTATTTCAATGACAAGTAATGTGATTCTGTTTGTAAAATATTACAAATTGTGATTTTATTCACTGACTAAATGAAAGTAAACACATTAAAACTTTGTCATGTTCAGTACGGCTTCTTATGACCAGTTATCCAAAGAAAATAATATCCGCCAGACTTAGCTGGATAACCAACTTTCTACTCTACAGATCGAAACTTATGGTAAGGATGATGGGAAAATTAGCAGTTTCCATGCAGAAATTATTTGGCATTCTTTCTCTGAATAGTTAAGTTTTGTCAGATTAAATTTAGAAAATCTTTATCTTAACACCTTCACTGCCAATTATTTTGGGAAAAGCGTTTCATTTTCCAAAAAATGTTGTTATTTGTTTTTAATATAGTAACTAAGAAACTGAAACCCCTTGAAGCACCCAAGCGGTGGCTAAAACCTCAACCAGATGTATGAGTTGACAATTGGACTCATTTCAAATAAAAAATGAATCAAAATCTATGTATAAACATGTTTGTAGCTGTTTTTATGTTTTGGATGACTTTATTCATCTGCGTCTGAAAAAGACACTTTCATTAAAAATGTATATATACATCTACAGTGTGGAGGAGTTAAAAACAGTTTTTCAGGTCGACCAATTCCTATTCCTCTTTATAATACTGATGGGGGTTTCTTTGCAAACCTTTTGTCTTTGGTAGGGTGGAGAGTTAACATTTTGTTTATATTATTATTTCCTCTTCTAGTTACATGTGCTATCCATTTTTTTGTTGCTGCTGTTGGAAATCTTCAAGTGATATGGTTTTTGTTATCCAGCAAATCTATTCTTTTATCATTTTGTAGCACTTATCTATCGGGTCTGACAGAGGTTAGTCGTGTTCAAGATGTAAAGGATTTGTTTGAAGCCATTTTTAACCATTGCAAATGGCTAATATTACCATTTCTATTCCAAACATTTCGTGATCGGGTGATTGGAGGCTTTGAGGAGTGTGGAACCACCTCTTAATTGCTATTGTGCCTAGGTTCATCCTGACACAGGATTAGAGTCCCAACTATGGGCAAAAAATAGCGAACATCCAAACAAAAGCAAAACACCATAAAAGTATAAAAATACATTTTTATAGTAAAAATACTGGCAATACCTATTTATATAGTCAAATTACCAGTAATACTTATTTATACAGACCAACAATAACTATTTACATTAAAAACACATTTTATCTGTATTTGGAGGCATATAATTGTGATCAAAATATTAGATTTCAGTATTAAATAACATATAGATGTTGATATACCACTAAACAAAATTAATTAAAACGGTGATTTTCTAAGCAAGGCTGAAAGTATGGGACACTAAAATGGACGTAGTGTGTGATATGAATAAAAACAGAATGTTTTAGGAAGTGAAGAATTATGAAAATAAGAAAACTAGATAAGTATTTACTCTTTGACTTGAAGAGGCTGTATTATTCAAGGAAGCATCAACATGAGAGTCTGTTCCACAAGATAATAGTTCTTGGGTAAAAAAGCTGCCGTAGTGAAACCCATTTCTCTCCAGGTCAAACCGCAACCAATATCATCTAAACTGAAGGTTCACTTTGGAAACCTTATGCTCTAACCATTGTCTTCAGCCAAAGGAATTTTTAATTCTGCTCGACTGAAAAAAAACCTGGTGGGGGAACTGGTTTAGATATTAATGACCCAACCATGCAGCAGAAGTACTGGGTTATATGGTATCAGTAGAACTTGTAGAAATAACTAGAACTGGCATCTTGGCTGGCAGTCAGTGCATAAAATGATGAAGAAGAATGAAGTATGTGATATGAATAAACAAGGAGAGTGTAGGAAGTAAAGATTCATAGTGTGTGTGGGGGGAGCAGTCTTATCCAAAAAGAATAAATACTTTACTTTTCTCATCAAAATCTAATTATCTAAATAATTTTAAATTAAATAAATGTCTAAACAATCTTAAACACTACCACAGATGGGAAATGAGTACTAAGAAGCTCTTGCCATGTGTTGTGGGCAAGTAAATCTGGCGGAGCCCATCCCTCTCCAGTTTGAACTGCAGCCAATGTCCCCTAACTTGAAGGGTTCACTTTGGAAACCCTATGCCCTGACCATTAACATCAGACTAGGAAGCCTTCCACACACCGATTTCAGGTCATCAGTTCACATGTAGTCAAGTCTACTGCATATCTGAAAAGAATACAAACTTTACATAAATAATTCTAAATTAAAAAATATTTCACCTTTTGGAGGTTAGTAAGAATTTTATTCAACCAGCGTTTTTATGAAGACTGAACAAAAATTGTCTTCAGCTTTCTTATTTCAACTTCATTTGACAAAACTCAGCCAGACATTTTCTCAACCTAGCTTTTCTAAGTATTGATAAACAACTTTCAAAACTAAAAACAAAAGTTAAACCAAATTAAAAAAAAAAAAGAAAAAAGAAAGTTGAAAATTTTCCTTCAGGCTTTATAGAATGAATACAATAAGACATTGGTCTGGAATCCTACATTTAATTTCCTTGTTTTGGAAAATTGGCTAATGTGAATTTAGCATCATTTTGAACATCTAAGCCTTAAAAGATTCTTGAGAATCAAGACGACAATGAAACGAAAAAGAAGAAAATTCTCAGAAAGTAATCAAACTTACATTTCAACTATCAAGACAGAGTAAAAGTAAATGACAAAAAAAAAGACACAGAAATTTGAAGGTACATAGAAAGAGTGAATAGGTTATTAAGAGATTAAAAAATAATAATATAAACAAAGCATAAGGTGGTGGACTG
>OZ038493.1:75121860-75126860 GCA_964036315.1 Acanthosepion esculentum | reverse complement strand
TCAATTTTCTTGTCTTTTTATTTTTTGTCTCTTTTTCTTCCTGTTACTTTGGGAAATTAAAACAAAACTAAAGATTCTAAGAAAAAATAATGAACGATGAAGGTTTTTCTTAATTAGTAAAAGACCATAATGTTTGATACAGAACTGCTTGACATCCCTCCACAAATAAAAGCCTTCTTTCAAAAGAAATCAACACTGTTATATTGTGTGTGTGTGTGTGTGTGTGTGTTGCATTGAACAAAACTGACAAGGTACTTTTGTTTAGTTTTTTTAATGTTTTTCTTATGTTTTTCTTGGATGTGTCCAAGTGTTTTCTTTTCTGGATTTAATGAATGTACAAATTGTCCAAAAGTTTGTTCATTCAGATCACTTTCACCATATTTATTAGTCATTTTTAAGGAAGGACTTTATCTATGGCACTATAATAAAGTGTGCGTAAGTGCTTTTGCACACAGTATAAAAATTGTTGAAAATACACAATCTTAATTTCCAAATATGGCCAGTACACTACTGACATTATTAAAATTTGGCTTCTGGGCTTTTTAAAATAAGTACCGACATCATTTTTAATCACTTTTTGCAGTTAGAGGTACGTATCCCATTCAAAACAGGCATCGAAGAGGGATTTCTATCCATATATCAGACAAATAGTATAAGGAATAAATAGCAAACATACATTCTTTTGTTTTTAAATCTACCAAACCAGTGCAAAGCAAAAAAAAAAAAAAACAAAAAAACATGAGAATAACAAATAACAATTTTCTTTTCTCGTCCATATTTTCTGATGAAGCTTAAATAAAAGCGAAACATGTTAAATTTATAAACGTTTCCTACTTGTTCCTTATCCTTATATAGATATAATTTTTCTTGATTCTAAAATTTTTTCTCTTTTTTGGACATAAATTATGTAGAAATTGTCCAAATGTTCTGTGAAGAAAAAAATTATAAGAACGCAAGAAAAATTAAATAAAAACCTAACCACAGTTCTTTATCAGTCATTTTTAATGAACGTTGTGTGTGGGTGTGCATATATATATATATATATATATATATATATATATATATATATATATATACACACACACACACTACAGTTCAAAAGTTTGAAGGAATCCCCAGGATTAGCATGGGATGAACTTGACAGAAGAATGGAAAAAAAAAGAAAAAGAGCTTTAGAGTTATTGTGAAAAGAATGGAATCAATTAAACTCTGAGAAACTTTTGCAACAAATGCCAAAAATTTGTGCTGCAGTAATCAAGGCTACAGGAGGATATTTAGACGAGAGCAAAATTCAATCATAAAATGCTTTTTCTTTGTCATAGTAAAATTTCAAATAAAAATCATGTCTCGTCTATTTATTTTTTTTTTAATCATGTACAATAATTTTGTCTTATTTAAAGTACAAAACAACTACTTTGGTGGCCAATTTAAAAAATTATCAGGGTTTGCCTCAAACTTTCAAACTGTAGTGTGTGTTTATGTATATATATATATATATATATATATATATATATATATATATATAGTGTGCATGTGTTTATTAATCAAAGTTCTCAGAATAAATCTGTAGAGAAGACAAATTGAATAAAATAGACAACTGGAAAATAGTCCTTGCCGACATGTTTCATCCTTTGACTTTATCAAGGCAAGTGATGACAAATGCAAAATGTGTAGTTAAATGAAATACAAAAATTTTAAAAGACTCCTGTGTAAGCCACTTTTGGTATATTAGTAACTTTTTTTTCTGACCAAGAGTGTGTTTTTGCTTTTCATGTCAATAATGTGTGAAAGTTCTCAGAATAAATCTGTAAAGACAAATTGAATGTAGACAATTGGAAAATATATACATATATATATATATATATATATATATATGTATGACAAAGTGGAAAATGTTTTTGTGTAGACATCCCTGCTGTTTTTTGATGTCTACTAAGTTGGGCATTTCAAAGTCCTTTTTTGCTCTTTTTAAATCATATCCCAAGCAGGGCAATAAAGCCACTGAGTTTTTAGAGAATATGAGAAAAAAAATCGTTATTAATGAGAGAGAACAATAACAGAACAAGAATTAAGAAGACAGTAGTTATAGATTGATATTGCATTCAAATTTTTGAAGATTAAAATTGGCTGGAAAGCAAGGAGCCAAAAAAGAATTCCACAAGTAAGAAGTGCAAGAAACTGTAAGCATAGAACTTATGGTTATATCTAGCCATTCCAACTATAAAATGAGACCTTGCTGCCAATTTTGTACTGTGCTTAAATTTATAAATTCTAGGTACCATAGAGGTAAGTTCATCAGAATGATTACCATAAAAATATTTATAGTAAAAGACACAGGGAAGCTATGTTACAGCAGTAGGAAAGTGACTGAAGCTGAGATGCAACTTTACTCAATAGCCCTCTACTTTGAATGGCTCTTGGGCCTCATATTGGTTGAACAATAATAATTTAAAAAAAACAGCAGCAACAAAAGAAAATCCCGTTTTTCAATTTACTGGGTATATCAGGAATTCACACTGTCCGAAAAAGGAGGTAAGCAACATTTGTGACATCTTCGCTGCTACATATGTCATCTCACATAACAGATTAATGAGCCAGATCTTCAATTCAGCCAGTGAGAATTCCGCACTGTAACAGAACTTCTTTGCGGCTTCTTTACATCCCCGAACATCTACCACCCATCTGCCCCTTTCTACATCATGATGGACTACATTTAACTTCTCCATGCGATAATGTAGCCTGATTAAACTTGTCACCAATGCATACTGCACTCTGTCCCATTGCAAGATAACTTGACACCTCCACCACCGACAAAAGAAATATTTTGGGCACATGCCAAGATAGTTGATAGAGAAGAGATTGAATATAAATGTGGGTAAACTGCTACCTTACCTGCCCAGGAATTTGCAACAAAAATTATTACTCCATCTGCAAACCATGACCATATAATCAAGACAGACTGGTACCCAAGATAGAAAGATACTAACATCCTGAGGTAGATACTGAGATAGATAGATAGATAGATACTGACATCCTGAGGTAGATACTGAGATAGATAGATACGGACATACTGAGGTAGGTAGATAGATAGATAGATACGGACATACTGAGGTAGGTAGATAGATATATAGATACGGACATACTGAGGTAGATAGATAGATAGATACGGACATACTGAGGTAGATAGATAGATAGATACGGACATACTGAGGTAGATAGATACGGACATACTGAGGTAGATAGATACGGACATACTGAGGTAGATAGATACGGACATACTGAGGTAGATAGATACGGACATACTGAGGTAGATAGATACGGACATACTGAGGTAGATAGATACGGACATACTGAGGTAGATAGATACGGACATACTGAGGTAGATAGATAGATACGGACATACTGAGGTAGATAGATAGATACGGACATACTGAGGTAGATAGATAGATACGGACATACTGAGGTAGATAGATAGATACGGACATACTGAGGTAGATAGATAGATAGATACGGACATACTGAGGTAGATAGATAGATACGGACATACTGAGGTAGATAGATAGATACGGACATACTGAGGTAGATAGATAGATACGGACATACTGAGGTAGATACTGAGATAGATAGATAGATACGGACATACTGAGGTAGATACTGAGATAGATAGATAGATACGGACATACTGAGGTAGATACTGAGATAGATAGATAGATATGGACATACTGAGATAGATGGATAGATACGGACATACTGAGGTAGATACTGAGATAGATAGATACGGACATACTGAGGTAGATACTGAGATAGATAGATAGATACGGACATACTGAGGTAGATACTGAGATAGATAGATAGATACGGACATACTGAGGTGGATAGATAGATAGATAGATAGATACGGACATACTGAGGTAGATAGATAGATACGGACATACTGAGGTAGATAGATAGATAGATACGGACATACTGAGGAAGATAGATACTGAAATTGATAGATAGATACTGACATACTGAGGTAGATAGATAAATGGTCCTTTGAAAAGAGAAGAATCAAAATGTGATAAAGTTAATGAAGGAATATCTAAACAAATCAAATTAATTCCAGCCTCTATTTTCTCCCATTTCTTCAATTAGCCATGTTCTTGGGTGTCTCTCAGATGACATGCGGATTCAACACAGATAGGACAATATATCAGTTAATTTCTTGACTTTCACTGTCAAATCATTTCTTCATATTATGTGATGACAGTGGCAATAGGGAAAAGGAAATGTAATGTGCAAAATGTGGAGAAGGGGATTGTATCTTTGTCCTCCAAGTCACTACATGGTGAGTGCATGGGCCTGGAGAAACTAATTACAAGTGACGATAGAAAGACGGATCACTGGAGAGCGGATTGACAAAATGAGAGAGAGAGAGAGACAGTGATGATATAGACAGAGACAGTGGGTAGGTAAAGAAAAGGTGAGGATATAGGGAAGGAGGTTGAAAGAGAGAAAAAAATGGAGTCAGATTGAAGTGAGGGGCCATCAGCAGAAAGGAGGTGAGCTAACAGGAAGGCAGATCAACAGGGGGAGGTAAATTGAGAAAGGGATGCAGGACAAAAAAGGAGAAGGGGAGGCTGGATGAAAGGAGCAGATAGGGGAGGCAGATCAACAGGGGGTGTAAATTGAGAATCAAGTATACATTGAGCAGAAGCGAAAGCTGGACAAAATGGGAGATAGGATGAAAAAGGAGCAGAAGGGGAGGCTTGAAAAAAGGGAGAATAAGGGGGGAAGGATGAAAAGAGCAGATGGAGGAAGCAGATCAACGGAGGGAGGTAGATTGAGAATGGAGTATACATTGAGCAGAAGTGGACAGGATAAAAGGGGAAAAAAGTGAGGCAGTACGGAAGGGGAGCAGAAGGGGGGGGCAAGACGGAAGGGGAGCAGAAGAGGAGGCAAGACGGAAGGGGAGGCAAGATGGAAGGGGGGAGAAGGGGGGACAAGACGGAAGGGGAGGA
>OZ038493.1:75069360-75116860 GCA_964036315.1 Acanthosepion esculentum | reverse complement strand
GTACTATATATATATATATATATATATATATATATATATATATATATATATATATATTGAAAAAAAATGAAGTGAATATAACAGTGTCAGAAGCATGTTATTAATGCAAAAGTGGATAAAGTCTTTTATAGAAATCATCAAGTTTTCAACAAGCATCATATATTCATAGGAATCTTTAAATAAAACTTTATAGGTAGTGGAGGTAATTCAGTTCTCTTCTGCAGTACAAAAGGGTTTGATCAAATTTTTAGTGTAAAAACATCAAGACAATAAAACTTGCAGTCATCTATTTCTGTTGTTTTTGTATTTATTAAATATGAAAATTTAATTTTTACTTGTGATTTGTTATAAATTGTCATGACTGCAAGGTACTTGCTCTAAGGTGATGTTTAGACATCTAGCTGCACAGACAACAACTCCTGCAACATCTATTCAATCAAGAAATACTGAACAATATAACCTTGAGTCTGATTACAATTCGTGAATATCTAAAAGCTATTCACGACTTTAATCTTCATTGGGGCCCTTCCGTTTGTATCTTAGTCCTGTGCAAACATGAACTAAACAAGATAGATACATACAATGCCTGGTAAAAATTCTGTTGGATTTCCTTCTCACAGTAGTTTTTTTTTTTTTTTCCATTTGAGAGTTCTCTTCTTCAAGCCATGGTTCCTATATTAACCATACCATTATCATGGAGGTAGGGTATGATGTGGTTGGTTTTACGGGGCTACATGTACATTTAAGCCAAAGATGCAGTTACACTGGTGTCTCTTCTACAAATATTTTCATGGCAACTGCTCTGATGAGCTTTTTTTTCCCATGGTGCTTCAACTTCATGAGTTTAGGTGACTGGCATCTAAGATCCCACCGTTTTACTGCTGAAATCAACCACCACTTCTACTCCAACAGTTTCTTTTCTCTCACTTCTTGCCTGTGGAACTCCCTTCTTTTCTTGCTTGCAGTTATCAGAACTACAATCTTAAAAATTTAAAAGCAACATCAATTGCCATCTTCTGTCTTCTTGAACCCTGTTCATTTCTCGTCTTTCCCTCAATCCTCCCTAGTCTTTTCTTCCACTTTCACACCCTGTGACCCCCTGTGCATTTGTAGCATTACTGCTTTGCTTGGGTTGAAATGATAAAAAAAAAAACAATAAAAAAAAAAAACATGATTTTCAACCTTTAGTGCAATGAGGGAAGGGTGGGTATAGAATTGTAATTCCCTTGATGAGGCTTCCCACACAGCTTTTTTTTCAACTGCCCAAAAGCAGAAACAGAAATCTGGTAGAAAGGAGAAGATACTACAACTTGATCCCAGACTGAAATTTTACTTTACACCCACTGAACCCATTATAGAGGTAGCAACATGTTTACTGTCAGAAACCCATATTTGGGTTTGGTTTGGTAACACCAGCAATTAAGAGGTGGTTCCACGCTCCTCAAAACCTCCTTGCTATTGGATGCAGTTTACCATCATACCCAGGACGTAGATTGAAAATGGATGAGACTGTAGTTATCAGGGAAGCAAGAAATCGGAAAGGAGTTGCACAGGAAAGAAAATACACTGTTAGAATATAAATGATAGCTGCATCTATTTAATTCAACAGTAAAACAGTGAGACCTAGTTGCCAATCTAATAGCATGCTTAAATCCATGCAGTCAAGGCACTCAAGAAAAAGCTCATTAGAACAGTTGCTATGAAAATATGTGTAGAAAAGACATAAAGAAGCCATGTCAATCAGAGAGATTACATTACAGATAAATTTTGAATTTTGTTAAGAATCTCGAGATATACAGCAGGAGCATCAGACTAGATATGGCAACAGTATTCAGTATTCAATGGTAGATTTAAAATGGTCAGACCGAGTTGCCAATCTACTAGCACAATTAAATCCATGTAGTCGGACTAATGAGGAATGGAGAAAAACAATGTATAACCTATCGAATGGATAGCAGAACAGGGTTCAGGAGAGATAACAAAAAGAGAAAATTTATTAAGAGCCATAAAGGACAAGAAATTGTGGAGAGCTATGATCGCCAACGCCCTGAAGAGACATCACATAGAAGAAGAAATTAATAAACCACAATGATTCAAATATATACAGAAAATTGCCTTTCTTTCATGGGGCTCAGCTTTTGGAATCAATTGTGGAGATTATTACATTTTCAATCCACTGCCTTTTGCACTGAACCTCGTCACCTGCTAGCATCGTCCAAATTTATTTTTAATTGCCAAGTATGATCAAAAGTTAGGATGATACACTTGTCATTGGGAAAACAATATATAAATCTTATTTATCAAAAAACTATCTTATGAAAAATTGACAGAGGTGAAAAAGTTATTACATGAAGTGTTTCGTCCTTTAGGACTTCATCCGAACATTGATGTAACTATGCATGCAAATAAAGAAGAGATGCCGAAATTTTAAATTCAAATCAAATTTTTTTTTTTTTAATTTTTTTTTAAATGCGAGTTTTGGGTATATAGTCAAACTAATTTCATTTAGTTTCCTTTTGTTGATATTTTTTCACTTTTGCGATTAAATAATGCATATTAGAATTGATTCCCAAAAACAGAAATTAATCACGACACCATTCACACCAGTGGTTCCCAAACACTTTTTTCTCTGGGCTGCATTTGCAGAAGAAAAATTTGCTCGCATCTCACCAAAAGGAAATCCCAGTGAGAAGGTGCAAGCAGCCCTATGTAAAAGAAAGTACAGAGAGAGAAGTAAAGGGAGATAACCGTGGATTCAAAATCAGAACATTATCATTGATAACTCTCTCCTCCAATTTACAGACCATAGTTACTATATTCTTCATACTTGATATAATGCAAAAATATCACAATAATAAAATCAGTCAATAATTATTTATAACTATTTAGACTGGGACACATGCATGCAATTACAAGTAATCCATAATAATATTTTAAATTTTGAAATCATATTTATTTTTGGCATATGAATTTTTGAGACTGTTTCTAAATCTTTGATTGTCTTTCAATCATTCCGTTTCACCTGCTATCACCTATGAGGCGCACCGCACCATTCGAGAACCACTGATTTACACTGATGTCCTCATCTTTGCTGTCACATTCACAATGTTTCGTCCATTGTACACTCCGGCCTTCTTCAGGTGATATTTGTTAGAAATTCCAAATTCCACCTGAAGATAGCCGGAATGTACAACGGATGGAATACTGTGAATGTGACAGCAAAGATGAAAACAACAGTTCAAACAATGTAAATTGTGTAACTAGATACTTTTGACACAACCTAATATATTTGACATCATACAAAAAAAAAATATTAAAAAAATGCATCTCAAAAATATGCTGAGGTATCCGGTAGGCTAATATTTACCTAGATATCATTGACAACCTGTGATTTTACCTATCCTACCTTAATAATATTGTAATATTAAATGGTAAATGGAAAAGCAATGGTGTAACATCCACACACATGAACTGTTCAAGTCTTGACACAAAACAATATTACAACAGGGTGCTATAAAAACCTATATGGATAATTACAACACTATGGGATTTAACTTCCTGTTTCAAGGTGTCCAGAGCACAAACCATCTCCATACAAAAGCAATCAACCCAAGTCTATGACCAATCACAATAAAACCTGTTGGAAGCATAACAAATGAGAACAGTATTAGCTTGTTGCAGCCATGATTGTTGAAGGCGGAATCCATTGAATTGGTTAATTGATGAGCAGACAATGTATGAAACATTGTGGGTGAGGCAGCAGCTTTATCAAAAGCCAAAATGAAAAGGGATTATGTGCCTGCACACATCAGTTCCAAATTAATATCAATTTCAGATCACCTTTCTCACTAATCTTCCTCTGTTGGATTCAAATGGGTTCCACTCCCCCAGATTCACTTTCTAAAAGATGACATAATCATGGCCACAAATATATTGATGATGCTCAAAAACTAGCAAATAGGAAACTTTTTTTTTTAATCCACACTCAATACAAGGCCCAAGAGCCAGTCAAGGTAGAGGATCACTGTCAAAATGGTTATGATGAATGGTTGATATGAATGAAGTAAAGATTATGAGGATAAGGGAGATAAATAATGTTTGACCCTCAGCTTGAAGATCTTAAGATTGCCATGTTCAGAGAAGCACCAACATGGAAGTTGGTTTCAGGAAGTGACTATTCTTGGAAAAAAGCTGCTGGCTATCAATTTCAGATGAACTTTCTCACTAATCTTCCTCTATCAGATTTAAAAGGGTTCCACTGCTCCGGATTCGCTTTCTGATGCTGACATAATCATGGCCACAAATATATCGAGTTTTTTCCGTAAACTAATGTTCACTCAGTGCAAGATTCAACAGCCAGTCAAGGTAGATCGTTACTTTTAAAAATTGCCATGATGAACGAGGTGTGTGATATCAATGAAATAGGTGATGGTAGGAAGTGAAGATTATGAGAATAAGGAGGATAAATAATGATTGACCAATGGCTTGAAGTTGTTACAACTGTAGCATTTAGGAAAGCAGCAACATCGGAGTTTGTTCTAGGAAATGGCTGTTCGTGGAAAAAAGATTCCTCCTTACATTTAGCATATGAAGGAAATGTGGGAGGTTTGGTTTAGTTTGATTTGTTTTACAGCATAATCAACCTTAATGAGCTATTTAATGCCGACAACATTTTTATTGCTGATAATATTTTTTCCTTCAAAAATCTATTACAGTTAATATTTTTTTCCTTCAACAATGTACTTCAGGTAATATTTTTTCCAAAAATGTACTGCTGGAGATTTTTTATTTTTTTATTTTTTTTACAAAGTATTTCTGGTATTAAAAAAAACACTTTTACACTTTGATAGTATTTTGACCCTGGCTGTTAAGATTTTTTTGCCTGTCCGATTTATGCTTAGTGGGTGAAGTGTCCATAATTTCTATGCTCTCTGGTCTATTAGCATTTTGTTTCTTGTCATGTTTTGTTCTTTGAACATCTTTTGTTTCTGCTAGTTTTACCTTGTTTCCTTAGATTTTCCATTAGGTTCTTTTGACAATCTTTGTCTGGATGATGAGTTCCCTTGTTTGAAATGGAAGAGAGTTTTGTCCATCTATGTCTATTTGCCTTGGTTCTTCAATGATATACTGGAGTGTGTTATTTTTTTATGCACCTTTTGATTCTCTTGGGAATGTTTAAAGGGTTCTATTTCTTGAAGGATTTTTGTACATTGGATTGTGATTTTGGGAGTTAATTGTTTTGTACATATTGATTCTTTTTTGTTTGAGGTTGACAGGATAGGATTTGTTTTGTCTATGGGAGTTTGGCTTATGTGTGATATACTACATTTTAGTAGTTCTATTAGACTTTTTAATTCATTTATTAGAGTTGCAAGATCTTGGCTTCTTATTGCATTATTCTCTTGGATGTCGTTTTAGTGATTTGATATTTTAGTGATATTTGCATATGATGTTGGAAGTGAATTGGTATTCAACCTGCTTTCTGGCTTCTTGCAACAAAAGATGTTTTGTATGTATTTTATTCTTATTATTTCCTTTTTCCAGATGTTACATTCTTTACAATCTGCTGACTGATTTTTTTACAGTTTGGACATAAAGGAGACCTTTCACAGGATGACTCTTCATGACCCGACTCAAGTTCCCCACATCTTCCACAGACTGATGTTCTCCTACAATGATTTTGGAAATGACCAAATTTCTGACATTTGTGACAACTGCAGAGATTAGGAATGTATGGCGCTACCTTGGCTATTGAGTATCCTCTCTTTATTTCTTTTGGTAGAGTAGGTGTGATGAATGTCAAAATGTAAGTATCTGTCTATATTTCTGAGATGAGGTATTATGTACATTATTTACATTATTCAGACTATTGTCCTCATCTTTGTTGCCATATTTATTACGTTTCCCTCTGAAATTTCTGCACTGCCATAACCAGGTATTGAACTCACACTTTTTGGGTCCTGTCACTGGTTCTAACTAACGCCTTTATCCACTGTGCCATGTGTCCAGACATGAATTAACAGGAGATAACTAATAACTGACATCCATTAAACATGGCATGTGGAACTAGAACAGTCTACCCCAGAGAGCAAAATAATGGGTTCAGTTCGACATTCCAACCACCTGAAGAAGGCCGGAGCATACAATGGCTGAAAAGTTGTAATAAATATGGCGACAAAGATGAGGACAAGAGTTTGAATAATGTACAAAATGTACGTGTTTGTGTTTATTGATGTGTCATTTTCATTTGAATTCATTTGATGACTGTTCCTCCTCGCTTTTTTAGGGTGTCATCATTTTTAATTTCTTCCAGTGAGCAGAATGACAGTTCTAGGCATTTTATTACTCTTAGATGAATTAAGGAATTGGTGGGGATAAGCCTTTCCTTTATTGTTGTCTATTTGCTTGATTTTTAGTAATTTTTCTGTGTCTTTTTTTGGTTTTTACTTGAATTAAAAGTGTATTATTTTCCTTTAATTCTTTTTGACAGATTTTGGTTATATCACAGCTGATATAACCTTTTGCAACACAAAATGACACTTTTGTTATATCACCATCTAATGATTCTATAATTATGAAAATTGGAAATTTTTTATTTTCTGATATTTCATTTTCACTGTTTCAGAAGTTTCATGTCGTCTCTTGGTTCATTTATAAGAGTTAGCCATATAATTTTGACTTTTGTATTCACTGTGTTCCTTACCCACCTCAGAGTTCCTTCTTAAGGGACGCTATCAGCGGGGACTAATTTCTTTTCCCTTGATCCACCAGGGCTATGCAGATAGTATAGTTGTGAAGAAAGTGGATACGAGCACAGAAAACAGGTGGCCCCATTGATGGGAATTTATAATTTTTGGGAATCGGTTTTTGTGAATGTGCATTTTATATACTGCAATTTGTATTGCTGGTATTTTTATCATAAAAAAACCCATCTTTACACTTTCTTAGTATTCAGACACCGGTTTGGGGAAGGAGGAAACTATTTACCCATATTTGGGACCCCAACAGGTGCTACCACCCAAGGTCTGTGTGGACCTGGGAACAACAGCAATGAAGATGTGGTTCCACGCTCCTCAAAATCTCTTGATGAGAGGCCGTGCTGCTGAATGCAGTTTATCGTCATACCCACTCCTGGGTATGACGATATGTGGGAGATTCAACCCCATCTACGCATAAGCTTACAGTAGAGTACTGCATTTGCTAGACTGTACAATATAGATTTTACAAGCATATTTATACTGTTCATGAAGACTTATCCTAGTGCCCCAGTGGTAGAGCCAGGGTCTCTATTTCTTAGCTAACTTTCAATATCAATGCACTGAATGCCATATACAGGTTTGGGGGAGGAGAGATCTCTTCAGGAAAATTGATATAATTTCATAATCTAATAACTTGACCAATTCCCATTCAAAAGATCTCTACTTTTAACAGCATGTGCTGAAACAACTCTAAATTCTATGTTTAATTCTTTTTTCTTCTCAAGTATAGAATTGCCATTGACTGGAAAAGAAAAGGTGTTTTGTGTGTCAGAGTATGGTTGAACACAGTCGAAAAAGACTGTTCAGCAAGCATTTGTGAAAGAATTCATTAAAATGAAGTCAAGTCAAGAATCACTGGAGACTGCGAACCAAGACATGCTGCAGTGTATTTGGGAGGAGCTCAATTACTGACATGACATATGCTGTGTCAGAGGAAGTGTACATATTGAAAACTTGTGAAAACGTTCATGAAATCCACATATCTTTGAATTTTGAATTTCCCATTCAAATTTTGATTAATAAATCTTATTTCTGAGATGAGGTATTGTAACTATTTACACTATTTACATTGTTCAGACTGTTATCCTCATCTTTATTGTCATATTCACAACATTTTGGCCATTTTACTCTCCAGTCTTCTCAGGTGCTATACATTGGAATTTCAAGATACATTGTCCTTGTTTTGATTAAATTTTCACTTTTTAAAGTTATTGTTCAGATTTCATTTGATCAATTCACTTTCTATGACTTACCATCCAGAAAATATTTTTAAATTGCAAGAATTCCTTTCTTTTTTTGCGATATAAGTTTTACTAATTAAGCCATACCTAAGGAGAAGCGGTGGATTCATACCTTTTCCAAGGGCGGTTGTCCATAAATGAATGTAACAATGACTCTTATGCCTTATAATAATATAGTATAAAAATGCACCAACCTCCAGCATCCCCATGAAGATGCTCCAGACGGCAACATCTCCATAAAGATGCACCAGATGGTAACGTCCCCATAAAAATACACCTGATAGCAACATCCCCATAAAAATACACCAGACAGTAATATTCCCATAAAACTAACACAGATGGCAATACTGCAGGATAAAAAACAACTTTTACTATAAAAACGCACCATACTGCAGCATTACCATAAAAAAAATCGGACAGCAGCATCGTCATAAAGATGCCCCAAACTGACACCACAAAAATGCATCAGACATTACAAAAAAAAATGGCCTATGAAATCATGAAAATGCAACTACTATAAAAATGCACCATAAAATGCATCATGCATCACTATAAATGCACCAGACTATGCTTTTAGCATGATAATGCACCAGACAGCATCATCACAATAAAAATGCACCCAATAACCTTTTTTCTGAATGAAAATGCAGTAAACAACCTTTTTTCTATGAAAAAAGTGAAGGAAATCATTTGCTGGCAGAGCTTTACTTATATTCTTCCAAATGCAATCCCTTTTTGAAAATCATTTGCCATTAAATGCAATACCTTAATGAAACAAATAATAATAATAATAATAATAATAATAATAATAACTGCTCCATATCCTTGTGGCTTGGAGAAACTACCAAATAAATACTGAATCTTGATGGGTTATGTCAAGTTAAATTGGTCTTGCCTTAATCATGACTGGTACAAATTAAAGACTAGTGTCTGTATTTCAGACAGGTGGAGAGAAACATTGAAGAAATGGGTTGAAAGTAACTGAGGTCAGTATGTCAAATCAACACAAGTCTATTCAGGGTTTTATACTGACCGACCAACCAACCAGCCAACTTAAAGTGAGATGAAAAGTGATTGTAGAAATACCTACTCAAATAAAAAAAGTAGATATAATTCATTATTAAACAGTGTGTATTGGAAACAAAGAAGAAACCCTCAGCAAGGCTTGAACTCCTATTTCCTTTGCTGATCTTAGCATGATAGCTGTTCAGGCATACAGAAAATTACCCGATTGATTGATAGATTTTCTATGGCTTATCAACCCTCTGCAGGTTATTTAAAGCCAGAAAATATTTTTAGATTGTAAGCATATTTATTAGGAGATAATAATGATTTAGTGATACAAGTCTTACTAATTAACCCATAGCTGCAGGGAGAAGAGGTTGATGCATACCTAACCACAATTTGATAAACAGACAAGAAATTATGTGGATATAAAGTGGGGGATCAATTCTATATTATAATCAATACATAAACATATCCATCACTTTGTGGCCATGGCAATTTCTATATATTTATATTCCTGAGAATGTAAATAAATCTAAAAGACATGCCTCTGTAGCTAACCAGTATTTCATTCATTCATTTTCTATGGCTTATCAACCCTTTGCAGGTTATTTAAAGCCAGAAAATATTTTTTTAGATTGTAAGAACTTCTTTTGATGTAATAATGACTTGGTGTTAAAAGGAGCTGATGCTTCAACATGATATGGCCGTAAGCCTCATCTGATGGAAATAGAAACATAACTTAATGATATACAAAATAGAAGTAACATTTTTCATATTGTATTTTAATGTTTGCATTACAGAAACATTAAAACAATATATATTTTCTTCTTTTTTTTAAAAAAAGTTTTGAAACTTTCTATTTTAGGTGCAATTATTTTTTTTTCTTACTTGAAAAGATGATTTGCAAATGACCTGAAAAAAGATTCACAAATTAGATAAAATAATAATGCTAAAAAATGATTTCTTTGATTGCAAAAAGAAAGAAAAAATGCTAAAATAATGAGACACCTTGCAGAGACGTTTTTGGTGGGGTGGGTGGATAATATCCAATTATCATTTTAAAATTTACTTATACTGCTTTTACTAAACTCTCTGGTTTGTTATAAATAATTACAAGAGAATTTTGACAAAAATTACAAGAGAATTTGGACAAATTTACAAGAGAATTTCAAAGAAAAATTATTTTTTATTGATTTGTTTTCTACAGTTCAACTCTTTGCTGGTTATTTAAAGCCAGAAAATATTTTCAGATTGCAAGAATGTTTTTTGGTGGGAGGAGATAATAATGATTTTGTGATACAAGTTTTATTAATTAATCCATAGCTAAGGGGAGAAGAGGTGGATTCATACCTTTCCCAGGGCTATTTGCATGTAAGTGGATATAACAGGAACCCAACTGGAAGTGAAACTCAATAAAATAAACAAATATATAATAATTACATTAAAAAATAAATATTCAAAATTTACTCACTCTTATTTATTTAACAATTTTGAGCCATTATCCATTACATCACCAGCACTTTGCACCACCTAGTATTCCTAAGCAGTCACCCATCTAGGTAATGACAGGACTCAATATTGCTTAACTTCATTGATCATAACCAGTATTTCAATCTGATATGTCCATATGCTAAGAAATTAAGTGGTATAATTTTTTGGCCTTGAAAAGAACCAAGTTATATGAAAGTAACAAAGTCATTTAGTATGTATTAGTACATTTTTGAGTGCACAGCTGGGAACACTATCCGAGGTCAACACACTGCACCTCTGGCAGTTGACCTTCAGTTATGGGATAATATCGTCCCTCAGGAACTAGTAGTGGACATCAGCCCCAACATTTTCGCCAATATAACAGAAAAATGTAAACATCTTTTGCCCATTTGGGACTATGACATCAAAGATAATTGACTAAGCTGGATGTTTGGTCATGAAACTGCTCTTGCCATAAAATATTGAATAACGAAGTAATGGTTATTTCACTATTTCAAGAAGTGAGTATTTAATCAATTCACTCCAAGCAAGGCAATAATGTCACTAAGACGCAAATGGTTATTGGGAGTGAAAGTGAATGAGAAAACTTAATAAAATGGAACCCCAATCCTAAACGAGAAATGAACATCTACTCTTCTTGAAAAGGACAGGGAGGAGTGTAAACGGATGATTGGCAAACCTATCTACTCCTATTGAACAAAAAAAAAATAAGATAAGATAAATAAATAGTAAAAGTTTCAGAGTTTAGCTAGAACCATTAGAACAGTGATTCTCAACCACGGTCCTGTGGCACACTTAAGAGGATCATGTAGCACATTAGTGTACTCTAAAATATTGCCATAGCTAACGTGTGTGTGTGTGTGAGTAATAATGGTACAGGGTTAGTATTTAAATAAATGAATAAGTATTAAACTTTTTTTTCAAATAATTCCTTTCACTATTCTTTGATTATGTTATTTTAAATACTTTCTTTTGGTATTAATTTTTTTTTTTTTAAGTATTTATTTTTATTTTTTAAATTAAATTTTTTAAATTTTCCTATATTTGAATAGATGAGTATTAACATTTACATTATTCGGACTATTGTCCTCATCTTTGTCGCCATATTTGTTACAACATTTCGGCCGTTGTACGCTCCGGCCTTCTTCAGGTGGTTGGAATGTTGAACTGAACCCCTTTATTTCACTCACTGGGGTAGACTGTTCTAGTTCCACGTGCCATGTTTAACGGATGTCAGTTATCAGTTATCTCCTGATAATTTCCCTCTGAAAGTTCTCCACTGCCTTAACCGGGTATTGAACTCACACTCTTTGGGCCCTGTCACTGAATCTCACTAATGCCTTTATCCACTGTGCCATGTGTCCCTGACAGGACCCAAAGAGTCCGGTTAAGGCAGTGGAGAACTTTTAGAGGGAAATTAACAGGAGACAACTGATAACTGACATCCATTAAACATGGCACGTGGAACTAGAACAGTCTACCCCAAGAGCGAAATAAAGGGTTCAGTTCAACATTCCAACCATCTGAAGAAGGCCGAAACGTTGTAATAAATATGGCGACAAAGATGAAGACAATAGTCCAATTAATGTAAATAATGAACATAATACCTCATCTCAGAAATATAGACAGATACTGAAAAGCCGAAACGTTGTAATAAATATGGTGACAATAGATGAGGACAATAGTCCGAATCATGCAAATAGTGTACATAATACCTCATCTCAGAAATATAGACAGATAATGAGTATTAACCTTTTTTTCATATGATTTTATTCAACATTCTTTGTTTAATTCAAAATTTTTTGCAAAGTTATACTTAAAATTTTTTTAAGTGTGCTGTGATATTGTCATTCGCTCTTAGGTGTGCCGCTGCTTAAAAAGGTTAAGAAACACAGTATTAAAAGTACAGAGTTGAATATATGTTTGTGTGTGTGTATACAAGACAAAAGGAAAACATTTCTTTTACCAACATGGTTTTCCACTGAGGAACTTTAGCAATGTAAATGTGGGCATTTTGTAACTTTTGTATACACACAAGCAGAAGAAAAATATCAAAAGTGAGTAAATGCCTTACTTAACACACATTTATTTTTTAATGTAATTATTTTATTTTGTTAAATTATTTATGTATTATTTTAAATATTTAAAAATGTCCATAATAACAATAATTCTGAAACAGGCATATATGAAATAAACTGTCACGTCTGTTCCTTACAATACACTGATGAAACTTGTAGAAACAAAAATAAAACATATTCATGACCATAAAAAAGATGATCTACATAACAATTTATCCAATGCATTAGTGATACACAGAAATAATTTCAACAACTTTAAGCTTAAGAATGCTATATATATTAAAAGAAAAAACAGCTAACTTATACCAAAAGCTCTTGAGAGTGCAATTATTAATTCTTGCCAAAATGTTAACTTACACTCTGGATTTTCTTTTTCAAATATCTCCTTTCTTAAAGGAAATACTCCATTTCCAAACCAAATATACATGGCCATAAAAACTGAAAGAAAATGGTTAGCTCAAGACCTTTAATTATTTAAAATAAACAGATAAATAAGTCGACAAAATAAAATAAACAAATATATAATAATTACATTAAAAAATAAATATTCAAAATTTACTCACTCTTATTTATTAAGCAATTAATTGCATCACTTACCATCATCCATAGTTTACCTTCCTTTACGAAGCTAGCTTTAAGAATATTTTAAGGCACACTTACATCTAAAATTTTTAAACTTAATGTTTCCTCCACTTTACTTTTGTGTATAAATACAAATTATAAAATAAAATCCCTACATTTACATTGATAATGTTCTTTGTGGGACAAAACACACTGGAAAGAAAAGTTTTCCTTTTGTCTTTATTCATATTGTTTTTACATATATATTTTATTTTTTTGCATGCACACACACACACACACACACACATAGAAAAATATGACAAACTTGAAAGGTTTGTTTGTGATGCATTTTATCTGACTGGGCTTTGTTGACATTGGCACATCTACATGTGTACAAAACGAGAGATACAAGTATTTAAAATTTTTTTCTCAATCTAGCGAAATTCATCTGTATAGAGAATGCTATTTTGATTAAAAAAGAAAATAAACCACTAAGACGAAAATGTCTGGAAAGTGCCTTGATCACTAGTTCAGCCATGATAAATTTGCATCCTGTCACTTAAAATATGTCACCATTCTTGCAGATTTTATATTGTCACATTGCGGGATAGTCAGGGACAAAGGTGATGGAGAGAAAAAGAATACAGATGAATTTGGATAGAATTGAGAAAAAAAATATTCTTTCAAAAATTTTGAAACTATCTGCATCTCTCATTTCATGCAGATATTTAGACATGGCAATGTCAACAAAGTCCACTCTGATGAAATCCTAACAAATGAAATGCGTCACAAAAAAACCTTTCCAGTTTGTCATAATTTTCTAAATACTGTTTGTTGATATACAAAATTATATATATGTATATATCAGGCACTCTTTACTCCATGATTACATATCAGCATGAAACAGACTGTCGCCGCTGGCTGTTGACTTCAATATCCACTTATATTTACATAGATTCTATCTTGGATATTGTGTACTTTAAGCCATAAATATACAATACCTTAAAACTATATCATATTTATATATATATATATATATATATGTGTGTGTGGCTAGATTGAGAAAAAAAATATTCTTTCAAAAATTTTTTACCTTAAAACTATATATCATATATATATCATATATATATATATATATATATATATATATATATATATATACTTGACTCTCCTGTCGAATTCGACGTATGAGGGTCAAGCAGATCAGTTCCCAGGAAACCAACAGCACATGAGATTTGATTAATAGTGGTGAAGGTTTTGTGGAGAACCATCCAGACTTTTTGAAGGGCCGAATACAGAGACCGGGCGCACTATGCGCCACAGGGTCCCCAAATGACCCTCTGCAAGTTTTGAATTCAGAGTTGTCCTTCTCCTATATCAGTTTCCATCCAAGGCTATAAAACCCAGTCTGCCCTGCTATTTGCCCATAGCTGGAGGGAGATGAAGAGAATTCACACCTTTCCCAAGGGTATTACCACATAAGCGAATGTAATGGATTCAACTGGAATTCGAACTCAGCTCTCCAATTCCACAATCAAAGCCATTATCCATTACTCCACCGCGCCTCCTCTCATGTGTGTGTGTGTGTGTGTGTGTATAGTGTTAATGTATGCTGTATTTATGGCTTAAGGTATGTAAATATAAGTAGACATTGAAGCCAACAGCAAGTGGCGACATTCTATTTCATGCTTCATTCCTGTAGTTCACTGCTACTAACAAGCAAAAATGTTTTTCTGATGATGATGGCCATGCTGGCCGAAACTAATTGAGATAATAAAATGAAAAAATATTAATATACAACCCAATATGTCTGAAAATTTTAATTTTTAAATATTTTTTATTGTTCAAAACACACACACACACACATTATATATATATATATATATATATATATATATATATTTATTTCTTCTTTCGTGCATTGAGAACAGTGCTGCTACAAGGTTGGAATCCCAGAGACCAGGCTTCTTTCATAACTTTAAGAGGAAGACAAAAGACATTACACTTTAACCCTAGCCCAAAGTGCAGCAGCCTGGTTACCAAGCAGACATTATACTATGCATTAATAATAATTTTTTATGGGTACTATCCTCGTATGCATTCAACGATAAAAATTCCAAGAAAACACCTAACTGATTGCTATGAAAAAGCTTTTTCATTAGCCCTAGCTTGAGGAACATGCACGTCTTTTTGGGATTTTTTTTAAAGATTGAATGCAGTTATCAATGCTTTTGTTGCTTATATTAAAGCCATTTTAAAAGATGCAGTCCTTTTTGTACTTGCTTACTTCTTCTTGTTATTGAGATAAAACTATCAGCTTTCACTTGTACCTTTTAAGTGTTTTGCTTTTCCTCTTCATCTCCCAGTGTGGCAACAATTTTGGATGCCCTGCAGCAACATGGCTCAGAGTTGATGCCAAAAGTTATGATTCTTTTTTTTTTTTTATTATTACTGTTCATAAACAATCGCGTTTCTTTGTTTTTGTTTGTTCGCTTCTCTTGCAAGGAATTTGTCTCATTTGCAATTTTATGCCATTGTCTGCATTGTTGCTATTCACCACTTCAGCTTGTATCAAACTCCTTCATTCCTGCAATGACACATGCTCTCTCGGCAGGATTCTCTCTTGCCAGAGGCATTGCTTTTCTCTTTTTCTTTATCTTCCTCACTTCTCTCTCTCTCTTATATCTTCAACTCTTTTTACACCACAAATTTGTTCTTTCCCCACTTCTCTCTCGCTTTTGTTTCCATATCCAAGTCTGTCTGACTCACCAACAGAGACCTGATAGATCTATCTTTGTTTGACCGACTAACAGATGGAAAAACTCCTACCAGGTACACCTGACCAACCGACAGATAGGCTCCTGCCAGGCACATCTAACTGACCAACAAACTCCTGCCAGGCACGCCTATCAAACTGACAGACTCCTGATGGGTACATGTGGCCAGCCAATAGACACCAACTGGGTACATGTGGCCAGCCAATAGACACCAACTGGGTACATGTGGCAGATTTGCGACAAACCTTTCTCTCTGACTTACTACCTGGTCTGTCTGTCCTGAAGACACATTCCTGCAAGGAGAGCTTGACCAACCGACTAACTGATTCTTGCCAGATCAGTCCATTTCTTACTCGGTCTTTCCACCTTTCTGTAAAATGCTTGCCTCTGTTTGACGTTGAAAAAAAGACAAGGGAATGCAATGAAAAAGATATAGAAAACAGTAAAGCACATGTTAAGACAGAGACAAACTTATGACAAGTTCCCTTGTTCCAGTGAAAAAATAAAAATAAAAAGTACTGTATTAACTCCCATTGTTAATTATTTTAATATCAGTCATTGTGGACGAAAAAAAACATTGAAAAAAACATCAACTATGAAACAATTTTATCTAAATGTATTCTTCTGGGTTGATGCTTAATTTTATCCTGAAATTCTTTGGGTTTTTTTTTTCCATTCCTTTTTCTCCATTGAATAAAATTATTGGATAGTGAACATTAATTGGAGTGATTTTTTTCTCCTTGTTTTTGAGCCACCAATTTTCTATGAAGAGCTGTCAATGGCGGCAGAGCAGGCTAACAAAATTTGTCTTTTCATACAATTTTTTCATTCATAACAGCAGACAAAAATTTGACTGAATGATCGTTACAAAAAAGTCACTGAATTTGTAATCATGATTTCATATTGGCGTAAACAATTTGTTGTAAAATATTTTTATCCATTTGTCAACATTCTATTTTCTCTCTTGTGAATGAATACCCAAGTGTACGTAATCAGCCTTGACTGAAATTCCTCCGTTTGGCAATTATGATTTATCTGGATCCTATTTGATAGCGGGCTGCAGGCGGACCAAACAAAAATCTTGGCTAGGAAGTCTTCAGACCAATGTTCATCACCTGTTCAAAACCACAATGCCAGCCTTGGCTAAATTCTGGCACTACTTAAAATAGACAGGTCCACTCATAAAAAAATAGGGAATATTTTAGAGGAAAATAATTTTTCTAGATCACTATTCTTTTGATTTCCTTAGTCAAAATCGAAAAATAGTGATTCGTTATTGATTTAGAAGTGGGAGGACCTATTTATAGTATCAAGAGAGTGTCAAAATTGATCCCCAATTTCTACAGAGTTATTGCTATAACTGTTTTGCATAAAAATGGATTTCATCACAAAATTTACGTTTTAATACTTCTGGACAGGTTTAAGGATCTTACTTAAAGATTTACTGCTAGTCATAAAACACCAGACCCTTCAGTCCCAGATAAAAAGTATTTTGAGCCCAGATGTGTTTTTTTCTAATCATGGCTGGTTTCCATTTTGTTATAATATCTAGCCCAACATAGTGCTTCTTAATAAATTAAATTCATTATAGTCAGCTAGAAAAATTTTGTTTTAAAACTGCCTTTTCTTGTTTATTTCCAATCTTTTTTTTTTTTTTCTAATCTTTACAAGTGATTTGATGTACGAGTTGCTTTCCCTCTTAGGCACTTTTAGGTGGGTAAAAAAACATGACAAAGTGGAAAAAGTTTGTACAGCAGGTTTCATTCTTTATCACTTAATCGAACCTACATGATGTTTATGTTGATGTGACGTCTACCCATGTGCATGAAGAAGAAGTGATGTTGAGAATTTTAAATTATTTTTTTTTAAATACATGTTTTTCATGTTTTGGGGATATATATTGGATAAACGTTTTTGTGCAACACAGTTTGTCCTTTAAAACTTTATTGAAGCAAAGAGATGTTTATTATTTACATTATTCGGACTATTGTCCTCATCTTTGTCGCCATATTCATTACAACGTTTCAGCTGTTGTACGCTCCAAACTGAAGGACAAATGGCATAGTGGATAAAGACATTAGTTAGATCCAATGAGAGGACCCAAAGATTGTGAGTTCAACCCCTACACCGTGGAAACTGTTAGATTATGTACATTATTTACATTATTCAGTCTCTTCTACTCCAATAGCTTCATGTCTCGCACATCTCACCTATGGAACTCCCTTCCCTATTACTGTTTCCCTGACAAATACAATCTCCAACGGTTTAAGTGTAGCGTCAATCGACATCTCCAGTTGCCTTGATCTATCCACTTCCCTTCTCCACATCCTTTCATTTTTCATTCCTATCTGCTCTCACTCCAAATCTTCTGTAACCCCCTTGCCTTGATCGACCCACTGTCTTTCTCTTTCTCCACATCCTCTCCTTTACCACTCCTATCTGCTCTTCCTCCAACTCTTCTTTAACCCCTTGCATGATAGTGGCCTCCAGCCTTGCCTGGGGTGATACGCTTAAAAAAAAAAATTAAAAAAAAAAAATACCCATCTAAGGCAGTGGAGAACTTTCAGAGGGAAATTAACAGGAGATAACTGATAGCTGACATCCATTAAACATGGCATGTGGAACTAGAACGGTCTACCCCAATGAGCGAAATAAATGGTTCTGTTCAACATTACAACCACGTGAAGAAGGCTGGAGTGTACAATGGCCGAAACGTTGTAATAAATATGGTGACAAAGATGAGGACAATAGTCTGAATAATGTAAATAATGTACATAATACCTCATCTCAGAAATATAGACAGATACTGAAAGGCCGAAACATTGTAATAAATATGGCGAGAAAGATGAGGACAATAGTCCTAATAATGTAAATAATGTACAAAATACCTCATCTCAGAAATATAGACAGATACTGAAGGGCCGAAACATTGTAATAAATATGGCGAGAAAGATGAGGACAATAGTCCGAATAATGTAAATAATGTACAAAATACCTCATCTCAGAAATATAGACAGATACTGAAGGGCCGAAACGTTGTAATAAATATGGTGACAAAGATGAGGACAATAGTCCGAATAATGTAAATAATGTACATAATACCTCATCTCAGAGATATAGATGGATACTGAAAGAAATGTTTACATTGACATAACTACACAGGCACATGAAGCAGAGGGGTTGCTGAAATTTTCAGATTTTAAATTTAATTTTTAACATATTTGTGTGCATCATCAGCCAATTTAGTTTTGTTTCTTTTTCTTTATGTCTTTCTCATTTTTGTTATTAAGTATCCCATTGTGAAACGGATCTGCCCAAAAGGGGAAATATTGCAAGAACCTGGATGTAAATAAGTTTTTTTTTCCCTAAAATTGTACTTGATATAAAAAAATGTATCGCTTTCCCATATCATTCAGCATACAAGCAGCAATGTTAAATAGGAAGTACTAACAGAAGTTCAGTGGATATATTGCAGAACAGACAAAGAATTCAGAGTTATAAACCACAATTCAAAAAGTCCATAGTGGTTTATTTTTCAATCAAAAAAGCCAAAAATCAATAGTCATATGAGTCATAGCGAGATGATATGGGTCAAACTATATTTACTGCAATCAGTCCTTTCTCTACTTGCTTGTATATGGTCGACTGTTGAATTAGACCACATCAGAATACCATATCAGCATTGTGCTTTTCTCCCTTGGGATACGAGCACAAGTGGACATAATGGCTATGGTCAAAGATGTGGCCGTGTTAATGAGAGTGACCAATGCAACCAACAGTTGCCAAAACCCCAAGGGAAAAGGAAGAGAAAAAGTTTGGGAGGTGATAGGAAGAGGCAGGTAGTAGAGAAGATAGAGTTAAGTGAGAAAAAGGAGGAGAAGAGAGAGACAAGAGAGTAGTAGGATAGGGGTCAGTCTCAAGGAAGAGAATAAACAAAAGAAAATTTATGTTAATAGTTTGTAATTTTATACCAACTTGATAATGATAAGGTCAGAAGCTGTTGCTTCACTAAGGATAAGATGATCAAATTTCAAATCTAAATTGTTTGTCTATCTAAAATACTTTTATTAGAAAATATATGTATCTTGAATATGAGAGTCATAAAAATGGCTTCAAAATATGTATCTTAAATATAGGAGTCGTAAAAATGGCTTCAAAATATGTATCTTAAATACAGGAGTCATAAAAATGGCTTCAAAATATGTATCTTAAATATAGGAGTCATAAAAATGGCTTCAAAGTATGTATCTTAAATATAGGAGTCATAAAAATGGCTTCAAAATATGTATCTTAAATATAGGAGTCATAAAAATGGCTTCAAAATATGTATCTTAAATATAGGAGTCATAAAAATGGCTTCAAAATATGTATCTTAAATATAGGAGTCATAAAAATGGCTTCAAAATATGTATCTTAAATATAAGAGTCATAAAAATGGCTTCAAAATATGTATCTTAAATATAAGAGTCATAAAAATGGCTTCAAAATATGTATCTTAAATATAGGAGTCATAAAAATGGCTTCAAAATACGTATCTTAAAAATAGGAGTCATAAAAATGGCTTCAAAATACGTATCTTAAATATAGGAGTCATAAAAATGGCTTCAAAATATGTATCTTAAATATAAGAGTTGTAAAAATGGTTTCAAAAGGGCTACACATATCTCACATTTTGGTTTATACACCCCCAACCTTTCACCCAATAGTTATTGCCAGGCACAAAGAGAAATTATCACATGTAACATGTCCATTTCAATTTCAGTCAAATTGTGTGCGGACTTATGTTCATTTGTATGTATTTATATTTTAATTCAATGACGAGTCTAAGAATATTTCTACATAATTAAAATGCAAACATTTCCTTAATCCAAGCCATATATACATTACTTCAATGTGCTTCCATTTTCACTCTCTCATATTTTATATATACACACACACACGGTATTTCACAATTTTTAAAACAAAATTAAAGACCACAAATGATAGAGTAATGGAAATTACATATACTGAAAGGTAAAAGGACAACATTTTAGGATTTGCAACCATTTAGTCTCAAACGTCAACCAAAAATGTCAAGAGGATCCCTAGAGTACAAGCTCCAAGATGTCCGCCGTCCTGGGTAAGACGATAAACTATGTCCAACAGTAAGGCCTCTGATAATACATTTTTGAAAAAAAATATATATATATATCAGCAGCTATAAATTTTTGAAAAAAAATAATATTACCAGCTATACGTTTTAGAAAAAATAATATTACCATCTATACATTGTTGAGAAAAAAATATTAACATAAATGGATTTTTGACAAAACAAAAATATTACCAGGAAAAAAAAAAGTTGTCATCATTAAATGACCCATTGAGGTTGATATGCCGTAAAACAAAACAAACCAAACTTTGCAACTGGAAGTGACTACACCAGTGTACCTGTGTATCAGACCACTTGCAAGTAAACCAATATTCGACACCCATGATCTCGTACCTTCTATTCTAACACATGGGTAAAATCAGAGAGCAAACTGAGCTCTTTAGCTTTACGTAGAGCAACCCGTCTAAGAGAAAGACAACTTTGACTTCAAGCCCATGGGTTATGTCTGATATATTCTGGGGAAGATCTGGGTTGTGCAATGGATGGAAGAAAAAGCTAGATATAGAATTGTATTCAAGTATTTTTTTTTATTGTTTTTGCTCCCTTTTTGTTCTAGATTTATTTTTTTTAATGTTTGTTTATCCTTCCCTCAACTATTTACTGGCCTCTGTTTCTTGTTCTTTAGTTAACCACAAACTTTCTCTTTTCTTTTTAATGTCATTACCCATTCTTTCACCTCCCAATCAATCATGTCCGCCACCAACTACTACAATTTTTTCTCATTTCCCTGCATTCTTTCCAGAGCTATTTTTTAAAACCACCATTTTTACTGCAAATCTTTAATTACTGTTTCTCTGTTATTAAAAAGGAAAAAAAAAAAATGGAAGAAAACCAACTCATTTTCTCAATCAGTTTTTACTTTACCAGTTTTTATATCTCACAAATCAATTTTTTTTTTGTTAAGTTTTCTGTCTCACCTTCTCATGAAACATTCTCAAAGAAGAATAGAAATCAAAAGCTGACAACTACTTTCCCACCTATTATTCTCACAAAAGAACTAAATAGCAAATGTTCTATACTGATTTATTCCATTGTAAAATAGACTCGGTCATCTGAGATTTGGGTTTTTTATTTATTACACTCTTTCTTAGGGCTTCTGTCTATTAACAGCTCCCTACCAAAATTTATTACTCTTTCTTTTTTCATTGCTCTCCCCACAAGGCCTTATCGGTATTTATCACTCACCCCCAACTTCAAATCATGCATTCTCTCCCTCCTTTCTCATATTTAAATAAGGTCACTGAATCCATTGTCCTTTTTAATTCACTTAATTCCCATACCAATTGTCTGAAATGAAATATAAGAGTTTTTTTTTGTTTTTTTTACAATGATGGTCACTCTGTACAAGGCCTGAGTGCCACTCAAAGTAGAGGGTAACAGAGTAAGAGGCACCACCATAAGCAAGGAGATAATGCTGCCAAGACACAAGGGACCATCAGAAGTGAAAGAGAAGGAAAAGGCTTTAGAAGGATCCAGAAAGCCAATCCTAAACAGGAAACAAGAGATAAACCTTTACTCCTGTTCAAAAGACCAGGGAGGAGTATGAACTGGACCATAGGTGAACCTACCTACTCCTATCGGTTGTAGAACAATAAGACAAGAAAAAAATGAAAGGATTGACATACATCTGATGAAGGCAGAAAGACACAATGGCCAAAATGTTGTGATAAAAACAACAAAGATGAGGACAATAGTCAGCATGTACATCATACAAATAAGAAAATAGAAATATTAAATCAACGTTTTTTTTTTAATCTAAAGTAACACAGAGATTTTGCGACATGAAAATAGTTGTGAATGAAGAAGAATTTAAGCTTGGACATGAAAATGTTTTGTGTTTCATTTGAAATCAAGGAAATAAAAACTTAATGGAAAATAAGAATGAAAAAAAAAAGTTGTCAGTTTAAACTGATGCCAAGAGGATATGGGCGTTTGCCTTTCGCTACATTTTGTCTACCGTTAAATCTGGTCAGGCTCACAGCCATATCACATTGAAACACCAGTTCCCACATGATCACTGAAGTTAAGCAATGTCAAACTTAGGCATCAGCTAAATGGGTGACCACTTTGGAATAACAGGTGCTGTAAGCTTCAATGTGTGGGTGGTGTAATGGATAAATCGCCCAGAATTGTTAGTCGGGAAACAGAGTTCAAATTCTACAAGTCTTGTTGATATTCTTGTTTATGGCCATATCATGTTCCCATACAATCACCAAAGTTAAGCAATATCAAGTCTAGGCATCATCTAGGTGGGTGACCACTTGGGTATACTAGATATATTCACTTATGCACAAATACTCTTGGGAAAAGGTATGAATCCCACATTTCACCCCCCAGCTATGGGTTAATTAGTAAGACATGTATCACTAAATTATTATTATCTCCAAAAAAAAATTTACAATCTAAAAATATTTTCTGGCTTTAAATAACCTGAGAAGAGATTATAAGCCATAGTAAATGATTCTAACAATCAAATCCAGTCAGTATTTAAATGGGAGAACACCACGTACTGCAAGCAATCTCCCACAATTTGAAACCTGTTTCTGCCTTAATTAATTTGTCTTGAAGGGATACTGCTAATCAGTGTGATTTCTGATCTTCACCAATTTTGTAAATATCTTTTATCAGTCGTCTTCAAACCTTCCTTACATAACTCATGAAAGGAGTGCAGTTTATCAAGGGTCTCCAGAGTTTATACGAGAAATGATAGGATTTTATTGATAGTTCTGTTAATGTTGTCATTCAATGTATATACTATGGTTTTTCATCCAATGTCTATAGATGCCACTCCCATTTTGTACTGATGTCAAAACAATTTCCATAGTATTTACTGTTCCCAACACTATTAACTTGTGATAAAACCTACGTTAAGAGAAAGTCCTTTTTTTGATTTTAGTTTCTTTGAGACAACATACATCTATGTTGTAACTATCAACTGGCTTTTTCATACAAGTGCTCTAACTTTACGTGTCTTTATAGTAAACTCATCATATGCAGCTGAAGGCATTTACAAAGCTTTAAATAAAAAGTTGACAACTTTTAATGGTTGACAACTAAAGTCATTACTTTCTCAATCGCTTGTTTTGAAATAAAAAAATGTAAAAACAAAATGGTTGCAATGGTGTTATGGTGAAAGACACCTAGTCTATAGATAATAGACTCTCCCATCTATTATAAGTAGGAGTCAGTAGGAGTCGAATACGAAAAAAGTAGTCAGCGACCACAACTCGATTACTCTGCGTAATACTGATTATTACAAGTTCCTAACGTTTTTGTACGTTGAACCTATTTAGGACGAATTTAGTCCAAATACAGTTTCCACTGAGGAAATAACTCTACAACAAATGGTAAGCAACACAATAAGGCAACTCACATTTTATCAACTCTGAAAATATGAAGTTTTTTTATAGCAAAATTAAGAAAAATCATTGTGTAAAACTAAATGAATGGATCATAAAATTATTTTTCTAAGCTGAATTCTGTGTTCAAATTCATAGCCTAAAACCTTTCTGGAAACCCTGACCTTTTTTTTTTTAAATTTTATCTCATTACCATTCAAACTCCTCCTCCTCCTCCTCCTCCCTGAAATTCCTTCATTCTCATTAATTGTTCATTCTTAAGTTAGTACAATAACAAATAATTGTTTTTTTTTTGCTTCTGTTAGCCTTTATCACTCTGTATGTGACTTCATTTACTGTACAAAAAGTTTACCTGCCACTGAAGGTGACTGATCCCTGAACAAGAGTGTATTTGAATTTCATAGTTATGTTGTCAGATCCTGCTATGGCAACAGAAAAATAAGTTTGAATGAAATTAACAATAAAGGGGCTGCAATTGAGAGGCCTTGAAAAAGAATGCAGTAGAAAGGGAAGTTATTTTAATAATGCAGTGTGCTAATAGTTAAAGTGGTTGATTTCAGGACGTGTCAACTTTTGTTAGATCATTTAAAATCGGATTTCTGCATGGGGCACCCAGTGAGGGTCAAACTGACTACTCACTAGTAATGGTCAATCAGACAAGCCCTGCTGACCATTCCCTAAAGTCAAGGTACTTTCAGTGAAGAATAAAGTAAGAGATTAGGGTGGGAAGAATATGTTGTCTGGCTACATAGAAAATCAGTATTTGAGTTCCTAGATTATATACAGGTTTGAATCCCTTCTTTCTCTAAGTGAGGCACAATTCTGAATATGTTTCACTTAAGCTAGCCAAATTCCCCTCCTTTTCCTCATTTTATAATCATTCTCTCTCAAGCAATTACTCCTCACTCATTTTCCCATAGCTTCTTTACCCCTCTCTTATATCATTTATCCTGACATTATTTTCTTTTATCCACCCTTTCATGGTCTATCTATACACCCCTAATTCTATTGTTCTCCCACTCTCATTAACTGATTTACTCCTCCTACTCCCCTAAGCTGTGACTCACTCTCTGATTACTTAAAATCTCCCTCATTATTCTTTTATTATGCCCCCTCACGTACACCCACCTGCCACTTTTTCTTCTCCCACCTCGTTAATCATTATTCTGTTGAGACTTGAAGAATGAATATCAAAGTCACTGTTTAATACGATAATGAAATCTCTTCTAAAATCTGATTAAAATGGTGGAATTAAAGAATAACATGAAGATTTTTTTTTTAAAAAAGGGGGACAATTCCAATGGCAGTAATTTTTAGTGACACACCTACTGACATGAATAAGCTAGTTATTTTATTTATTTTTTTTTTTTTACTTACATTTTACATACATACAAAATCATATGTATGCTTTTGAGATTGGTAGTTGAAACACACATCGATAAAATGAATACCGAGTGTATGTGTATATCACATTCTACACAAATGTATGTCAAACAACAGGCAATAACAGAAAAATCTACTTAAACAAAATGGAGGAAAAAGGGGAGATGGGAAGAGGAAAAGGGGGAGCTTGAGAGAGAGTGAAAAATCACTGAAAATCGGAGAGAGTGAAAAAAGGAAAAAGAAATAGATGGATTGAAGGTGGGGGGAAGAGGAGATAGATTAGAAGAGAGGGGAAAGAAAGAGGAGATGGATGCTCTCATCGCTCTCGAGCCATTGCTAAACTATTTCAATATTCTTGGTCCATTTTTAAGCAATTCGATATGGAGGCCTTAAAACACAATTCTAAAAGATTGTGTTATATATATATATATATATGCATGCACAGTCATTTGGAATTATATATATATATATATATATAAGTGAACATTGAAGTCAACACTTAGGTGACAGTCTGTTTCATGCTAGACACTATCGTCAGGCCACCTGATAATTGTATTTAGCATGAAACAGTGTCGCCTCTAAGTATTGACTTCAATGTTCCCTTATATATATATATATATAGATATGAAGAAATATAGTCTTAAGATGTGCTATATTTATGGGATAAAGTGCTCAATATCAGAGATAGAACGTGTGTAAATATAAAAGTGAACATAGAAGTCAACACTTAGAGGCGACAGTCTGTTTCATGCTAGAGTTGCCTGACGATTGCATCTAGCATGAAAGAGACTGTCGCCTCTAAGTGTTGACTTCTATGTTCACTTTTATATTTATATATATATATATATATATATATAGATTGTGCCTAGCATGAAACAGACTGTCGCCTCTAAGTGTTAACTTCAATGTCCACTTTTATATTTACACATGCTCTATCTCTGATATTGAGCACTTTATCCCATAAATATAGCACACCTTAAGACTATATTTCTTCATATATATATATATATATATATATATCAGTGAATATCCTAAAATTAAAAAAGGCAGAAAGATTCTTATGATTAATTGGTAAACATAATCATTCTTTCTTACATGTTGTGATTTTACAGTTATCAGATATTTTAAACTTTTCAGTTAAGTTTCTAATTCGCAAGATGTGAGAAATCCAATCAGATATCATTTCTGTCTGTTACTCACTGGGATCTGGAAGTAAACATTTCAAGGATTAAGTCAAAAAATAAATGTTAACTGATAAACAGTTAATCATCGGATTTCTCAATATTTTCAATATTTTTGACAGTTTTTTCCCCAGAAAGTCAATATATACTTTTAAATTAAAAATTACCTCTTAAGTGAATTCTAAGAATTGTTATTTTAATTTCTCCTTGGTGTTTGGATTGACCAACGAAATTAAATATAAAAAAAAAAAAAAAAAAATCTTTCCCCCTTTTTTAATTTTCAAAATTTTAAATTTTTGCCTGAAAATAACAGAATTGTGTGAGCTGTGTGCGAAAGAGGGATAAATGGATCATGTTATCATCTAACATGATATCTTGGGAGTATATAACTAAACTTAGTGTTTGCTTTGCTCGGTGCACAAGAAGAGATGAGAAATGTGGCAGGACAAATCGTGATAAACAAATTGTATTATCATCTAACGTGATATCTTGGGAGTATATAACTGTAATCTTAGCTTTCTGCAACCATTGCATTTTGTTTTCACATGCTATTTTGGCAGGACAAATCATGGCTACTTCACCATGACAATGCACCTAGTCGCAATGCCCTGAACATCCAGCAATTTCTAGCCAAGAACATTGCCATACTGGAACAACCTCCTGATTCACCTGATCTTCCTCTGTTACTTTTTTCTGTTCTCCAAGCTCAAGTTGATCATCAAGGTGACTTGTTTTGAAGGCATGGAGGCCTTCAAGAGGGGCATCCAAGAATCATTCCAGTGGTATATAGAAGCGTGGCAGAGGAGGATGGAAAAGTGAATTAGACTCGAGAAGGATTACTTTGAAGGGGAAACCATGTAGTTTGTTGTTTGTAACATACCATAAAATGGTTTGTGACACCAGTCCCCTTACTTTTCAGACAGACCTCATTACATATATATATATATATATATATATATATATATATATATATGATGGCTGCCTCCTCATTATTAAGCATGCCCATCAGACAATATCCAGCAAAGATTCACCAGTGCCATGCAGAGATATGACATTTAAGTCTGGACAATTACTTGCATTGTTTTCCACAGACTCGGCAGCCATAACCAGTCACAACATTAGGTACATTTTCTGGTATTTGGCCGACATGAATGTTCATATGCCTTTTCAACAATGTCTGTAATATTTTTGTGATTCATCCTAACAGACATGTCTTTTAAGATTATGGTCAACCATACATACAACTCAGTAAGATCCCACAAAACATTGTGCAACGACTGCGCCTGAAAGTTTTAAAGTGAAGAAAGATGGTGCACAGGCTGAATCCCACACTCTGAGCAACACAAACAGTGAACCAAAGAGAAGATGATGTCAACAACATTGGTTGCTAGTGTATACCAAATGTTACAGTAGAGTTTCCCTTCTCTTAGGGAGATGAGCTAACAAGGACTAGAAGAGACAAGATATATATATCCAGTTCTTATTGGTGGCACTATGAGTGCTGATGAGTTATCTTCATATACTAGGTTCATTATTTGCCCCTAACTGGGACCCTAACAGATGCTACCATCCTGGGTTAGGGTGGACCTGGAAACTAAGAAGTAAGAAAGAAAGCAGAGTAGAAATTCTAGTCGAGTTCATTACATTCACTTACGTGCTAATACCCTTGGGAAAGGTATGAATCCATCTCTTCCCCACCCTCCTAGCTTTGGATAAATGAAAGGAGAGACCAGTTCCGATGGCCTTGGTTAGTAACTAGTATAGGAGAAGTAAAACTCTGAATCTAAACCAACCCAGAGTGGGCTGGGCTTTGTCAAGCTATCTTGATCCATGCTACTCAAAACCTCCAATCCACTGATCAGAGGCCTTGCTGACAGAGGTATTTATGAGATAAGGATATATATATATTTTTTTATATCAAGAACAATATTGGGAGAAAAATTCCACACACTTTGTCATACATATGTACATATTTATTTATATATATATATATGTGTGTGTGTGTGTGTGTGTGTTCCTATAACTTGGACCGATTTTAAATGTGAATTAAGTTTAAGCATCTAATGACTTTTTTTCTTTTTCAGATTTAACAACTTAAATCTTTGGCAATTTCAACCATAGAAAGATTAACAATCAAACAACTTGTTAAAGTTATCGAAGCCTATTACGAAAATGGACATTCAAACAAAAATGCATTTTGCGATATTTTTAGTCAACATAAGCCTATTACGAAAATGGACGATATATATATATATATATATATATATATATATATATATATATATATATATCAGTTTGCAATTGGTATTATCCATTATAGCTTTTTGGAATCTAACAAGCACATCACTATCAGAGTTTACTACCAGCAACTGGAAAAAATGCACATTTAGTTAAGCAAAGTCCAATTCTGCTCCATGACAATGCTCGGACCTTTTGCAACATCCACTATATTCCCCTGATTTCTCAATCCACTGAATACTACTTTTTTCAAGCATACTGACAATTTCTTTTAAACCGAAAAACATTCCGTTACAAAGAAGATGCAGAAATTGCATCCAAAGATTTCTTGGCATCCAAACCTTTAGAGTGTAACTCAATGGCAGAAATGTATAGATGTTCAGGCTCTCTATTTTGGTTGTTTAAACTCTTTAAATATAATAATTCAGGAATAAATGTTGATTCTAAAACAGGATATTATTTTCTGAACCAACTAATTGTATCTACCGTCTTGTTGATTCCTCTTTTATTGTTCCCATTCCTTAATAATGATTTTCTTTTCTTCTTACACACTCAATAACCCCATGTCTTAGTGGCTTTACTGCCTTTCTTGGAGTGAAATGATTAAAAAAGAAAATAAAAAAGTTACTCATAAAATTTAATTATGATGTTTCGCAAAACATCCCAGATATCAAAGAATTTATATCCATGACTACTATTTTGGCTCTTAGAGAGGAGGAAGAAATAATTTGTTAAGATCAACATCTGAAATCTTAAATTTCTATTATTGTACAAGATCTTTATGTCCATCTGCCTGAAGCAATCAAGTATTTAAAACACTTGTATGTCAATAATCTCATGGCCAGGTGTGAATGAACAGGCCATTTGGCCAGCAGAACATGAAAAATTGGCTCAATTGTTCGATATAAGATTCAGTGAAAAGAATGTGAGAATGTCTTTGTCAGGTGAACTCTTTTTCAACTGTTTGCAGCATATTACAAATGTGTAACAAGCGAGATAGCTATGAGGAGCAGAATCATCTCCGCAGGCGACAGACCGTCACAGGTGATAAGATTTTTGCCCATTGTTCTTCAAAGGCATTTTTCTTATTCCATCCGTGTTTTTATCACTCACAGTGAAAGAGTGCATGGAAATATTCCTGGAAGACAATAGCAAATTCCTCTCCAGATTGCATTCCTATTACTGTTTTTTGCTCTTCCACATAGCATAGAAATTCTGAAGACCTTGTCGCAAACAACACTCTTCAGATTCGTTGTCTTTGTTAATTCGCCCGTCTTTCTTGTTCGTCTTTTTCGTTCATCTGTTCTTATTAGCTAATGAAGGCAACGACGAAAGGTCATAGAGCAGATTATCGGGTTTCAAACGGAACAAAAGAACCCCCACCCCCACGTATAGAAGAGCAGTTCATTAAGCTCCCTTGTATTAATCTTCATTGGCTCATTTTAATCAGTTGTTTCAACATCTTCAGATGCTTATTGGGATAAAAATAAAAAATTAATTCAGATAATCAGACCCAAGAAATATATAAGCATATGCGTCCGAGAAAGAAAAAGCGGAAATGGGAGTATTGATATGCGGGCGGGACTGGGTGTAAGAAGAGGGGAAAGAAGAAAGCTTGAAAGGAATAAGCATTACAAGTGTTGATTGGGGAGTGATTCAAAAACGAAAATCAGAGAGAGGGAAAGGAAAGAGATTAAACACTACAAATAATGGGTTGTTGGGTGAAAAACACGCAGGAAAGAGAGGGTTGGAGAGAAAAAAAAGAGGAAAAATAAATAGAACAACGATTGCAAAGGATGAGGTGCAAAACAAAAAGGAGAGGATCGTATAAGAAATAACGAAAAGTAACAGGAATAAAGTTTACAAGTGACCGATTGGTCAGTCAGTTATGTGCCATGCGTGACACACATCGATCGATACATGACTGACGAGGCAGATTTTTTTCCTGCAGTAGGTTGTCATTTCTTTCTGCGGTAAACCAGTTGCCATCCAAGGTTATAGAACCCAGTCTGTCCCACTATTTAACCATAGCTGGGGGGAGAAGAAGAGGATTCATACCTTTCCCAAGAGTATTAGCACATAAGTGAATGTAATGGATTCGACTGGAATTCGAACTCAGCTCTCCAATTCCTGAATCCGAGCTGCTATCCATTACTCCACTGTGCCTCGTAAACAAACTGAAAGAGGTCAAGGAAAGGAAGTAAAGATCCTGAATATATAAGCGGACAGAGTACAAAAAAAGATATGAAGAGGATTAAAAAAGGAAAAGAAAACTTAAGCAATACAAATGGAGGGTGGTCTGTGGTGCAAAAAAGAAAGAAATGAAAAGTTCCTTTTTTCTCCTCGTCTTGAGGAAAGGCAAACGGAATAAGTATTCCTAATGATGGCCTGGTGGGTGGCAAGACAGGAAAGAAGGAGAAAGTTGGAATAGAAAAGAAAAGTAGAAAAAACTAAAGGATTTAGGTTTACGTCTAATGGGTGGATGGGGAGAGGATAGGAAAGGAGGAGAAATGAGAAAAGATTATAAATAATGGGTTGGTGAGGAGCAAAACTAAGAAGTTTAGAAAGATGGGTAAATGAAAAAAAACAGTAACAATTATGAAAAATGCATTGACAGGGTGTAAAAAAAGGGAAGAGTAATTAGGAAGATGAAAAAAGGAATAAGGATGACAAATGATGACATGATGGGGTGCAAAAATGAAAGGAGGGTGGGTGTTGGAAAAACAGAGAAAAGTCATAAAAGTAAGGATTACAAATGACAGGTTGACAGGATGTAAAAAAAAAGGGGAAAGAAAAATTAGGAAGATGAAAAAAGGAATAAGGATGACAAATGATGACATGATGGGGTGCAAAAATGAAAGGAGGGTGGGTGTTGGAAAAACAGAGAAAAGTCATAAAAGTAAGGATTACAATTGACAGGGTGTAAAAAAAAGGGGGAAAGAAAAATTAGGAAGATGAAAAGAAAAGCCATAAGGATTACAATTGACAGGTTGACAGGGTGTAAAAGTGGAAGATAGGAATAAAAGAGAAAGGAGGCAAAATAAAGAATCAAAGTTTTAAAATATTGGGGTCAGTAGGGTGCAAAAATGATAAAGATGGGAGGAAGAGGATTGAAAAAGAACAAAATAAAAAAAAGAGTAAGTTTTACAATTGGTGGGTGAGCTGTGGTGCAAGAAAGAATGAAAACCAACATGGACGAGAGAGAGAAGAAAAAGAAAGGAACTAAAGATTATAAATGATGGATTGTTGCACGAATGAAAGGGGAGGAAAGAGGGAATGAAAAGAGAGTAAAGATTATAAATGATGGGTGGAGGTGGGTGTAAAAAGGTGGAAATGAAGAAAGGAAGGAAATGGTATGAAAGAAAGACATAGATGAGAGTGAAAAAAAGCTAAAGGGTGTATATTATAACACATCAAATATAAAATATTTCACAGAAACTAAATCTTTAAAAGCCTTCTTCATAAATACAACAGATAATATTTTCAACTAAATATATATCAAATGAAAAGATGGTAAATTTAATTTAAACAGATAAAAGGCAAATTATGGAATTTTATGTGAAAATGTATTTACAATAAACCAGTTTAGAATAGCAAAATTCCAAAGGAATATTTTAACCCTTTAGCATTCAACACGTCTCAAACTTGTCTCATATATATCAGCTCTCTAAGTCTCATTGTTTGCAAATATGTCATTATATGGAGATATGGTAGAATAATGGATTGCATTTCAGACTGAGGAATTGGATAGCTGAATTTAAATTCAAGTTGAGTTCATTACATTCACTCATGTGCTAATACCCTTGGGAAAAGTATAAATCCAATCTTCTCTCTCACCCCCTAATTACGGACAAATAGTCTTGGGTGGCAACTGGTCTAGAAGGAAAATACTGATTTCAAAACCAACTATAGGTAAATAGTAGAGCAGTCTGAGCTCTTTAGCCATGGTTGGCAAACAATCTAGAGGAATAAGAACTCTGAATTCAAAACTGCATGTAGCCCTGACGAAGCACATATTATGCAGCTAAGGATTATTCATATTGACTCAATGATCCTGAGTACGGTTGACTATTTTTTTTTCTTTCCAGCCTGCTGGAACTCCTCATCTGTTGTCCCTGTTTTTAAGAACTCTGGAGACCCTTCTGACCCTTCTAACTATTGTCCTATCTCTTCTGCAAAGTCTTTGAGACTTTAATCAACACTGGAGTCGTTTAGATGTGCTGTGGCTTCCCTCTGGCTTTTCTATGAGTATTTTCATGGTAACTGCTCTGACGAGCTACTTTCACTGGTACCCCAATTGCATGAATTTAAGTGTGCTACTAGGCTGGCATCTTGGTCCCACCCCTTCACTGTTGAAACAGTTAAATGTAACGACTTCTTTACTCCAACAGCTGTTTCTCTCGCACTTCCCACCAGTAGAACTCCCTTCCTTCTACTCGCTTCCCTGACAGCTATAACTTCAAATATTCAAATGTAATGTCAATCGACATCTTCTGATGCCTTGATCCTGATCCCCGTCCTTCTCTATATCCTTCCCTCAAACACCCCTCTTTACTCTTGCTCTCACTCTCTGTAACCCTTTGCATGCTAGTGGCACTCCCACCATGCTTGAAGTGAAATGCTTTAAAAAAACAAAAAAAAAAACACAAGGCAGGTTATGGCGGGCTGAACATTGAGAGCCAATATTTATGGCCCATTGAATGCTAAAGAGTTAAAATAAAAAAATATATAGTTATTTGTTATATTTTGTTTTAATATTTTCAGGTGTACAAATCACATCAATTTTTTCAGACATTTATTTACAATTTTACGATTAAATTTTCAGACATTTAAAAAAAATTTGCTAGGCTTTTCCAAGAAGCAAGGTTACTATGCTAATGATTTTTCATTAAACAATTGTTTCTTTAGTTTATTCTGATGATATTCTTTGCTAAATAAGACATGAACAAAGGAATAAAATTTTGTCTATATTTCTGAGATGAGGTATTATGTACACTATTTACATTATTTGGACCATGATCCTCATCTTTCTTCTTGTTATCACTGCTTTTGTTAGGTGTATATCAATCCAGGTAAGCTACAGAGAATTCCAAACTGAATCTTATTTTCTACAGAGGTAGACTGTTCTCATTCTACTCCCCATGTCTAGGCATATCTTGTCTAGTTCTTATTTTCACTATGGCTTGGCTGTCTATATTTCTGAGATGAGGTATTATGTACACTATTTACATTATTTGGACTATTGTCCTCATCTTTCTTGCCATATTTATTACAACTTTTCGGCCTTTCACTATTTGTCTATATTTCTGAGATGAGGTATTATGTACACTATTTACATTATTCGGACTATTGTCCTCATCTTTGTCGCCATGTTTATTACAACGTTTCAGCCGTTGTACGCTCATGCCTTCTTCAGGTGGTTGGAATGTCGAACTGAACCCTTTTATGTCACTCAAGGACACATGGCACAGTGGATAAAGACATTAGTTAGATCCAGTGACAGGACCCAAAGAGTGTGAGTTCAATACCCGGTTAAGGCAGTGGAGAATTTGGATAGGGGAATTAACAGCAGATAACTGATAACTGACATCCATTAAACATAGTACATGGAAATAGGACAGTCTACCCCAGTGAACAAAATAAAGGGTTAAGTTTGACATTCCAACCAACTGAAGATGGCCGGAGCATACAACGGCTGAAACATTGTAATAAATATGGTGACAAAGATGAGGACAATAGTCTGAATAATGTAAATAGTGTGAATATAATTTTAGGTATTTCATGGTCATTTTATTATATACAATTATATATATTTAAAAGACAGTTATTTGTAAGTTTAAAACTTAAATTAAAAGTACAAGGTTAGTTTATTAATGAGTAGTTTGAAATTAATTTACAACAAAAATAACTTATGAACAAATGAAACAATCAGAAGAAAATATGATGTAATTATTTTCCCCTGATGTTTCGACAAGGCAACAAGTGGTGGCTGTCAGCAGTTAACATTCTACAAGAATTATTTTTCACTTTTTAATGAAGCTTTCGCTTCATATTCTCTTGTTTTTTTTTATTGAATCTTTTCAGATCTAATAATAATGGCAAGGCATCGTCAAAGAAATTCAGAAAACATAATGACATCTTAATTGTCGAAGTTGGAATTTGTGCACTGGGAAGTATTATTAGTAATGTTTACTCCACCTCAGCTATGCAACACAACCAGAAGAAATAAAGTGACAAGAAAGACGAGTGAAAAATGAATAATAATGACAATGCTTCATCTAAGACATTCTGACAACTTAAGACTATTACGCTTCATTATTACTACTAGGTGTAAATACGCAATAGAAATAAGATGAAAGAAAGACGAGTGAAAAATGAATAATGACAATGCTTCATCTAAGAAATGAGAATGCTATTACTTCTAATCATATCTGAAATCCTACGATAAAGAACTCATTTAATCTATGATTTATTCAAACTAGTTTTATTGCTTTTAAAGTTTCACTCAACATATTCTCTAATTCTATTGAAAAGAAAATTTTACAAAATGTATATTTGGGCAGCAACACTTCTTTCAAACATGTTTATTTAAATATGACAGGCAGGGAAAATTTGATGAATTTTTTAATCAGTTTATCTAATATTCTTAAATGTTTCTGTTTAGTGGACGGTAATGGAGTGCCAAAATTGTCTGTGGTGTCTATTCTCATGAGTCCTTTTGGTCAACTCTTTAACCATTTTCAAGGGGTTTGTCTTTAATTGTTGTTAATTTCTTTTCATGGATGTCTTTTAAAATGTAATCATGTGATGCATATTCCATGATAGTACTGTTTATTCCAAACCCCATGAACAGAATATGGCTGGAATTCAAGTTGGCATCTGTTTAAAAAAACTTTAGCACATTGTTTACATTGCCAGATGTTTTATGTAGAAAGCTTCTCTCACAGCAAGATGTTTTTGGTTATGGGATTTATGAAGGATGATTGTGTTATCAACCAGAATTTTCATTATGGTTCCTAGTAGATTGTGGGTGGCTGCAATTTCTTTATGGGTTCATCTACAATGTGGGTGGCTGCAATTTCTTTATGGGTTCATCTACAATGTGGGTGGCTGCAATTTCTTTATGGGTTCATCTACAATGTGGGTGGCTAATACCCAATATTAATATCAATATTTATATTGTCGTTACAGATATATTTTATTTATATCTGCATTTTTATACACACACACACATATATATATATATATATATATATATATATATATATATATATATATATATATATATATATATATAGACAGAGAGAGAGCAGATATTTTACATATAGTGCTCAATATTAAAATAATATTAAAATAGAGCACTAATAATATTATATAAAAAGATTACTGAACTTTAAATATCAATTTGTTGTTGTTTTCTCTGACTTTGAAGTTTCTTGATAATGCGCATTCTTCAAGGGGTTCTTTTTTTTAAATGATATTAGGAAATAACATTTAAGAACAGCAGCCTTTGAAGAATAGACGTTACCAAGAAACTTTGAAGTCAGGGAAAACAACAAAAAATGATATTTAGAGTTAAGTAATCTTTATATATAGATATATATATAGATAGATAGTGTATATTTAGGCAGCAATTTTTCATTAATGCATGTTTCATTAAATAATATAGACAGGTTTTGTCTATTTATTTTAAGTAAGTTCCTTTCGTATTGTCTGATAAGCTTATCGTTGAAAGACGAATGGAAAACACCATATTGATACATGTTTAAATCCAATCTAAGATTTCGGCTGACATAAGCCATTATCAAAGATGACAGTTTCAATATATCAAACAACACATAGACGAAAAATGCTGCATGAAAAATTTCAAAGTAACGACAAACTCGTATATACAAGACACGGAAGCGAAAATCGCATCACAGCTCATGACGTCACACATGACCACACGAGAGTGAAAAACAAGAAGTATTAAGTATGGGAAGCCGTTGGTATAAACCAATGTCATCTGTTATAAATTATAGGCATTTAAGAATACTTAAAATAAATAGACAAAACTTGTCTATATTATTTAATGAAACATGTATTAATATATATATATATATATATATATTTATATATATATATATATATATATATATATTTACTATTCAAGTGTAACGTCAATCTATCCTCTATCCTCCTCCACATCCTTTCCTCTAACACTCCTATTTGCTCTCGCTCCAAATCCTCTGTAACCCCTTGCGTGCTAGTGGCTTCCTGCCTTGCCTGGGGTGAAAAGCTTAAAAAAAAAAAAAAAAATTATATATATATATATATATATATATATATATATATACACACACACACAGCAAAGTTTTTGGTTTATACGCTATTTTTATAGATACAAATATTTAAGTAAATAACTATAAAAATAACATATAAACAGGAAATATATTAAAATAATTGTCAAGTTTAATAATATATGCATGCAAGGATGGATGGATGTAATCATCTTTTGCAATCCTTTCTATGCCCTTCTGAAACATGACCAACATAGCAGAAGCATATAAAATGGCATGAGTGATTCTACCAAAAATACTTGAGACACATCTTTAACATCAAATGGACATGTTTGTTCCAGACACTGCTGTCTTCTAAAGATCTGAATGCAACTGTATTGAAAAAAATAATAATCCTCAACCAAATGCAATGCAGCACACGCTGTGAGAATGGGTGATAAAAGGACTCCCAAATGTTTCTACGGAGAACTGAAGAGAGGAAAGCTTCCACAATGCAACCCTAGGAAGAGGTTTAAAGACAATTTGAAGAATAATCTGAATGCATTGCACATCAGAAAGAACTGACTTCAAATCATATGAAGGGGAGGCCTTTTATAAGAGACAGATGCAATGCTTTTCAGAATGAATGGATCAAGCAAGATCTCCAAAGAGACCCTCATTTTAATTTAGAAAATAATATGCTGTCTTGGAAATGATGTGTGTGTGTGTGTGTGTGACTGCATGACGTTGTCGAGGGCAGCTTATGTAAACCATCTGAAATGTCATCATAACAACCAGAAGCAAGCCAACTATGCCAACCGACATCATTGTCCGGCCAACAATATCAGTGTTATTTTGCAACAAGGTTTGTAGATCATCTGGACTGAGAAGGCACGTGACAGTACACAGGGGAGATGTAACATGCGGATTCAATCAACCCCATCAAGGATACAAAGTTTATCCGTCATATATGCCCGATACCTATGAAATTGAATGCTGGTCTCAAGAGTCATCATAGAGGCCATGAATGCCAAAATGAGATGGAAACCATTACAAGTGATGCAAAGGATGAGGAGGTTGCTCTCATCTTGAATAAGGTGTGGCAATCACCATATATAATAATTTATGTTAATTGAAATAATTGAATAGAAAAATGAGATATTATGTACACTATTTACATTATTCGGACTATTGCCCTCATCTTTGTCGCCATATTTATCACAACGTTTCGGCCGTTGTACGCTCCGGCCTTCTTCAAGTGGTTGGAATGTCAAACTGAACCCTTTATTTTGCTCACTGGGGTATACTGTTCTAGTTCTACGTGCCATGTCGAATGGGTGTCAGTTATTAGTTATCTCCTGTTAATTCTCCTCTGAAAGTTCTGCACTGCCTTAACCAGGTATTGAACTCACACTCTTTGGGTCCTGTCACTGGATCTAACCAATGCCTTTATCCACTGTGCCATGTGTCCTTGAGGAGAATAGTCCGAATAATGTAAATATTGTACATTATGCTTTGCATCCCTCAAAAGGTCTTCAGACTAATAATGATTTTATTAATAGCATCTAATAGAATAGTTCTCAACCCTACTGTCCAATGCACCTATATCAGAATGCCATTCCTACCACTTTCCAAGACTGTCCAACTCAAAATGGCGCATTCCAAATACTATGCATATATTATTGATAATTTGCATTCTTTTCCATATTGGTATATATATATATATATATATATATATATATATATTCATGGTTTATTTTTATAGAGGAGTTTTTTCTTTTTTCATGTTTATAATGGGATCCAAATCCTGTAAATAAAAACAAAAACAAGTAAAAGATAACCCCACTGAAACTATGAAGGAAATCCCTCCCCCTGGTTGATAACCTCTTGTCTAATATATATTAGTCTGGTATACTGATTTATATTATATAGAATAAAAAAAGCAATATGAATGCCAAACTTCCATCCCCCTATACAAGACCAATGCTGTGTAAACACAACATGTCTTACATAGGATGCACCACAACCACACTTTCATGGAAACTCACTTGCTACCTATCAGATCAGAGTGCCATCAGACAACACATTAATAAGCAGCATGAAAAACATAGTATCATTAGCAAACTACTCAAACAACACCAAAGTATTATCAAAACCAAACAGTAAAAACAGACTTATGATCGTTGAAGCAATAGTCACGAAACAAAAACAACTATCTATAAATGAAAACTATTGTAAGTTAAGTTACCACATCCTCAAATGTATATAAAAAAATAAAATAAAATAAAATAAACACACACATCTCCCAACATTCTTTGTCACATCACTATACACATCAATTGTTTGAAACTCATCATTTATCTTTGCCTGCCTTGATGATGACTTAAGAAAGTTAAAAGCTTGGACCATGTTTCTTCCAAAAGAAACTCTGGATAATTTCTGATAGAATTTTCTCCTTAACGGATTATTTGTTTGGTGTTGTTTAGCGGCATATCAACTATTATGGGTTATTTAATGCTGAAATCTAAATATATTTTATGTAATTCTATGCTTTCAACTACAGATATTTTTATACATAATTTTATAATTCCAGAGTAAAGATAAATTTTTTACATATATATTTTGTAGATCATAAAAATCTATTTTTGCATTTTATTTTAGTTTTGAATTGATTGTCATCGTGTTAGAAAAAAAAAAAAAATTTTTGATTTTTGTTTGGGGGGTTCAATATTTGCCCATAGCTGGGACCCTAAAAGGTGCTACCACCCCAAGTAACCGTGAACTTGGGAACAGCAGCAGTTAAGAGGTGGTTCAACACCTCCAATGTCCTGATCAGAGGTCTTGCTGACGGATCTAGTTTAGCATCATAACCAGGACACAGGATTATGTGTAATTTTTGAGAGAGAGGGGGGGAGATAGGGAGGAGAGAGAGGAGGAAGAGAGAGAGAGGAGGAAGAGAGAGAGAGGAGGAAGAGAGAGAGAGGAGGAAGAGAGAGAGAGGGGGAAGAGAGAGAGGGGGAAGAGAGAGAGGGGGAAGAGAGAGAGGGGGAAAGAGAGAGAGGGGGAGAGAGAGGGGGGGAAGAGAGAGGGGGGGAGAGAGAGAGGGGGGAAGAGAGAGAGGGGGGAAGAGAGAGAGGGGGAAGAGAGAGAGGGGGAAGAGAGAGAGAGAGAAGAGAGAGAGAGAGAAGAGAGAGAGAGAGAAGAGAGAGAGAGAGAAGAGAGAGAGAGAGAAGAGAGAGAGAGAGAAGAGAGAGAGAGAAAGAGAGAGAGAAGAGAGAGAGAGAGAAGAGAGAGAGAGAGAAAGAAGAGAGAGAGAAAGAAGAGAGAGAGAAAGAAGAGAGAGAGAAAGAAGAGAGAGAGAAAGAAGAGAGAGAGAAAGAAGAGAGAGAGAAAGAAGAGAGGAAAGAGAGACAAGAGAAGAAGTAGAGGAAAGTGAGATAGAAAGCCAAGTGAAAAGAAGGACAAATAGAGAGTAAGCTATATGAGAAGGAAGGGCAAAGAGAAAAAATGAAATGAAAGAATGTGTAAAAAGAGAGAAATCAGGGTGAGATGAATAGGCCATGTTAAAGAGAGAGAGAGAGAGAGCGCAATGTGGCAGTTACTGGGAAGCATCATGATCAGAGCACCTGCTGTTTGTGCTGACCACAGCTTATAAGCAACATAATATTCAATATTGTAACTGTGTATGGAATGCTCTCCTAATAGCCACTAATAATGATAATATCCTTGGTTTAACACCTCCCCCAATGTACACATAAACAGAGGGCCAGATGCTTGGGTAGTGGCAGTGTTGAGGCAATACAAGACCCCCTTCCCTTCTAATTATCCTTTCAATCACACACACACACAAATTATGGCTTCTGTTGGAAAAATTTATGAGAAAATAAGCACAACGGAAGGAAAATAAAAATGAAACATAAAGCAGACAAAGAAATAGTAAAACAAAATAACAAAGGTAAAAAAAGAAGAAAAAAAAAATTCAAAATAGAAATCAATCCAATAATAATCATAAAAAAAACATACAAAAGGTAATAGCATTAATAATGAAAAATAATCTGAAAAATATAAAAAATTTGGAAAAACATCTGGAAAAAAACAATAAAAGTTTTACCTTTCATTTATGATTTCCAATTCATTGCAAGAATATTAGTCAATGAATAAACCAAGAACGGTAATAATTACTTTTTTCTACCTCTCTCTCCCTCTCACATGCACATTATATAGAATGCAGCAGAAATACCTCCACATGATGGTAAGACATTAGTGCCAAAGGTGGTCTTTGTCTTGCTAATATCTTACCATTATGTGGGAGGTATATGTCAGAGGTACTTCTGCCGTAAACTGTATAATGAAGATGTTGACTTTATTATTTATTTGATTGAGTTAACACGGACATTCATGAGTCTCCCATGCCAACCAACATGGCCCTGCATCAAGGTTGGAAGGTCATTAGGGAGACATTGAACCCAGAATCATCATAGATAGCTTCAATAACAACCCAATAATGACCATCATCACCTACTAATCACTAACTCTAGCGACAAGGAAAAGGTGACAGATTTCTATCAATGCCTCTCTTCTCTTGTCAACATAACTTCCTTATTATTGGTGGGGATATGAAGTCTCAGTTTGGTGACATTTGTCACCGAGATGATCATGGATATATACAGCACCCCTATTCCATACGACCCATGCCCTTTATGCCTACATGAAAAACTACACATTATTAAGTTTCTAAAAAACGAAAAAATTTATTAAATCATAGACATGAGTTAATAGTTTTTGCCAACATCAACAAATTTTTGCCTTAAATAATTAGCTTAAAAATGTTAAAATTTCATAGTCTATAAACAATTTCAAGCAAAAGGTTTAAAAGCTCAAACAAATCATAAGATAAAAAAAACCCTTTATGAAGTCGTCAAAAAAAACAAATTTCAGTTCAATACAATGTATTTATATGCAAACAACCCTTTTAGAAAAAAAAAAATTTTAAGGTATACAAATACAAATTTAATGGTGTAACAATAATGCCAACAACTCTCTCTTGTTGAAACATACCAGACGATATGCTTCAAACTGATGTCATCATTCGCATGAAAATAGACAGCTCAAGCCTACCTTGACTTAACCTCTTTCCGAAAGTAACTAATATGTTGATACAATATGTTCACCCTTTCACCCCTTATTACAATAATTGGTTTCACTGTTTTCATGTAATTAATATTACGAATGTATATGCTTATAAAGCACCATAAATTTCAAGATTAGTTATTCCAAAATTCACTTGAGGATGAAATATAGCTGGTTTTTTAGCTTCTATTTTTTAAACGTGAGAACTCTTATGTAGCGATGGAATCATATTTTTAAAAAATAATTATAATACATACATACATACATACATACATACATACATATATATATATATATATATAAAAGTACGATGCAAATCATAATATTTAACAATTGAAATCAAATAAAATAGATATAACCTCAATTACAATTGAATAAAATGAATATAATGTAAAGTGCCTTTCGACCAACACCTCCTCAGAAGTCATTCATTGGTATTAAAATACTACTGAAGAGGTGGTTTTTTTTTAGGGGGGGGTTAAAAATAGGATCTTAAAATTGGAAAGAAGGTAAAAAAAAATTATTATTGTCATCTAGATTTAACCAATGACTCTCAAAACAGTTCTAATTTTTGTTTGGGCCACCCCTTAACTATTATTTTAATTGTTAAATATTAAATTATGATTCCTATCTTAAAACTTGTCATATACAGGCTGAGTGAAAAGAAACCCCCCCCCCATTTTAAAAATACTTATAATTTATTTATTAACTATAATTTTTACAAGAAATGAAAACGAGAGGAAAGCATTTAGCATGAGGCTTTATTTAAAATTCAATAGGGGCACCAGATTTTGCCACCAGTTTCTTGAGGCACCCAGGAATCACGTCAACTGATTTCACCAGGAACTTTTGTGATATTGAAGATGTAACTTCTCGTGTTACCCTTCAACTTCTTCCAAAGTCTTGGTTTGGTATAGTAGACTTGTTCCTTTAATCAACCCCAAACAAAAAAGTCACAGGGTCTTAAGTCTTACAACACTCATACATAAAATAGGGAGTCACTTTTCAATCACCCTGTGTGTGTGTGTGTGTATATATATATATATATATATATATATATATATATATATATAGTGACTGGCAGCCAGTAAGGAAATGAAGGGAAGTTGCGGTTGATATTTTCTTTTTCCTCGAGAAAACTGGAAGGTAGCTCTTGGGTATGACCTAAAACTGCATACAACAATGAAGTCTCAATTAGGGAACAAAATTAAGGTACCCCAAACTATTGTTACCTATGGATGATCTGTGGCTAAGATCTAGCACCTGCCTGAAACCCACCCCACCAGGGTTAGGGTCTTTAGGGTCTTGTGGATGTGTATGTTAGTGTGTGTGTGTGTGTGTGTGTGTGTATATAGGTATATGTGTATGCACAATAAACACAGGGAGACTTTTTTTTTCTCTCTTTGGTAGGATGATTAATATAAAGTGTGTGCATATATATATATATATATATATATATATATATATATATATATATATATATATATATATATATCTCATGGAGGGGAACAAATCATTAGCTACAACTTTAAGCTGAGCATGTCACCACGTTCCTTACCAGATCAAAACCATTACTGCATTTGCTATCTTTTTTATGGAATAACATAGATTGCTCGTGAACCGGAAGTTATTCATGATTGTACTATAAATTTCCAGAAGGAATCGCTGTGTGTTTGGAAAAAATAAGAAAATTGTAGCTGACGGAGGGTACACAAATTGATAGCCAAACAGTATTGGCTGAGTCATCGTGAAGACAGGATATGATTTTGAAAGACCCGAAACCCCTAATGAACCGCAGCTAGAAACATCACTGATTATGTGTACCAATAGAAGCATTTTATAAAAAAAAAAGTATATATATATATATATATATATATATATATATATATATATATATATATATATATATATATATATATGTATATATGTATGTATGTATGTATATTAGTTCAACCGAAGTTATGTCAATCACATAAACTTTAATAACTGAAAAAACTCTTGAACTAATTTTTGTAAAAATTTAAACCTATCCATTTCCACCCTTTATAAAACGTCTAAATTTTTAGCTCCTTTTAATGGTCATATTTTTTTAAATATATTAGTTTAAAGCCTCTGAAATCTAATAAAAATATATTTTTTCTCTTACTTTCCATAATACAGGGTGAAGCAGAATTACCGCCGACATACGCCACCCAGAAACACCACCCATATGATAAAGATGAAGCAATCATTGCTACTAACGTCTTAACATGTGGGAGGTATTTCGGCTGCCCCTCCGTATCTGTTGAAACATAGGTAATAAAAAGGCTCGAACAAATGCTCAATAACATGATAAATAGAACAGTTGAAAATATATAAGTTGAGAACGAGAAGCAAAGGAACAGGCTTTAAGAACTTGTCTCTGCAAAAGGAACATAAACTAAATTGAAATCTGCAAAAATTGAAATCTCCTAGGAAAACTCATCTCAGTAAAGCAAATTGGGCCAAGAAATGCATGAAAAACGAATCTTGGTTGATGCTTCATGAACCTAATGGATGGGTCAAGGGATGGATTTTATCCAGGTCAGAGGAGGTGGTAATGTGATAATATGATTTATTACAACATTTCAGCCGTTGTATGCTCCGGCCTTCTTCAGGTTGTTGGAATGTCGAACTGAGCCTCTTATTTCACTCACTGGGTTAGACTGTTCTAGTTTCACATGCCATGTTTAATGGTTGTCCTCGAGGAGACATGGCACAGTGGATAAAGGTGTTAGTTAGATCCAGTGACAGGACCCAAAGAGTGTGAGTTCAATACCCGGTTAAGGCAGTAGAGAACTTGGAGAGGGGAATTAACAGGAGATAACTGACAACTAACACCCAATAACATGGCATGTAGAACTAGAACAGTCTACCCCAGTGAGCGAAATAAAGGGTTCAGTTCAACATTCCAACCACCTGAAGAAGGCTGGAATGTACAATGGCCAAAACGTTATACTTATTCATTTATTCAAATACTAACACTGTATCATTAGTACTTCTACACACACATTTAGGAAAAGAAAAAAATATATATATACATATATATATATATATATATATATATATATATATATATGAAATGCGTATATTTCGGCAGCATATTTTCATTAAGACTGGTTTCATTAAATAATTTAGACATGTTCTGTCTACTTATTCCCGATAGGATCCTTTCATATTTATGGATAAGCTTTTCCATGTAGTTGTTAAAAGATGAGAAGAAAACTTGTTATATTTATTTCCAAGTACTTTCGACATAGCATAATTTGATCATCAGGGTACTGGTAATTATAGAGTAAGTATTAAGTGTTCATGGTTGTGAAGGACAAAAATTGTTGTGGTCATTCGAAAATTACTATTTTTATGTGGAGTCACAAACACTGTGTCTTGACTTGGGTGACAGACACTTTTTAAGGGGAGGTAACTAGGCATGCTTTGGAAAAATTTAAAGACTATCTATTGTACACATTTTAAAATGTTTGTGGAGTATTCCTAATTAATTTTATTGAGGCTTTGTTTCAATTTTTTGATATAAATAACTTTGAGAATTTTTAGTTTGTGTTTATTCTTTTCATGGAAAAGTATGGATGTTTTTTCAACGAGGATTTTTCTGAACTGTGAGTGTGGACAGAAATATTGGATGTATTATTCAGGTGACAACAACACTTTCACGTAGGCTAAGTGTACATCGAGAATAAGTAGACAGAACATGTGTAAATTGTTTAACGAAATCTGTCTATATATATAGCTCTTGAAAATATATTTCAATTGAGCACTGTTGAGTAATAAGCTAATTCTATAAACAACAGCCACCTGCACTAATGCAAAGCTCTTCAGTAAAATGAATGGAGCACTTTGGCTGATTGGCATTTGTTTACATTTGTAAAAACAATACGCTGGATTTAGTTATGTAACTCTACCAAGTGAAGATAGCTCTGGCTGACACCAAATCAGTTGTGTTTCAATCCTGGCTTGAGGCATTCGGAAGTCTAGTCGCACTGAGGAGCTGTGATACAGCGAAACAGTACTCTCTGTGAATGACATAATATATATATATAATAAATTTGTAGGTTTGATGAATTGGATCGTTATTACGATTCCAATGTAATAAATTATAACCAAGGAATATCAGTGTTTGAGACTTTTTTATTATTATTATTATATATATATATATATATATATATATATATATATATATATATATATATATATATATATTGATGAAGAGAGAGAGTGTGTATGCATTCATGCTACTGAAGAATTTTGCAAAACATTTAATCCATTTCCAACATTTCATTGGCATCTGGGCTTCATGTTTTAGAGAAAGAAATAATAACGAAATCGTCAAAATTCTTGATGCCATGTTTTGTCTGGAGATGTTCACAACTTTGTATCGTAAATCATTAATAACCAAAATTTTTGTCCAGGGTCGTCTTTTTTCTTTTAATTACTCATGCAATGAACTGAGGAGTGACTCAAATCATGGAGGTCAATGACTGCAATGATTATTCTTAAGTAACTGACATCTTGTCAATTAGATGTGACATCAACTATCGGAGTTCACTGTCATTTGTCTTATCTCCAATTTTAAGCTCAACTTCAAATCATCGTATTTTATAAACATGTTTATTCTAAAGAAAACTACTATATTGCATCATTTGACAAAATTAAAGAATTCATAAAGAAACAAAGTGAAATTATTATTATGAAAAGAAAGAAGAAACGTGAAGACTAGAAAGGAAGTGAAAAGTGTTATACATGCTCAAAATGGCCGGGGGGGGGGGAAAAAAGGGAGAAAATCAAAGTGACATGATTTTTAAATGAGTTGGCGGGAAGGTTATGGTCCATCAAAGGGAACAAAAAAAAAAAA
>OZ038493.1:75031860-75064360 GCA_964036315.1 Acanthosepion esculentum | reverse complement strand
CGAGAGAGAGAGAGAAATAATCCAAACGAGAGAGAGAGAGAAATAATCCAAACGAGAGAGAGAGAGAAATAATCCAAACGAGAGAGAGAGAGAGAGAGAAATAATCCAAACGAGAGAGAGAGAGAGAGAAATAATCCAAACGAGAGAGAGAGAGAGAGAAATAATCCAAACGAGAGAGAGAGAGAAATAATCCAAACGAGAGAGAGAGAGAAATAATCCAAACGATAGTTAAAAAAACAATGCAAACAAGAGAGGGAGAAAAACAATGGTAATGATAGAAAGAGAAATAATCCAAATGAGAGAGAGAGAGAAAAATAATCTGTGAGAGAGACTGAAATAATCTGAGAGAAAGCGTGAAATAATCCAAATGAGAGGGAGGGAGGGAGGGAGAGGGAGAAATGTTAGTGTGACAGAATCCGACTCTCAGTGAGAATCAAAAGCCACATGAGAGAGGGCGAGAGAACTAAAAGGCGAAAGATAAATGAAGTGAAAAGTAAAAGTGGAAAATGAAAATGAGAGAGATGGAAGTGAAATTGGAGACAGAAAGAAAGCAGAAGGGATCTAAAAGTGGAAAAAGCAATGGACAGAATCGTCAGCGGAAAAGTGAGACAGACATATTGAAAATCGGTAAAAGAAGAGCAAGAGAATTAGAAACAAATTCTGGAGTAGATTGGAAAGGGAAGAGTGCACCAAAAATGGAAAGCAGAGAAGCGAGAGACAGAGCGTGCGAATGAACGCCAACAAAAAATGAAAATGAAGGAGAGACAAATATACAAGTCTGAGAGTGAATTCAAATGAAAAGAGGAAAATATGACAATAAAGATTGGAGGAGAAATGCTGCGTTGTTTGGCCAGAATCTCGAGAAATAATTTGTTCATTGTGCAAACAAAAAGCAGGAAGTTTGAGGATTTATGCCAGTGGATTGTCAGCCCTATTGAGAATATGGACTCATATCACGTCTATCACACTTTTCCCCGACAACACCACCCCAAGCTGCAAAACCTGTTGTCCAATAAGGAACTGAAACCTCTTCAGGCCATTGCAATCAGAAGATCAGATATTTGCCCTTACTTTAACTGACAATTCTTGCTTTCCCAACCACCCCAAAATATGCAATCAAGAAAATTACTTGCCAGGTGTTGAGTCTAAAAGAAGCAAAGACATTTGTAAGAATTCTGGAAGTAAGCAAGGTCCAGAGAGAAGCCAAAGTTTTGCTTTAGCAGAAAAGTCTTTTGTTACAAATCTCATTCCTCTTTTGATTCTGACATGAACACTGATGGGCTGGCTTTCCAAAGGTGAAAACATTATATCCAATGATTAATCAAAGATAATGTGTAGCACATGGCTTGGGGGGGAGGTTAAAGAGAAGACCTGGAAGAATAATAATTCTCACTATCCTATTTTACTTTGCAACACCCTATTTTAGATTCTCCTAACGCCTTCCAACACATCTGCCCCCCCCCAAAAAAAAACAAGGGTAACATTGAATTTATCAGATTCTTATATGAACCCTCTTAAGCAAACAAAATTCTCAGGAAAGTATACCAGAAAAAAGGGGCTTTTCAAAAAAAAATCATTTCAACCCAAGCAAGTTGAAAATGCCACTAGTACGCAGGGGTTTACATGAAGTGAAAGTGAGAGAAAAGACCGAGTATAAGGAGGATTGGGGGAAACAATAAAAGATGAACAGGCTTCAACAAAATAGAAAATGGTGATTTTTGAAAGATTGTAGTTATCAGGGAAGCAAGTAAATGGAAGGAAGTTCCACAGGTGGAAAGTGTGAGAAAAGCAACTGCTGGAATAGAACTGGCAGTTTTATTCAGCTACTTCGACAGTAAATGGTTTGGACCTAAATACCAATCTGGTAGCTTGCTTAAATCCATGTCGTCGGGGCACCAGAAAAAAAAAAGCTTCCAATATTTTATTTTCATTTGTACTTACTTGTAAAACACGGATAACAAATTAAAAGTTTCCTCTCTTGCACTCTGCAATCGTGAAAAACTCTTCTGGCTTCTTGCTTTCCAGTCAACTTTGATATTCAAAATTTTAAATGCAATGTCAATTGCTATCTTTTTGTCTTCATAATTCCTGTTCTTGTATTCTTCGCTTGCTTAATAATAGTTTTCTTTTTCTCATATTCCTGCACTCAGTAACCCCTTCATCTTGGTGGCTTCATTGTCTTGCTTGGGGTGAAATCAAACAAACAAACAAAAGAAAATGATTGATATGAAATATCTGAATAAATTATGTCAGGATGTAGAATCTTTTCTTTATTTTCTTGTTGACATTTCACTCGTTTTACCTTACCAAAACCTAACAGAAAAAAAATATAAGGAAAGTTCATTACCATGGAAACTCTGCTATAGAAAAATGCTGTGGTCAAATTGTAAGTTTTATATATATATATACACTACAGTTCAAAAGTTTTAAGCCACCTCTAGTATCAGCATGGGATTAACTTGACAGAAGAGTTTAAAAAAAAAAAAAAATTAAGAAAGAGATCTTAGAGGAAAAAGAATGGAATCAATTATGAAACTTATACTTTTAGAAACTTTTGCAATGAATATAAAAAATGTGTGCTGCAGTAACCAAGGCTAAAGGAGGATATTTTGAGGAGAGCAAAATTTAATCATAAAATGCTTTTTTTTTATTTTATTTTCTTTTTTTGATGTTGTCATAATAAAATTTCTAATAAAAAAAATCATCTCTCACTTTTTTTTTTTTTTTAACTATATATAATAAGTTTCTCTTATTTAAAGTACAAAACAACTACTTTTGGGACCAATTTAAAAAAATGCCAGGGGTCACCTCAAACTTTTGAACTGTAATGTATATATAAGTTAATGTCTAAAGTAAGCAACTCCTGAATAGGCTACAAAGGCACACTGGAGAAAAAGAGTTTGATGTCATATTTAATAGCAAAGAATTCCAGAGATGCTTTTTATTTTTTTGTTGGGTATCTGGGTTCCTCCTCTCCTATATGGTCATTTCCTCCCTTAGCTTGTCTAGTTGGTGTGTGCATCGTACGTACACATTTCTCAACACCTGTTGTAACATCTTAAGCTAGGCAAGGGGGTATAAAATGTCCATTTCACAAGATTGTAGCTGCCAGTAATGATTCCCGGAAGGACTTCTAATTCTCTCAGAATCACCTCTCCGTATAGGTTGAACAAGTCCAGTGAGAAGAGACATCCTTGTCTTACACCCTTTTCTATCTTTGATAGTGAATTCCTTTTCTATCGAGATAAGCTTTACTTACCCTAGAAAGAAGGTAAACGAGAGCAACATCAGAATCTTGCATGGGAGGGCAAATCAGAGAAATACACCAAGCAGTAGCTCATCCCTTTTGTGGTCGACACACTCATTCCCGGGAGCCTTTTTGCTTCACAGGAAGCCTCGGGGATACCCAACATCATTGGGAGTACACAGGTGGCAGAACTGCTGGATATAGTGAAGAAAAGTTTTGTATCTCTAACAAGTCTCACGCTGGCCGCTGATCTGAGATAGAACAAATACATCGAGTCAATTGCATCATCCACCGCAAGGAAAGTTGGCTCCCTGTGCCGAGCCAGGAAATTTTTCTCCCCGGAATCGATCCTCCAAATCTATAAATCGACCATTCGCCCTTGCATAGAGTATTGCTGCCATATATGGTCTGGAGCCCCTGCTGTTTGCCTCAGGGTTCTTGATAAGATCCAGAGACAGATATGCAATGTAATTGGCCCTGATCTGTCATCCCGTCTGCAGTCGCTCTCTCACAGATGCGACGTTGCCTCGCTCTGTCTTTTTTACAAATACTTTCACGGTAATTGCTCCGAGGAGCTGTTTTCGCTGGTTCCTAGGCCTCATGAATTTAAACGTCCTACGAGGCTGGCATCCCGTTCCCACCCCTTCACCGTTGAAATTGTTAGATGTAGACGTCTCTTCTACTCCAATAGCTTCATATCTCGCACATCTCGCCTGTGGAACTCCCTTCCTTATTCCTGTTTCCCTGACAAATACAATCTCCAACTATTTAAGTGTAACGTCAATCGACATCTCCAGTTGCCTTGATCTATCCACTTCCCTTCTCCACATCCTTTCACCTTTCATTCCTATCTGCTCTCGCTCCAAATCTTCTGTAACCTCCTTGCCTTGATCGAGCCACTATCTTTCTCCACATCCTCTCCTTTACCACTCCTATCTGCTCTTCCTCCAAACCTTCTGTAACCCCTTGCGTGCTAGTGGCCTCCAGCCTTGCTTGGGGAGATAAGCTTAAAAAAAAACATAATAAAAAAATTAAAAAAAAAAAAAGTATATAGGGGCCAAGTTAAGATCATCACTACCCAGAAAAAAGATCTCCTGGTCAGAACGGATATCAACTCAAATAATAATAATATCAGTCAGTTAGGTGCCATGTGTGATACACACTTAGGCAATCATGTATCTTTTGATACATGACTGATGAGGCAGATTTTTTCCCCTTTTTTGCCATATCTTTCTGTGGTAGACCAGTTGCCATCCAAGGCTATAGAACTCTGTCTATCCTACTATTAACCCACAGCTGGGGGGAGAAGAAGAGGATTCATACCTTTCCCAATGGTATTAGCACCTAAGTGAATGTAATGAATTCGAGTGGAATTTGAACTCGGCTCTCTGATTCCTCAATCCAAGCCATTATCCATTACTCCACCGTGCCTCCTAATAATGTAGTGGAGTCATAATTTTTAGAGTAAAGGTCTTTAGAAAACTGAAAATATTTTTGATATACCTTCACCCCAAAAAAATAAAATAAAAGAATAACTTTTCAGAAATTGTGCAAGCAAATGAAAATTCCAACAAGTAAATAATTGGTGGGGGAGCACCCTGTGTTATGGGACAGAGGGTGCATTCATTTTAGATTTTTGCTTTTATTTAGAAAAGCCAACATTAAAATAATTCCAGAGATATTATTTAACTCATTTAAGGCAATGGTCTATTCTTGACAAATCAACTTACAGCTCTTTTCTTGATGTTCTTAAACTTTCCCACATAAGCAAATGTAATGAACTTGACCAGAACTCAAATTCGGTTTTCCAATTCCTCAATCCCATGGCTCCATGCTGCCTAAAATAAGAAGCAGCTGTAGAGGTTCCTCGTGCTTTCAACCTCGCAATCACTTAAAATAAGGCCGAAAGCAAGCCTTAACACAAGGACAGAATGAGAAAAAAAAAATCATTTAATTTCTACTAGTCTTTACATTTGATTGTAAGGATTTTTTTTTTCTATTCTTTATTTTCCTTTTTCTTTTGTTGGATGGGATATAGTAAGAGGAGGAGGAACGCTGACTCAAGGTAGCAGAGAAGAAAAATTTCCTAATTCCTGTAGAAATAAAAAAATAACACCAAAGCAAATGTTGACTTAAATGATAAAAGTCACAGTGTAAAAATTGAATATACCACAGAAAACTTTAAACAAACAAAAATGGGAGTATTTGAAATTCTTGTCACTCAAAGAAAAATTTTAAGGAAAAAAAAAAATAAATAAATAAACGTCACTACTCATTGATTGATCAAAGAAAAAAAAATTTTTTCGCTTCCTTTTTTTTTCTTTTTTTTTTCTTATCTTATCTTTTTATAATAGTACTGGAGACAAATTGATCTGAATTTTACATTGACATGCGAAATGAAATTGTAAAATAAAAACAGCAGATTGGATTTGGCGCAATCCCTTTACTGCCAATGCCCACCCTGAACACCCATCCAACTATAGAAGACAGCAACACTTGTCAACTAAAAACCATTCCTGCTAAAAGTTTATTGGAACAGAATTTTAGAACCAGTCAGAATTTAAATAAATAAAAAAACTGACAAAAAGAAAGTAAGACAAAATGAACACAAAAAAACAAAGTCAAATTGAGATTGACTGACCGGATGTTTGTTCCATCAGCAAAGTCGTGAGATGCAGAACAGGGAAATGTAATTTGAAAATAATAATCAATAAAACAAGTAATGCATTTACATGTGTAAAGTGGAATATGTTATTTCTGGAAGATAGCGTCAAAGTAAAAACCAATAGGCATGCTCTTATACAAGTAAGTGTGCAGATATAGCACCAGAAATATTTCTACACAAATGTATATTTATATATTTCAACCTACATGCATGAAAGTATTTCTCCAGAATCTACCATTTGCCCATGCTTAGAATATTGCTGACACATATGGTCCAGTGGCCCTGCTATTTACCTTAATCTCCTTGATAAAATCCAAAGAAGAATCAGCAATATTATCAGTCCTGATCTGGCGGCTCGGTTTCAGCCACTTTCCCACGATCGTAATGTTGCCTTCCTGTACCATTATCTATATCTACTCTCATGGTAATTGTTCAGATTAGCTCTTTGCTATGGTACCTAGACTTTTTGAATTTAAGCGCAGTACTAGACTGGCATCAAGATCTCGTCAATTTACAGTTGAGCTAGCTAGCTGTAACTGTAAATTCTATGTTAACAGTTTCTTCTCTCACACTTTTCACTTGTGGAACTCCCTTCCGGCTCCATGCTTTCCAGCCAACTTTAATTTGCAAAAGTTTAAATGCAGTATCAATTGCTATCTACTGTCCTCCTGATTACTCTTGTTTTCTTCTCGCTCTTTAGTAAAGTTTCCATTTTCTACTTCTTCCACATCCAGTAACTCCTTGTGTCTTAGTGACTTTATTGCTTTGCTTGGGGTGAAATTGATTAAAAAAAAAAAGTGAAAATATTTTATTAATAAAAACAGGTACGTTCATACATACTTGTGGGGACGCAAAAGAATGGTGAATATTTGTAAGATGTTTCGGACCTTTATTAGTATCCAACAGTATGCTTGCCTACAGTATTTATTAGTATTTTACGGTACTTTCAGCTCTAGGATTTATCAGTGAAATGTGCCACCTCTACCTTCTAAGTTAGATGGAACTTACACTCGGATGCTGAGAGCTAACTTAACATCCCTTGGGGACGACATCCAACAAAATCATAGCTCTATGGACCTATCCCTGATATTTCTACAATCTTATGCAAATGCAGAATGCACTTAGCAGGACATTGCTGGCAAGCAAGACAAGAACTTGCAAGTGATCCACTGCTCTAGACACCTAGCCATGGTGCAAGACGGGTTGACCAGCTATGTTATAACACAGAATGCAACCCTAATGAACTTCAGACTGTGATGGTTGGCCTTGGTATTAATATATGGTGCCACTGCTTCGGCATTAACTAAAATCCCAGAGTTTACGCTTAATGGTACCTACACTCGGAATGCTGAGAACTAACTTAACATCTCTTGGAGACAACAACCAACAAAATCTCAGATCTATGGACCTATCCCTGATATTTCTACAATCTTATGCGAATGCAGAATGCACTTTGCAGGACGCTGTTGGCGAGCAAGACAAGAACTCATGAGTGATCCACTGCTCTAGACACCTAGCCATAGAGCAAGTCGGGTCGGGTTGGTCGCTCAGCAACCACCTAAATTGACCAGCTATGTTGTGGTATGTGTTTCAAGAACTTTCGAATTGAGCCGTTAGATGGGATCATCTCCACAAATGGTTATTCCCAAGAAGTTAACTCCTTGATTTCTTAAGTGTATTTTTGAATAAAGCAGTACAAGTGGGAAAAGTTAAATTTACCATTCCTTTCAGCTGAAATAGGTAATCACTGTTGGTGATATTTTTATATCCTTAGTTAAATGTTATCATCTTGTATGCTGATTTTATGAACAATTCAATAAAATCTGTTGATATCTATCTATATTTCTGAGATGAAGTATTATATGTACACTATTTACATTATTCGGACTCACCTTTGTTGCCATATTTATCACAACATTTCGGCCATTGTACGCTCCGGCCTTCTTCAGGTGGTTGAAATGTCGAACTGAACCCTTTATTTCAATCCACATTCCAACCAAAAACGTTTATAGTTTCTCTCTTCTTTTTAATACATACACTTTTCTCTCATTGGAACAACTATAACCTCTTCCCTTTTTTTATATATATATATATATATATATATATATATATATATATAGAGAGAGAGAGAGAGAGAGAGAGTTGGACAAAATAATTGAAACACTTGTTAAATTCAAAGAAAATTTATTTAATATGGTGTTGGTCCTCCTTTAGCCTCACATACAGCTTTAATACGTCTAGGAATGAAACCATACAGCTTCCTGACTTCATCCATAGGAATTTTCAGCCATTCTTCCATTAACACCTGCTCTAGCTCTTTAAGACACAACAGTGGAGGTTAGCGGCTCCTAACTTGTGGCTCCAAAATGCACCACAAATGTTTAATAATATTGATATCTGGAGATTGGGGAGGCCACTCCATGTGTTCTAGCTCACTTTCATGCTCTTCATACCAATTCTTAACCACTCAAGCGGTATGTATTGGAGCATTATCGTCTTGGAAGATGCAGTCACCATCAGGGAATAAAGTCTCGGCCATTGGATGAACATGATCACCCAAAATGTTCAGGTAATCTTTGCTGTTAATTCTACCATGCAGTGCAACAATTGGACTGAGACATTTCCATCATATAGTGGCCCCAACTATCATTGATCCACCTCCATGCTTCACTGTTGGAAGAAGGCAGTCAGGGTTGTAAACTTCTTTGGGCTGCCTCTACACACAAACTCTCCCTGAAGTTGGGAAAAGAGAAAAACTGGACTCGTCTGAGAATATGACTTGCTTCCATTGATCTGCAGACCAGGCATTGTGATCTCTGCACCACTTCAACCTCTTCTGAATGTTGCGACTGAAGAGAAGAGGTTTCCTTACGGCAGCTCTTCCATGATATCCAGCCTTATAGAGCTCATGACGAGCAGTTTTAGTAGAAACTGGACTATTCAGATGATTATTCAACTCAGCAGTCACTTTGGCCGCAGCAGTCCGATGATTTTTCGCCACATTGCGTTTCAATGCACGTCAGTTCCTGTCAGTAAGTTTGCAAGTCCGGCCCGAATTGCTATGCTGGCTAGAGGTTTTACCCTGTTTCTTGAATTGTGTCATAGTTCTTGATATGGTAGCTCTTGAAAAACCAAACAGTTTAGCCACCTTAGTGATCGAGGTTCCTGTCATGCGAGCTCCAACAATTCGCCTTTTTCAAACTCAGAGAGGTCACGCATTTATCTTAAATTTTACTAAATTCTAAAATTAAATAAGCCAAAGACAGTAAATTAGATAAATAAACATATTTACAATAGATATAACCTGTAATTACGAAGTTTTAGTTAAAGTTCTTAATATAATAGGTGTTTAAAATATAGGAGTGGAATTTACACCTGTTCCAATTATTTTGTCCAACCCCTGTATATACACACACACACAGACACAGGGTGATTGAAAAGTAACTCCCTATTTTATGCATGAGTGTTCAGCCAGGAGTCGTGACTTAAAACTCTGTGACTTTTTTCTTTGGAGTTGATTAAAGGAGCAAATCTACTAAACCAAACCAAGACTTTGGAAGAACTTGAAGGTTGAATACAAGAAGTTATGTCTTCCATAGCACAAGAGTTCCTGGTGAAATCAGTTGATGCGATTCTTGGGCAGGTCGATAAGCTGGTAGCGAAACCTGGTGCCCTTATCGAATCTTAAATAAAACCTCATGCTAAACGCTTTCCTCTCATATCCTTGTAAAAATTATATTTAAAATTTTAAATATATTAAAATGGTGAGTTACTTTTCAATCACCCTGTATTTGAAAAGTTAAATGTCACCGTCGATTTTGTTTGACAGTTTTCTTTAAATAAAAGAATTCACCCAGTGGAAAGTTTGAAAGCCACTCAGTTTATGAAAAATTCTGGTGTCAGTTGTAAGCTTATAAAAAAAGGTCTGTATCAATTCTAAGTAAAAACAAAAAATAATAGTGTCAATCCCAAGTTTCTAATTCTAATCAATTAAAACTTATCATCCTAAAAATATGACAATGGACATTAATGGGTTAAGATACATATTCCAAACATTATTTAGAATAAAATAACTGTAAAATATTTCTTTATTCAATATCTTTCAGTAAAATACTTTTATTACAATTTTTTTTTTCTTTTGGTAATTTTAAAAAATAAGCAAACAAATCTCTATGACAAAAAATATCTTCATTTTTCACATTATAATGCTGCGAAAAATGTCAAATGTGTGGAACCGATTGGATTTATTTTCAATAAGATAACTATCCTTTTTAGATTTGGTCTATTTAATCAGCAAACCCTTCAAATTTCACACACCTAGAGTAAAAATCATGAGTTTAACTCTTTCCTTTTATGCATTCAGATGTTGTTTTTTTTTAACAGAAGTGGGAAATAACTGAACAGAATGTATTCACTGTCTGCTAAGAAGAGCTTTGATATTTTGTTTATTCATATAAAAACTATCAATCTGTTAACAGTTCTCCATTTGGTATAAAACAGCTTCTACTTGTCATTGACCATCATCCGAATACATTTTCTGTATATTTTTCAGAGTGAAACCTCATTTTTGTTTTTTTTTTTTTTTGCTCTGTTCAGTCTTAGAAATCGTTTTTTCTATTGCAAAGAATACAATGGATGAAAATGTATTTACATTGAAGAAAAGAAATGATAAAGAAAAAAAAAATCCAATCAGAGTTTTTGCAAAGTGAGGGAAAAAAATATCAAGGGAGATAACTCTTGTTATGTTGTTCTTGGCTTGGAGCTCCTGATTTATTTTTTTATTGTTATGATCAGGAAACAGAAACTATTGTAGAGCTTACATTGTATTACTGACAGAGAGCGAGGAACAGCAAGAGTTGGTGTAAGTGTGAGACAGAGAGTAAGAGTGAGAGAAAGATAGTGAGGAAGCATGGGAGGAAGAGAGAGAGAGGGAGGAGAGAGAGAGATGGTAAGCAAGAGATGGTGAGAGATAGAGAGTAAGAGTGAGAGAAAACTACTGAGGTAGGGAGAGAGAAAGACATGGAGAGAGGTAGAGGGAGAAAGAGAGTAAGGGAGGTAGAGAGCGAGGGAGAGAGAAAGGAAGAAAGCGAGGGAGGGAGAGAGAAATCGAGAGAGGGAGAGAGAAATCGAGAGAGGGAGAGAGAAAGAAAGAAAGAGAGGGAGAGAGAAAGAAAGAAAGAGAGGGAGAGAGAAAGAAAGAAAGAGAGGGAGAGAGAAAGAAAGAAAGAGAGGGAGAGAGAAAGAAAGAAAGAGAGGGAGAGAGAAAGAAAGAAAGAGAGGGAGAGAGAAAGAAAGAAAGAGAGGGAGAGAGAAAGAAAGAAAGAGAGGGAGAGAGAAAGAAAGAAAGAGAGGGAGAGAGAAAGAAAGAAAGAGAGGGAGAGAGAAAGAAAGAAAGAGAGGGAGAGAGAAAGAAAGAAAGAGAGGGAGAGAGAAAGAAAGAAAGAGAGGGAGAGAGAAAGAAAGAAAGAGAGGGAGAGAGAAAGAAAGAAAGAGAGGGAGAGAGAAAGAAAGAAAGAGAGGGAGAGAGAAAGAAAGAAAGAGAGGGAGAGAGAAAGAAAGAAAGAGAGGGAGAGAGAAAGAAAGAGAGGGAGGGAGAGAGAAAGAAAGAGAGGGAGGGAGAGAGAAAGGTAGGGAGGGAGGGAGAGAGAAAGGTAGGGAGGGAGAGAGAAAGGTAGGGAGGGAGAGAGAAAGGTAGGGAGGGAGAGAGAAAGGTAGGGAGGGAGAGAGAAAGGTAGGGAGGGAGAGAGAAAGGTAGGGAGGGAGAGAGAAAGGTAGGGAGGGAGAGAGAAAGGTAGGGAGGGAGAGAGAAAGAAAGAGAGAAAGGTAGGGAGGGAGAGAAAAAGAGAGAGAGCGAGGGAGAGAGAGAAACACACATATCTACAAAGAGATGCCAAAACCTTTTCTGCTTAACCAAAAAGAGATTTCAAAAATTCTAATGTGTGATCAAGATCTTGGGAAAAGCAATAAAAACCAAAACATTCAACAGGGCCAGATGTTTGAGAAATCTATTAAACTTTATTCAAATCAAGTGTTTTTATGTTGAGCATTACAAAAATTCATTCTAATTTGAAGATTTCAATTTATTAACACGCTACAGTTTTGTTAAAAATCTGACATGGTTAAAATCTAAAAGCAGTTCATTTTTTCTACTTTTGCGTATGTGCGTGCGTGTAACTAAATAAATATATAATTAATCATCTTCATATATTTTGTCAGTTATCCTTCTTTGTATAGATATGTGTGTGTGTATGAGTGTGTGTGTGTATATATATATATATATATATATATACACACACACAAAAACACATACATATATATATATACACACACACACACACATACATACATATATACACACATATATACATGCGTATACATACGAATATGTACATGCATATACATACACATATGTATATATATGTATGTATGAGCAATAGAGTTCATGATCAATCTGTGCAAAGCAGCTTCACTTTGCATACTTTAACAACATTACCATAGCAACAGTACCAATACTTTTTGTTAGACACTATATATATATATATATATATATATATATATATATATATATATATATAATACAACTTAAAACAATATGTCAAAATTCTAAGCTTAATGTTTGTAATCACACATACTTAGGCCAGCAGAATCTCTTCTTTAGAAGTGCTCAATAACTGGAGCTATAGTATTGCATAAATCAATAAGTTCAATGGACATCGTGAAAATACATCCATTGAACTTTTATTGATTTATTATATATTTCTTTTATATTTATTTTGGAATCTTTTCTTGGTCACCTCTAAGAATAATTCAGCACTGCTTTACATGTGTGTATATAATGGAGAATATATGTATGTGTGTGCATATAAATATCATGGGGAATATATGTATATGTGTGTGTATAGCTGTTACTGGGAATATACACACATATATATATATATATAAATATATATATATTATGGAGAATATATGTATATGTGCATGTATATATGTTACAGAGAATATATATGTGTGTGTGTGTGTGTATAGATGTCACAGTTATAAGGATGATCGAATGTATTCTGGAAAGACAGAGACAAAAATATAACCTGATTGCAAATATAGATGAAAAAAAATTACATTAGACCTTGAACAAAGAAGAAAATAGAGAGAAAAGTCATATGAATAAAATGAGTAAAGAATATTCTATGTTTTTATCAAAACACGCATGTCAAGCAGAAATTCTTACACACACAAACAAACAAACATACATATGCAACCATCCCTCCCTCCCTCTAGATAGATAGACATGAATAGGAACATAGATAGATAGACATGAACAGAATGAGATAGATAGACATGAATAGGAACATAGATAGATAGACATGAATAGGAACATAGATAGATAGACATGAACAGAATGAGATAGATAGATAGACATGAATAGGAACATAGATAGATAGACATGAATAGGAACATAGATAGATAGACATGAACAGAATGAGATAGATAGATAGACATGAATAGGAACATAGATAGATAGATAGACAAGAATAGGAACATAGATAGATAGATAGACAAGAATAGGAACATAGATAGATAGATAGACAAGAATAGGAACATAGATAGATAGACATGAACAGAATGAGATAGATAGACATGAATAGGAACAAACATAGATAGATAGATAGATAGACATGAATAGGAACAAACATAGATAGATAGATAGACATGAATAGGAACAAACATAGATAGATAGATAGACATGAATAGGAACAAACATAGATAGATAGATAGACATGAATAGGAACAAACATAGATAGATAGATAGACATGAATAGGAACAAACATAGATAGATAGATAGACATGAATAGGAACAAACATAGATAGATAGATAGACATGAATAGGAACAAACATAGATAGATAGATAGACATGAATAGGAACAAACATAGATAGATAGATAGACATGAATAGGAACAAACATAGATAGATAGATAGACATGAATAGGAACAAACATAGATAGATAGATAGACATGAATAGGAACAAACATAGATAGATAGATAGACATGAATAGGAACAAACATAGATAGATAGATAGACATGAATAGGAACAAACATAGATAGATAGATAGACATGAATAGGAACAAACATAGATAGATAGATAGACATGAATAGGAACAAACATAGATAGATAGATAGACATGAATAGGAACAAACATAGATAGATAGATAGACATGAATAGGAACAAACATAGATAGATAGATAGACATGAATAGGAACAAACATAGATAGATAGATAGACATGAATAGGAACAAACATAGATAGATAGATAGACATGAATAGGAACAAACATAGATAGATAGATAGATAGACATGAATAGGAACAAACATAGATAGATAGATAGATAGACATGAATAGGAACAAACATAGATAGATAGATAGATAGACATGAATAGGAACAAACATAGATAGATAGATAGATAGACATGAATAGGAACAAACATAGATAGATAGATAGATAGACATGAATAGGAACAAACATAGATAGATAGATAGATAGACATGAATAGGAACAAACATAGATAGATAGATAGATAGACATGAATAGGAACAAACATAGATAGATAGATAGATAGACATGAATAGGAACAAACATAGATAGACATGAATAGGAACAAACATAGATAGATAGATAGACATGAATAGGAACAAACATAGATAGATAGATAGATAGACATGAATAGGAACAAACATAGATAGATAGATAGATAGACATGAATAGGAACAAACATAGATAGATAGATAGATAGACATGAATAGGAACAAACATAGATAGATAGACATGAATAGGAACAAACATAGATAGATAGATAGACATGAATAGGAACAAACATAGATAGATAGATAGACATGAATAGGAACAAACATAGATAGATAGATAGACATGAATAGGAACAAACATAGATAGATAGATAGACATGAATAGGAACAAACATAGATAGATAGATAGACATGAATAGGAACAAACATAGATAGATAGATAGATAGACATGAATAGGAACAAACATAGATAGATAGATAGATAGACATGAATAGGAACAAACATAGATAGATAGATAGATAGATAGACATGAATAGGAACAAACATAGATAGATAGATAGATAGACATGAATAGGAACAAACATAGATAGATAGATAGATAGACATGAATAGGAACAAACATAGATAGATAGATAGACATGAATAGGAACAAACATAGATAGATAGACATGAATAGGAACAAACATAGATAGATAGATAGATAGACATGAATAGGAACAAACATAGATAGATAGATAGATAGATAGACATGAATAGGAACAAACATAGATAGATAGATAGACACACACTTATATTTACAAACCCATAAAATCACAACAAAAAGATGCAATGTGAGAAAATGATTTTTCTTATTGCTTGCCCACCCCAACCAGACTGATGGCATCTTCTTGACCATTCCAGCAGGAACAACAAAAAATAATCCATATTTAGACACAGAAGAAGAAGAAAAGAAAATTGTGTGGAAGATGCAGGTGGGATGGATACGTTGGTAAGGATCGAATCACCTGCCCGATTTTTACTTTGGCAGAGCTTGTTAAGGCTTATTGTTCAATAAATTGACGAATTTTACAGTGAAAGCAAAGAATAGAACATTCATTTTTTTTTAAGTCACACTTATTGTCTGTTTATTTATGATTGGATAGTTTTTTTTCTTCTTTGTTGACTCCTACTGAGCGACTTTCACTCAACAATAGGGAAACATAAAAAAGCTGACTGTTTACCATCACCAAATACAGGTCTTTTTATTCTGAGGAAACTTGTATACAGATTCATTACAAGTTTTAAGAAAAGAAACCGGAAAAAATGAAGGGCCTACAAAATGTTAAAAAAAAACAAAGCTTCCAGTAACATCCAATGTATTTTTCTTTTTCCACTGCACGATCAAAACTTCAACATGTTGCAAATGTAGAAGGATATGTCGTTTTAAAATTGGAGTTTACACTTGCTCTGCACATCATTTTAACCTGTTCATTTATAAAACTAATTTTTTTTCCTTGCCCTGAAAAGATGCATAAAACAAGTAATGCACTTTTCCATTAAACAGTTTCAAGAAAATTACTCTAGATCCTGTAAAACATTTAGTGAAGATTTAAAATTTCAGCAAAAATGCAAATTTATAAATTAAAAAATTACTGTTTGATGATCTTCCCTCCCCATGATGCAGCACGCCCTAGATCTTCCATCCCCGTGAAGGAGCGTGTCCGCTGATCTTCCATCCCCGTGAAGGAGCGTGTCCGCTGATCTTCCATCCCCGTGAAGGAGCGTGTCCGCTGATCTTCCCTCGCCACCAACGAGCGTGTCCGCTGATCTTCCCTCGCCACCAACGAGCGTGTCCGCTGATCTTCCCTCGCCACCAACGAGCGTGTCCGCTGATCTTCCCTCGCCACCAACGAGCGTGTCCGCTGATCTTCCCTCGCCACCAACGAGCGTGTCCGCTGATCTTCCCTCGCCACCAACGAGCGTGTCCGCTGATCTTCCCTCGCCACCAACGAGCGTGTCCGCTGATCTTCCCTCGCCACCAACGAGCGTGTCCGCTGATCTTCCCTCGCCACCAACGAGCGTGTCCGCTGATCTTCCCTCGCCACCAACGAGCGTGTCCGCTGATCTTCCCTCGCCACCAACGAGCGTGTCCGCTGATCTTCCCTCGCCACCAACGAGCGTGTCCGCTGATCTTCCCTCGCCACCAACGAGCGTGTCCGCTGATCTTCCCTCGCCACCAACGAGCGTGTCCACTGATCTTCCCTCGCCACCAACAGCCAGATCATCAAAAAAAATAACTCACAGTTTGGAAAACCCTCATTTTATTCAAACTGAGAGAGAGAGAAAAAAAATAGATGTTGAACCAGTAACATGGTTTCCTTCCTTCTGTTTGGATAAGAGAAATGTTCTTTCTATCACTGCTCTGCAAAATACACTCATATGTTTCAGTTGGAATTTGAACTTGGGTCACCAATTCAATTTTGTGAGCTTGATAACACCACACATTTATTATTAATCATTTGAATTCATTCAAATTTTTGCAATGGATCCTTTATCAAAACAGTCATTCAGTGTCTGCATTGATCCAATTTTTAACCTTTAGCACTCTGACTTTTTTTAACAAGCAAAACATTTGTCCTGCCAATACAGGTGATTCTTATTAATGAAAAATTTCATGTTTGTGTTTTCATATCCTGTTATGGCAACAGCAAAAATTATCTTTAGTAAAATCAACAACAAAGCTACCTCAAAAAAATATGCAGTAGAAGGGGAAGTAAGTCTTATGAATAATGCAGTGTGCTAAAGGTTACCAAAGAGATTTTTTATAGTATGGAAATCTAAGCCCAATCAGTACCTTTTTTGTCATTTCCCTTCACCGAGTGAATAAGCTTTACTCCTGGTCTTCAAGTCAGAGATATCTTCCTCCTAGACTGGTTACCAATGATGGCTAAAGAATCGATTTACCCTACTTCTTAACCCATGCAGAAGAGCTGGATTCATGCCTTTCTCCAAGAGCTTGAGTGCAAGTGAATACAAATGTCTCAGTTGAATCCATTTTCCAGGCTTGTTAACCATAACACTATATGAACTTCCAATTCAAACAAAACTACTTGGGCTCTAAGTAGCAGAATCAACTGTTCTCAGTTAAGATCCAGGTTGGTGATGCTCATTACTTTGTATCAGAACAAGATTTCCCTCTAATCCTATGTCACAGATTTGTGAAAAAATTCTCCTCCTATGTCCTATTTCCATTCAGTACATAGATCATGGCTCTCCACAACTTCCTATCCTTTGTAGCTCTTTTGTAGCAGTGTTGTTATTTTTACTATCCTTCACTCCCTGTTCAGCTAACCAAGGTTATTCACTGCTTCTGCCTGTCCCTCTTACCTTCAATTTCCTGTGAGTCTCAAATTCTCCAAGTTTTCATTGTGTTATGTCCCAGAAATTTCAGCTATCTCACTGTCTGATTTGATGTATCATTGTCCTTTTTATTTCCAATTTCCCTAAAACTTCCTCAATACTTACCTGATTCATACATAATATTCTTAGTAACCTTCTGTGGAACTACATCTGTTGCCGAAAGTCTTCTTTTCGTTTGTAATGAAATTGCCCAGCATTCACTGCCATGTAGGATTGATATTAATAGCAGTTCAGCAAACTTAGTTTCTAATTAAATTTTTCCATTTCTTAATACTTTGTTTAGCTTTCGGAAAGCATGTTTTGCTATTCCAATGTACTTTCAGATTTCACGGACACATTTTCTGTCTTTTTTAAAATACCGAGATATTTCAACTTATTTGTTTGATTTTGGCATCTCCAATCTAAAGCTTACCTCTTGAACTTCCTGAAAAAAATTTTCTATTCAACTAATGTTTTCAGGAATTGAACCACAGAAACTTTGTCATCAAACAACCAAGCAAGTTTTTTCTCTGTAACATTTTTTTTTCATTTTACATCATACCAAATAAACAACACATATCAGTCAAGAATGAGGGGTCAAATTGCATCATCAAGTTCATAAATCTGGTGTTAAGGCACCATGTTGCAAGGGAAGATAGACAGTAGGGAGGCAGCCATAAAGCATGCCTTTCAAAGAATTGGAAAATGAAGGTTATCGTTGGTAAAGAGGGCTGGTTTGTTTTGGTGGGGCGAGTTAGGATAATAAGTGTAAAAAGATATAAAGTCAAAGCATGGTAAGAAGCAAATCATGTGAAACAAATTGTAGGAATTGATCTGATTGGGAAGAATGATGAAGTAAGGGTTGGCGTTTATATATCCTGAAGCAACGGACACTTTCCAACCAAAATATCACAAGATGGAGAAAAATCAAAAAATTATTTGAGGGACTTGGATTATGAGAGAGTAAAGGAGGAGTGAATGAAAAAGGGAAAAAAATGAAAAGAAAGAAGATGCTAAGAAAAAGATGCTAAAAACAAAAGGACGAAGAGAAGAGGAAGAAAAAAGATGAAGTAATGAAGAAAAATAAAGAGAAAGAAATGCAAGAGAGAAACAGAAGAAAATAGGGGAAAAAAGGAAGAACAAAAAGAGAAAATGAAAGAAAGTAAATAGACAAGGAGAAACATGAAGGGAAAAGGTAAGAGGGGAGCAAAGGAGGAAAGGTGAGAGGGGAGCAAAGGAGGAAAGGTGAGAGGGGAGCAAAGGAGGAAAGGTGAGAGGGGAGCAAAGGAGGAAAGGTGAGAGGGGAGCAAAGGAGGAAAGGTGAGAGGGGAGCAAAGGAGGAAAGGTGAGAGGGGAGCAAAGGAGGAAAGGTGAGAGGGGAGCAAAGGAGGAAAGGTGAGAGGGGAGCAAAGGAGGAAAGGTGAGAGGGGAGCAAAGGAGGAAAGGTGAGAGGGGAGCAAAGGAGGAAAGGTGAGAGGGGAGCAAAGGAGGAAAGGTGAGAGGGGAGCAAAGGAGGAAAGGTGAGAGGGGAGCAAAGGAGGAAAGGTGAGAGAGGAGGAAAGGTGAGAGGGGAGCAAAGAAGGAAAGGTGAGAGAGGAGTGAAGAAGGAGGGGTGAGAGAGCAATGGGGAAGGGAATGGTGAGAAGGAAAATGGATGGTAAAGCAGAAATGAAGAATGATGAATAAAAAGAGTGAGGAAAAAGACAAAGAAAATGAAAGCCGAATTAAAATATAAGGAAAGAAAGTAAAGAATACTGCATAAGGAGATGGGTGGGCGGATGTATTTCAGAATATAAGGGAGGAAGGTAAAAACAAAACCCAAAGAACAAAGCAAAACTGCAGATCACATAGATATGAAATCATGCGGATGGACAAGGAGACTCAAGCACAATGGATGGTCCCTAAAGAGGTTTTCCAAACATGACCCTCATTCTTTTGTTCTAGATTGCAAATATGGGATTATAGCTAAGCAGCTAAAATCACAAACATATCTATTACCAGCACTATTACAGCAAGTAGGATTATTATTATAGCTTATACTTCTCTTTCTTCCTTAGACATTTGATTGATTGAGACATGACAAAGCAGGAGAAAAGATGAAAACAAGAAGATCAAAAGAAATGCCAAAAAGGGAAAAATCAAAAGGTTAGGTTTAGGGTTAATTTGGTCATTCACCTGAGACGAAATGCACAAAAGATATTACAATCAGGTTTTCTGCTTCTTTAAGAAACACAAACCATTTTTTGAGCCTGTGAATGTGTGTTTTGCTTCCTCACATTTCTTTAGTAATGGTTTTATTTCCTCAATACACTCCTTCAAAAATCTTTTCCTGTCCATTTACAGCTGTCTCTTTCTTACAATACAAACAGAGTTTTCATCGAGTTTACATCTATGAACCGCCAAGTTAACATAAGAGCTGCCAAAATGGAAAACAGATTTTGCAATCTATGTTCAAATTTCAGCAGTGGCTGCTTTTGTCCCCTTAACACTAATACCCTTTGGAAAGATAAGAATACCTTTCTCCCTGGTATAGAAATCTATAAGAGATATAACCATTATGGAAAATGTAATCAGCAAAGTTATAATTTCAACAGTGTCTTCAAATGATCACTTATCACTAATACAAATTGGGCACACTACTGGCTTTTAATTATATAATCATCTATAGCTGAACCTGTTGCATTAATACACCTATGTGTAGCTTTCCTGTGCAAATATTGACTGGTACATGTTGGTTAATCCATGCTTCCAACACCAGACATATTCTCAGTGCTAAGTAGGGCGAATTCTGAGTATCACTTGAAAGTTTGGGAATCAGTGTACATTAAGTCCTACCAGCCACCTGTCTATAAGCAGGAGTGATTGGTGGGATTAAATTAGCCTTTAAATATAACATTTTCTTGCACATAATATTCATTTTGGGTTTTATCTTTTTTTTATTTTAGTTGCTCTGCACATTTTTTACCTCTATCTTTGCTCTGATGAGAGACAACCGATGAAGCGGTTTAGCTGTCTTTTTTGCTAATCAATGTTATATTTTGGTATTGTCATTTTATGGTGATATACTTTATTTCTTTCTTATCCCCTCTTTTTTTTTTTGTTATGAATTGTATTTTAATATGACAATTTCTATCCCACTAATAAAATTTATTTCACTTCTAATTTATTTACAATTTAAAAGATTTCATATATAATGGGCGATTATATGTTTAATACCAAGGAATATTTAAATTTTAAAAAAAGCTTTAAACTGTTAAAAGGAAAAGGAAATTATATTGTCTGCCATAATGTTGATCAACTGATAAAATATTCTATGATTAGATATTACACACCAGTAACCATGAAACATTTTCCAGAACAAAGAAGAATTTCTAGAATTTGTTAGAAATGTGAAGAACTTTTATCTACTACAAGATTTATATATATATATAAAAAAAAAAAAAAAAAGAGAGACAGACAACCAACTGATGAAAATTTAAAGAATACTCTGCTACACTCATTAACTTATTTTAGTCCAAACATTAACTTAATAATTTTTGGATAGTCATTTCCAAAGACACTCATCTTCTCGGACAGCTATCCAATCTCTCTTGTAGGTGTCAATTCAGGCACATTTTGTGTTTGTTCAAGACCCAGAGAGTCCACCTGTGGTTTATACTGCAACTTGGCTGAGTATACTTTAGTTACAGTTTCTGGAAGAGAGCAAATAAATGTCCTTCAAACAGTTCCATCTTTGTAGGAGAAACCATCTGATCTAGAATGCTTTAACACTTTACATGACAGTTCAGCAAGGCTCTATTTTCCTTTTTAATAAAAGCACATTTCCTTATTAAGATATTTTATTTTTCTCAAAATCCCATATCTGCTGAGTTTCATATGAGAAATGTAAACAAAGAAATTTCTAAAGAATTGATTTATTTTAATCTGACATTTTTATTACTTCAAATGTTATTATAGCGGATACTTATATTTGAAATAAATGCCCTTGTATGTGTGTGTGTGTGTATGTGCGTGCAGACACAAACTTTTATCAGACTGTTAGATAAGTCTATGATTTAGTTATGCACAAGAATTGATTTAACTCTAATATCACTATAACCAATCAGTTACACAAAGAGTGAGCTATTACCAAGTGAGTATCATATAATAGTGCTAACAGGGATATTTTTCTAAAGATTCAGCACTTGGAATTTGATTGTGATTTCAGTGTGATATGGCCATAACCCACACAAATATATATATATATATATTGCAGCATCTGTCTATATTTCTGAGATGAGGTATTATGTACACTATTTACATTATTCGGACTATTGTCTTATCTTTGTTGCCATATTTATTACAACGTTCCGGTCGTTGTACGCTCCAGCCTACTTCAGGTGGTTGGAATGTTGAAGTGAACCCTTTATTTCGCTCACTGGGGTAGACTGTTCTAGTTCCACATGCCATGTTTAATGGATGTCAGTTATCAGTTATCTCCTGTTAATTCCCCTCACCAAGTTATACACTGCCATAACCAGGTATTGAACTCACACTTTTTGAAATAAAGGGTTCAGTTCAACATTCCAACCACCTGAAGAAGGCCAAAGCGTATAACGGCCAAAACATTGTGATAATATGGCGACAAAGATGAGAACAATAGTCCGAATAATTTAAATAGTGTACATAATACTACATCTCAGAAATATAAGCAGGTACTGAAAGGCCGAAATGTTGTAATAAATATGGCAACAAAAATGAGGACAATAGTCCGAATAATGTAAATAATGTACATAATACCGCATCTCAGAAATATAGACAGCTCTATGATTTAGTTATGCACAAGAATTGATTTAACTCTAATATCACTATAACCAATCAGTTACACAAACAGTGATCTATTACCGAGTGAGTATCATATAATAGTGCTAACAGGGATATTTTTCTTAAGATTCAGCACTTGGAATTTGATTGTGATTTTTGCCTTGAAACCAATATCAACGTAAAGTAGAAGAAATAGTGTTTTCCCCAAATATGAAGACAGCCTCAAGGCTTTTTTTATAAAGCTGATTTGAAATCAATCCAAACACCACATTACAGACAAGAAGTTGTCTCCCTTTTTCTCAATATCTATGCCAAACAGTTTTGGAAATCTCAAGAAAGACTAATTACTTTATAAATGAATTAGAAAAAAAGATATACAAGATCAACAAAGTTTTTTCACATTCATTTTCCAAATCCTTGTTGACCTTTTCGGTTTACTTTTCTTTTTACACACAAGAGGAGTTGTTAAACCCTTATCTGTAAACAATATCTGTAAGATAACAATTTTTTTAGCAAAATATCAGAAATAAGATTTTAAGCAATCGTTTGAACCATTTGGAGACTTTTTATCAATCAACCTTTGTAATTTGAAAGAGAAATAAATGGATTCATTTTGATACCAGTTTCAATATTCTATCTGGTCTAAAATTCGTTTGATCCAATTGGAAATTTTATTTATCAATCGTTCTTAAGAATATGGTATTAAAATAATATCATAAATAGAATCAGTGTTTGACATCTCCAGGCAATAAATAGTGTTTTCAAATATAAATATATTAAATATATGAAATACAACATGAAATAATAAGTAATTGTAAGTAAGCAATTAAAATTGAAATTTATTCTTAACTGCAGATGCACAAATAAAAGCTATAAGTGAAAATAAATTAAAATAAAAAATATTGTTTTACAGATGTATGTGAAGAATACAATGGACTGAACATGTGAGCAACGGGGAAGTTTTAGACAATGGCAACAAAAAGGACATCTATATTTAACATCAGAAAAAAAGAATGTTGAAATTTGTGAGGGACATAATGAGGTAAGAGGGCTTGGAAAATTTGATATTCACAGGACTGATTGAAGCTAAGAGAGAGAAGAAAGCAATGTGCAAGCTTGAGGGGATCGATTGCATAGTTGGGTTTGGGAGAGACGGCAAAAAGACAAACATTATTACGAACAACAAAGGACAGGAAATTATGTCAGGATTAAAGCATTTTTCATATGAAGATTAAAGCAAAATTAATTTTGCATAATGTTTCTTTTTTAATCATTTCATCCAAGACAATAAAGCCACTAAGACGCAAGGGGTTACTGAGTGTGTGAGAATATGAGACAAAAAAAACAAAAACATCATTAATGGGACAGAACAATAAATGAACAGGAATTAAGATAAAAGAAGATAACATTGAATTTAAATTTTTGAAGATCAAAGTCGTCTGGAAAGCAAGAGGCCAGAAGAGAGTTTTACAATCAAAGAAGTGCAAGAGAAGAAACTGTTAGCATAGAATTTGCATTTACATCTAAACATTTCACCTGTAAAATGACGAGACCTTGCCGCCAATCTAATACTGCACATAAATCCACAAAGTCTATGTGCCATAGAGGAAAGCTCATCGGAACAATTACCATGAAAACTTTTGTAGAAAAGGCACGGGAAGCTACATTACAATGGTGAAAAAGCAACCTAAGCTGAGATGCCATGTCAGGACCAATAACATTGCAAATTCTTGTTTATATTTTATCAATAATTTCTGAATACATAGCAGAATTACCAGACAAAATGTGGCAGCAATATTCAATACATGGACAAAATGCAGACTTATAAATGTGTAAGATAGATTATTTTGCATAAATTGATCTTACAAAAACTTTTTAAAATAACATGTCCACAATATCAAGAAAATAAAATTGAACTCCCAATCAAATGGCTTGAGAATAATTCTTTTAAAAATTTTCTCGAAAATATCAGTGTAAATAGAGGATTAAATTTTACAGTGCCAAAGAACATAAATAGCCATTAATTATTCTATGAAAACAGAATTTGTTTTGGCAAGAATTTGAGGTCTGGAAAGTAAAACCAGGAAAAATAGTTTAGGTGGGGGGGGGGGGGTGTTCAAAGATAAATAAATAAAAAAAGGAAAGGAATCTCTTGTCAGATAATCATGAAAACAAACAATGGTTATAATTCTGACAATAGAAATAAAACAAAAACAAAAGAAAAGTTTATTTTGAAAGCCATGTTTTCTAAATTGACTTGACATCTATCACCGGGAGTCATTTCTTGCAGTAACCTTCATGGGCACAAACATGGTGGAAAACATTTTAAAAATTGCAATTTATGAAACAAAAAATAAAACAATGATGATCAAAAGACAGACAGAAATTTTGCATAAAAAATTAAGGAGAGGAAAAGAGAGAGGGAAGAGAGAAAAGAGAGAAAGCAAGAGATGGAGAGGAGAAGACTGAGAGGGCAAAGAGAAAAAGAATGAAAAAGAGAGAAAAAGAATGAAAAAGAGAGAAAAAAGAATGAAAAAGAGAGAAAAAGAATGAAAAAAGAGAGAAAAAGAATGAAAAAGAGAGAAAAAGAATGAAAAAGAGAGAAAAAGAAATGAAAAAGAGAGAAAAAGAATGAAAAAGAGAGAAAAAGAATGAAAAAGAGAGAAAAAGAATGAAAAAAGAATGAAAAAAATGAAAAAGAATGAAAAAAGAATGAAAAAGAGAAAAAAGAATGAAAAAGAGAAAAAAGAATGAAAAAGAGAAAAAAAGAATGAAAAAAGAGAAAAAAAAGAACAAAAAGAGAGAAAAAGAATCAAAAAGAGAGAAAAAGAATCAAAAAGAGAGAGGAGAAAGCGAGGAGGGAAGGGAGAAGGGAAAGTGAGGGAGATGGGAGAGTGACAGTGGGAGAGAGACAGTGAAAGAGAAAAATATGAAAGAAAAAGAGAAAATGAAAAAGAGACAGAAAATTAAAAAGAGACAAAAAAAGTAAGAGAAAAAGAATATGAGAGAGAGAAAAAGAATTCCATGAATAAAATATTTAAATATCAATAATTATCTTAAAATGGAACTTTTTCTTTTTAACTTCGAAAAAGGTTATTGATAACATGATTGCTTTAATAAATGAATTTTGAGCAAACAAGAATGTCATTTTGTTACCTCCTATAACTGATCTACAAGACTGACAACCGTATTTTTATCTCCTTTCTCACAAAAAAAGGAGGAAAAGAATTAAAAGATAAAAATCCAAACTAATAGAAATGTTATTTAAGATTAGAGTTTTAATTTTTTTCTAAGTTTTATTTTAATCATTTGTCATTTGAAAACATTTTTGTTTATATGACAAGATCAAGTGTGTAAGAAGCTGAAAGGAAAAGAAAAAAAAGTGCTCCGAATGTTAAGTCACTTGCTTTGTGACAGCTTGGCAAACTTTTAATCAAATAATCCATCTATACACAGATTAAGTCAGATGAGTACGTAGTTTAATGCTTGTCAGCACAGAAAGTGGAATCAGCATGTGGAGTTCAAATTTCAGCCATGGCTGTAAAGCTTACTTTTGCACATAAACCATGGAAAGATATAAATCTGCCATTTTTTTTTTACCCCCAGCAAGAGGTTAATAGCAGAGCAAACTGGGCTCATTAAATTAACCTTGGTTGGCAATCAGTCTAGAATTGACCGATTTATTTATTTATTTATTTATTTTAAACTTATCAACCCTTTGTGGGTTATTTAAAAACCAAAGTATATTTTAGATTTTAACAATATTCTTTTTTTTGGTAAGTGAATATTAAATTAACATTTTTTTTTAGAGATACCGTATATACATGAGTATAGTGCAGGTTTTTACATAAAAAATAGGAGGCAATTTTTGAAGAGGTTAGAAATCATGCATTTTCAGTGACTGGTTGAGATATACACAGGTACATTTTTCTGGAGGGGATCAAAAAAACTCAGAGGTTGCACTATACATGAGTATATACTGTAACAATAACTTTTCAAGATATAAATCCTACCATTTAATCCATAGCTGGGGAGGAGAGAAGAGATGAAGTCATCATACTTTTCCTAAGGGTAGTTGCAACTAACGCCTCCAAAACAAAACTGCTCTCCATTAATCACCACAGGGATCCTTCCCTGCATCCCATTAGAATGTCTGAAGCTAACTACTCGAGAGCTCCTCTCTGTGGCTGCTCGGTCTTACGCTCTCTGCTAACCTGAGATGGAACAACTACATTGAGTTGATTGCTTCATCCACCGCAAGGAAAGTTGGCCCCCTGTGCCGGGCCAGGAAATTCTTCTCCCCTGAAACGATCCTCCAAATTTACAAATCAACCATCCGCCCTTGCATGGAGTATTGCTGCCATATATGGTCTGGAGCCCCTTCTGTTTACCTCGGGGTTCTTGATAAGATCCAGAGACGGGTATGCAATGTAATTGGTACTGATCTGGCTTCTCGTCTGCAGTCTCTCTCTCACAGATGCACCGTCGCCTCTCTCCGTCTCCTTTATAAATACTTCCAAGGTAATTGCTCCGATGAGCTGCTATCGCTGGTTCCCAGGCTCCATGAATTCAAGCGTCCTATGAGGCTGGCATCCCGTTCCCACCCTTTCACTGTTGAAACTGTTAAATATAGACGTCTCTTCTACTCCAATAGCTTCATATCTCACACCTCACGCCTATGGAACTCCCTTCCTCATTCCTGTTTCCCTGATGACTATGATCTCTAACTATTCAAGTGTAATGTCAATCGACATCACCAGTTGCCTTGATCTATCCTCTATCCTTCTCCACATCCTTTCCTCTAACACTCCTATTTGCTCTCACTCCAAATCCTCTGTAACCCCTTGCATGCTAGTGGCTTCCAGCCTTGCCTGGGGTGAAAAGCTTAAAAAAAAAAAAAAAAATGTAAGTCCATTAAAATTCAAACTTGGCCATCCAATTTCTTATTCCAAGCTACTATTCATTATTCCATGCACATATCCAACCAGGCTAGGAGCAAGAATTCAACCAGGCTAGGAGCAAGAATTCAAAATACAGCCTGTTCTTTGCCTGTAAAATGCTCTGGCTGCAAAAACAACATCAGTAGCAATGCTTAGTGCAGTGAAGTAGTGACACTATATTCCACAGGAGTGTATACAGGACCGATATAAATACATTTCTCGAACTAATCCTTATCATATGGACCAATCATTTAATTGTGAGGGAGAGTGGGACAACTAGCCTTGGTTGGTAGCCAGTCAAGTAGAAAGAGAATTTGAATTCAAAACTGGTTGTGTGTGGACCTACCAACTCCTCCCTGTAAAAATCTAATTTTTTTTAAAGGCGGGAGTGCCACTAGCACGCAGGGAGATACAGAGAGTGAAAAACACTGGGTATATGGGGGATTGAAGAAAGGATAAAAGATGAACAGGATTCAAGACAACAAAAGACGGCAATTGACATTGCATTTAAATATTTTGTTATCAGGGAAGCGAGAGAGGTCCAGCGTCGAGAAGTGTGAGAAAAGAAACTGTTGGAGTAGAAGCCGCGGTTACATTTAACTATTTCAATAGTAAAAGGGTGGGATTAAAATTCAGCTTATACGTGTGGATGTTAAATTCATTAGGACATTTACCTCAGAATAAAACCTTATATAATGACTTCACTGTTTTTGTTATTTACTATTATAAATTTCTACATAAACCTGTTTTATTTTTGGTAAATGAAGCCAAGTTTATTAAACTGTAATGAGTGTTACTGATGTCTGCCCTTGGGACTGGCTTTGTTTTTCACGCCTTTGTAGCATGTGAGACACATTTGTCTTGGAGACAATACATAATATACCATGTGATGCAGTAAATTTGTTAAAATTTGGTCATTAGTTTTTTGTATCTGTTTGCTTCTTGTGGTAGCATGCATAATGACAATATTTTTGTAATTCTGTATGTTACTGAATAAATCATCAGAATGATGATATTTTCTACTAGATTTTGGTAGCGCTTCATATATTCTTATTTACTTAAAAAGAAAATGTCGCTAGATCTTAAAATCATTAAATCATGCATATTAAGCCTATTTACTATATACTCATATATATATATATATATATATATATATATATATATATATATATAGTTCTAAGGTATGCTATATTTATGGGTAAAAGTGTTCAATATCAGAGATAGAGCATATGTAAAAGGTCAACACTAAGTGGCAACAGTCTGTTTCATTGCAATCTTCACGATGAAGTGTGTCTGACTTTCATGCATGTAGTAATTTGTACCAGATGATTGTTACGTGCATGAAATTTGTTGTACCAAACAATGATGAACAAATGCATTTTTATTTGTTTTTATATATATATATATATATATATATATATATATATATATATAATGCACAGTGAATGAACAAAATGTATATTAAAAGTACTGGCAATGTTTTCTCTGCCCTTCAGGTTCTCATCATACAGTGAAATTCTATCAAAAAGGACATGGAATATATACAATTGGTGACAACTGTCAGAAAAGTGAAGCAGACTTCCAAAAGGAACTTAGAAGAGGTACCTAAACAAATACGCATGCAGGCAACGGGTGTGTATTTGGTCTTTAAAAGAAGACAAAAATATGATGGAGGTGGAGAAGGAAAAATCTTAAACTCCAATGCGGAACACAGAAAATAAAAGAAATATTATCTTTCTGCCTAACTAATATCTATCCTGGAGCACAATGCCTTGAAGCAGACTTCAAAAATTATTCAGAAGAGGTACCTAAACAAATACGCACGCAGGCAACAGATGTATTTGGCTTTTAAAAGAAGCCAAAAAAAAAGCTGGAGGTAGAGAAATAAAAATCTAATGCTCTAATGAGGTAATAGGAAAAAAAAGAAGAAATATTTTCTTCAGTATCTATACTTCTGAGATGATGTATTATGTACACTATTTACATTATTTGGACTATTGCCCTCATCTTTGTCACCATATTTATTACAATATTTCGGCCTTTCAGTATCTGTCTATATTTCTCAGATGAGGTATTATGTACACTATTTACATTATTCGGACTATTGTCATCATTTTTGTCGACATATTTATTATGCTTTGGCCATTGTACGCTCCGGCCTTCTTCAGGTGTTCGGAATGTCGAACTGAACCCTTTATTTCGGTCACTGGTGGCAAGGTCTCATCACTTTACAGTTGAGATGGATAGATGTAACCGTAAGTTCTATGTTAATAGTTTCTTCCACCACACTTCTTGTGAAAGTCTCTCCAGCTTCTTGTTTCCCAGTCATCTTTCATCTTGTATCTTCTTAATTCTTATTCTTTTATTGTTCTCTCTCCTTAATAGTGTTTTTTTTTTTCTCATATTCTAACACTCAGTAACCCCTTGTGGCTTTGTTGCTTTGTTGCTTTGTTTCAGGTGAAATGATTAAAATTTCTGTCATATATATATATATATGTACGTATGTATGTATGGGCAGCAACCTTTCTTTTAAACATCTTTCATTAAATATGGCAGACAAGGAAGCTTTAATTAATTTTTCATTTAATTTTTTTTCCAGCATCCTGAAAGTTTTCCATTTCATAGGAATAAGAGAGTGCAAAAACTTTCCATAATTTTCATTGTCCCAAGCACTCTTAGTCACTTCTTTAGGCTTTTTCAAGAATTAGAATTATTACACAGCTCCCGTATATTAATCTCTCTCCTACTATCAACGTCACCTTATTTAGCAGTGGAAATGGAGTGATAGTTTTATTTATATTTTTTTTTTTTTTAATAGAAAGATGCCAAATTGAATTCCACCTGTAATTGAAAATGATGAAATGAACACGCAAAGGCCCAGAATAAACAATCCTATTTGAAACGACAAAACAACATAAACAGTCACAACACAAGGAAAAACTAATACCAAAGACAAAACCCCCTTGAAAATGACTAAAGAAGTGGCCAAAAGCACTTGTGGCAATGAAAATTAGACACCTACAAAATGGAAAAACATAAGCATGTTGAAAAAATTAAATAAAAAATTAAAACATCCTTGCCTGCTGCATTTAATGAAACAAAGCTATACATACATACATATATATATATATATAGATATATATATATATATATATATATATATATATATATGGATGGATGGATGTGTAGGCAGTACAATGGTTAGAATTTCAGAACAAGAAATCGACAAGCCGAGTTCAGATTTAATGCATTCACTTTTAAGTAAATACTGACTGAAAAAGGATGATTCCATATCTTTACCCAGAAGCTATAGGTTAACTAACAGGGCAGATTGGGCTGCTCTAGCCATATGAGTGATGACCAGTCAGGGAGAAATGACATCTCTGAATTCAAAATGATAAGTCTAGTGTAGTACATACTATGCAGTTATTCACAAAGTCATGGAGATTACAATGACTACAATTTTGAATGTGGTCGACATATAAGTATGTCATTGTATTTTTATTATATCTATAGTAAAACAATATATATAAAAAAAAAAAGTATGACGATGTAGAAAAAGTTTTTGCATAACACATTTTGTCGTTTAGGATTTCATCAAACTGAACAAAAGTTTATATTGATGCAACTAGACATTCACAAAGGAAATGAGAAACAGAGTTTTAAATTTAATTTTTTTTTTTTAAATATGTTTTCAATATATAGTCTAAACAATTTCATTTAGTTTCTCTTTTATCACTATTTGTTATTAAATATCCCACATTGTAATGATAGATCTGTCAAGAAAGATGAAATGAACCACGATGCAAAGTTACTGTGAATGATCTTACAAGTAAAACTCTTTATATAGACTTTTGTCTTAATAAATTAGTTTCTCCTTTAGAGATTATAGTTGCATTTTTAAATCAAAATTGTGGCCAGTTTCATTATGGTAAGCAACTAAAGCCCTTAGTGTTTTCTTAAATATCCCTTTTTTATATATATAAAAATGTTTGTGTGTACATATATATATATATATATATATATATATAAAAATGTTTGTGTGTACATATATATATATATATATATATATATATATATATATATATAAAAATGTTTGTGTGTACATATATATATATATATATATATATATATATATATATATATAAAAATGTTTGTGTGTACATATATATATATATATATATATATATATATATATATATATATATATTTCTGTTTATACGTTATTTAATAGATACAATTTATTTAAGTAAATGCTCTGTTTATAAATAAACAGTATTAATTATATTTACTTGTCTGAATGTTTGAAAAATTCTGTAGAAAATACTTGTTCTCCAACAGGAATTGAACCTGTGTTCTATACAGAACCCTCAACTGATCTGACATGCTATACCACTTACCTACAGAAAAAGTGTCTGGTTAGCAAAGTCCAAATTACATATAGGACACAGGTTCAATTCCTGTCAGAGAATGCACATTTTTATAAAATTTCTTGAACATTCAGGCAGGTAATTAATATTGTTTATTTTAAAAAAGAACAGAGTATTTACTTAAATAAATAAATTGTATCTGTTAAATAACATATAAACAGAAAATATATTAAATAATTGTTGGACTTAATCCATTTCATTATATATATATATATATATATATATATATATATATATATATATATATACACACACACACACATATATACATACATACATACATACATATACATAGCAGAATATGGTAACTAATTCAAAATGTTTCACTAATAAACCAGAATAAAAAATTCACAAGAAAACATCTGCCTAAAACAATCAGTTCTCCTGAAGAATGGACGCAAAACTCAGAGCAAAAATAACTGAACAAAAAAGAGGAGTCGACCATAATCA
>OZ038493.1:75016860-75026860 GCA_964036315.1 Acanthosepion esculentum | reverse complement strand
AGAAAAAGATCAAGGCATTCAAGAAAGCGCCTCCGCATCTCCTCATGGGAGCACAAAACCTATGACTATGTATGGAGTAAGGCCAAAAGTCTTATGATCCAATAGGAATCTGTTCTTATCACTATTAAGCACTGGAAAATGGCATGATTGGCCATGTCACATGGCATAGCAGCCTCTCCAAGACCATCCTACAATCATCAGGCTGTAGTGAAGAATAGAGTCACTGTTCTTCACTACTGCCTGATGAATGTGTCCCTGCATATGAAACTGCTCCAATCTTCAATTTGTTTTAAAATTTAAATATAACCTGGAGTCTTTTTTGTTCGTTTTTAGAGAAAAAAAATAGAGAAAAAGCTTTTTTCCAATTCATTACGTTCACCTTGTGATTTTAGAAGATCTAAAAGGCAATTCATTTCTTTTAAAAAGGGAAAGAGACTTACCAGAAACCTCAGCCGCTTAAAATTAAAAGTTTTACAGCTTTCCAAGTGATCAGCTAATCGACCAGGAGTGGTAACTACAATGTGTGGTTGTTCAGTCAACTTCAGCCCCTGGTTTGTCATATCTAACAAGATCGGGAAAAAAAAAAGAAGAAAAGTTGAACTTGAATGAATTTTCATTAACATAGATAAAATGTTTCAGATTTGGTATCAAAATATTAAACAATAATATTTATGTTTGGGACAAAAAATAACATTCACGTACAAAAGATCAAGTGCTTTCATTCAATCAATATGAATACTTGGTTTCACAAGTCAAGATAACAAATATTGTTATAGCATACCTACAGACGATAATGGATATGTCCCATTCACATAAATACAGTAGTAAATACTGTATGTTGGTCTGCAATTGGAGATTCACTTCCAGCTATGTTAGTCAAACTCTCTGCCACTGGGCAAAGAGGATACCTAGACAAGGCTATGTCGAAGGGCAGAGTCCCATCTTGGGAAACAGCTACCCGTTTTATACAAGGTCTACAGGGAATTTTTGGTCAAGCCTATGGGCTTAGATAGCCCACATTAAATTCGGCCATGTGCCACATCTGACCATGTAGGGCAGTTGGTAGATATACTACAGTTGTAGATTCATTGTGGAATTCACTTGACTCACTTCTAGCAGTTGACTATTTCTTCTACGCATTACTGGCGAATCTTATGTGTTGTTCTTGTCCTAAGTATTATCGTTCATTAGCAAACTTTGTATGATTATTCTATTCAGTAACCTTCCCTAGGTTACAACAAATATAATCTCAACAAATAATTATTCTAAGATTAAAAATGAAATCTAGAATATTTAATGCCAAAACAATAATAATATCATTTGAGTTATTCATACTATCTGATTTAATAATCTAATTGAACCTTCTTTCACTCAAATGATTTTACAATAGAAATTTTACATTGTTTTGCAATAATTCTACACCAAAATTTGTAATTATAATAATTTTATCAAGATTTACATTCTAAATTACTGAAATAGAATTTGCAGTCAAAAATTATTTAAATAAAATTTACATTTAAAATTGATTTACCTATAATCATGATAATTTTATCAAGATTTACAATTGTAATTATTTTACCAACACTTATAATTGTCATAAATATATCAGAATTTATAACAGTAATAAGAAGTTGGTTTATTTAATGAGTTGTCAACAACTGTTATTTAATGTCAAATGAAAATCTTTTAGGACAAAAACTACAATGAAGTAATATATAGGCAAAGGTGTTAGGTTTTTATAAGAGGTTTTTTTTTTCTGGCAGTACGAGACAGAAGATACATCTATAATTTTTCTGGCAGTACCAATATTAAGATTTTATACGGATTTGTGTTTTTTATGTCTTTATGTGTTAGTTAAAGTTCAAATTTATTTAAGGATTGTAAGATTAATTTTTTTTTTGTGATAGTGAATATTATATTAACATATTTTTAGAACAACAATGATTGGTCCTGTTGTAGCATACCTACGGACAATAATTGGTATGTTCCCATCCATATAAATACAGTAGTAAATATTGTATATTGGTCTGCAGTTGGAAATTCATTGTGGAATTCACTTGACTCACCTCTAGCAGTTGACTACTACTTCTACGTGTCGCTGGCAAATCTTATATGTGTTGTTCTTGTCTTAAGTATTATCATTCATTACAAACCTTATTCTGTTCAGTAACCTTCCCTAGGTTACAACAGGTTCAGATACAAGTTCTATTTTACCCAAAGTTGGTGAAGAGACAGATTCATACATTTCCCAAGGTTATTTGCACATAAGTGAATATATAGGATTTTCTGAGTCTGTCTATATTTCTGAGATGAGGTATTATGTACAGTATTTACATTAGTCGGACTATTGTCCTCATCTTTGTCACCATATTTGTCACAACGTTTCGGCCGTTGTACGCTCCGGCCTTCTTCAGGTGGTTGGAATTTCGAACCGAACCCTTTATTTCGATCACTGGGGTAGACTGTTCTAGTTCCACGAGCCATGTTTGATGGATATCAGTTATCAGTTACCTCCTGGTAATTTTCCCTCTTGAGGACACATGGTACAGTGGATAAAGGCGTTGGTTAGATCCAGTGACAGACCCAAAGAGTGTAAGTTCAATACCCGGTTCAGGCAGTGGAGAACTTTCAGAGGGAAAATTACCAGGAGATAACTGATAACTGACATCCATCAAACATGGCTCGTGGAACTAGAACAGTCTACCCCAGTGATCAAAATAAAGGGTTCGGTTCGAAATTCCAACCACCTGAAGAAGGCCGGAGCGTACAACGGCCGAAACGTTGTGACAAATATGGCGACAAAGATGAGGACAATAGTCCGACTAACGATTTTCTGAGTAGATATGAGCTATGTGATACAGCTATAGTTCATCAAGATTTATTATCAGTGGGTGTAACCTTATATATAATGTACAGTGTGTGTGTGTGTGTGTGTGTGTGTGTGTACATGTGTTTTTTTGTTTCAAAGATTTCAAGTAGTGAAAATATCTTACTTTGCGAAGCGATAGCAAGCGAACTAAGCCTGCTAGTCTTAATATAAAATATGCTGCTGACACAGTGTTGATGGCTGATGTGGAAAGGAAACTACAGAACCTCCTAAAAAGTGGGGTAGAAGGAAGCAAGAAAAAAGGGGTGAACAATCAACTACAAGATGACAGAAAGTATGGTCATCAGCAAAAGAAAAATGCTAAGATGCAAGTTACAAAATGGTGCAGAAGCCGGTGCAGAAGTTACAAAAAATCTGGGAAGTGTAAAAAATGGTAAATGTGACATTGAAATCTGAACACATATCTGACTAGCAAAACATGCATTCCAAAAGCTAAGCAAGGTGTTGAGAAATGGAAAAATTCCATTTGAAACGAAGAAAAGTGCTAGATTGCTGTGGGATATCCCTCCTCTTATATGGCAGTGAATGTGGGACATCTCAGGGCTACTAAAAATTACACGGACAGAGTGAGTAAGCAACAAGGAACTCTTTAATAAAATGGTAACAGAACGAACACTTAGAAACAGGAAGAAATAGCTGAAATTCCTTGGAAACAATGAGGAAAGAAGGCTTGGAAAACATAACCCACATGGGGCATACTGTAGGCAAGAAAGACAGAGGAAGGTAACAAGCCACTTATCTGATGAGCTTGTGCAAACGGATAACAGAATGGGAGACAGGAGCCTTAGCAAAGGGAGAAAAACTTCTAAAGGCCACGAGGAATAGGAAGCTGTGGAGAGATATGACCGCCTATGTCCTAAAGGGATACAGCACATAAAAGAAGAAGCAGCAATATCAATGTTGGTTGGTTGGTTGTTTAATATCATATTAACCGTTTGGTCGATATGCTGCTAAACAGTTATAAGGTTATTTAATGCTGAAAGCTAAATGTTTCTACCCAATTTTATTTTTGGAAATAATAATGGTTTAGTGATACAAGTCTTACTAACTCATATAGCTGCAAGGGAGAAGAGGTGGATTCATACCTTTCCCAAGAGTATTTGCACACAAGTGAATATAACAAACACAACCGGAATTAGAACTACGCCCTCCAATTAACAATTCTGAGCCATTAAACATTACACCATCCACACATCCAAACTTACAGCACTTGGCATTCCCAAGCGATTACCCATCTAGGTACCAACCAGGCTTGACCTTGCTTAACTTCAGTGATCATACAGGAACCAATGTTTCCATGTGATGTGGCTATAAGCCAATATCAATGTTAGGATTTTATAAGTAGTTACGAGGTGCGTGATACAGATGGATCTTTGCTGTTTTAGACACAAGGCATGTTACTTTCTGCAAGTCAATCCGGTGTTTTCTCAGGTGAGATCACTAGTTCATTAACATGTAAAGATCCTAACCAGGCATCTCACCTTCAGTCACTTTCCCACTGTCGTAATGTTGCTTCCCTGTACCTTTTCTATAAATACTTTCATGGTAATTGTTCTGATGAACTTTCTTCTATGGAGTCTAGACTTTAAGAATTTAAGTGCAGTACTAGACTGGCAATACTGTCTCATCATTTTCCAGTTCAAATGGCGAGATGTAAACGTAAGTTCTATGCTAACAGTTTCTTCTCTCGCATAAGATTCACTTATTGGCGTCTCGGCTTCAGTCACTTTCCTACCACCATAATGTAGCTTTCCTGTGCCTTTCCTTTAAATAATTTCATGCTAATTCTTCTTTTCACTATGGTACATAGACTTTATGAATTTAAGTGCAGTACTAGATTGGTGGCAAGGTCTCATCATTTTACACTTGAAATGGCTAGATGTAACCCTAAGTTCTATGCTAACAGTTTCTTCTCTCGCATAAGATTCACTTATTGGCGTCTCAGCTTCAGTCACTTTCCTACCACCATAATGTAGCTTTCCTGTGCCTTTCCTTTAAATAATTTCATGCTAATTCTTCTTTTCACTATGGTACATAGACTTTATGAATTTAAGTGCAGTACTAGATTGGTGGCAAGGTCTCATCATTTTACAGTTGGAATGGCTAGATGTAACCGTAAGTTCTATGCTAACAGTTTCTTCTCTCGCATAAGATTCCCTTATTGGTGTCTCGGCTTCAGTCACTTTCCTACCACCATAATGTAGCTTTCCTGTGCCTTTCCTTTAAATAATTTCATGCTAATTCTTCTTTTCACTATGGCACATAGACTTTATGAATTTAAGTGCAGTACTAGATTGGTGGCAAGGTCTCATCATTTTACACTTGAAATGGCTAGATGTAACCCTAAGTTCTATGCTAACAGTTTCTTCTCTCGCATAAGATTCACTTATTGGCGTCTCGTTTGATCCTCACTGAGTGCTCCTTAATCTTGGCCTTGCACCACAATTCACTATATATTTGTTCTTCTGCCTTACTTTCCTATGTTTTCTGGCATTAATATATTTAACGCATCTAAGTTCACCCAGCACTGATAGTTCTTTTACAAGAGGTTTCTTTCTCTTTGTTTTTTGGCTTTTTTTTTTTTTTTACAGTAAGGTTCACCCTGTACAAGGCCTGGGGCCACTCAAAGTAGAGGGTTACATTAAGGAGTAGATTATATGAGTAGGATTGGAAGATAAGGGTTGACTCTAGACGTGAACAGTTTAAGATTGAAGTGATTGGGGGAAACATCCTCTTGGGAATCGGTGGGTGGTTTGCTACAATGTCAGTGTCATGGCAGGTCCTCGCCTTGAAGGTTAGACCTGGCGGATCTATAAGAAATTTAAGCTGATTGAGCCTGTATCGTCAGCTTTTCTGAAAGAAAACAAACACTGTTTTAGGCACTAGCTTAAACTATTGACTTTCAAAAAAAAAAAATTTGTGCCTCCTTCCAATTTGTGGAAAGATAGCGGCATGTGATTTATGTTAGCATTAATCAGAGGGCTTTGCTTCAAATCCCAAGACACAATCTGGAGCTGGTCTTGGTGTATAAAAGAAAAGAATTCAATTGGATCAAAAGAAAGGACAAGAGACAAAATTATCAACTGCAAGGAGAAGCTAGGTCACTCTGGTCCAAGAGTCGACATAAGCTGCTAGTTGAATCCAGGCCACTCCATTCAAGGAGCTACAAAAAAGGAAAATTGACACCGCCAAGCAAGGATTGAAAAGAAAATCAAGATCACTCCTTCACCTAAGAAAAATTCTTCCGCTGGTGTGAAATCCATTTCTTCACTGTTACCAAGAAGGGTCACTACGGACGTTGTACCTACTACTTATAAAGCATTCAGAGAAGTATTACCTTTCCTTTTTCTATATTTGTTTTAATGTCGTTTGGGGGAACTCATGCAGCAGATTTTATATTTTTATTTTAAAAACAGCGTACTTTGTTTGCAGTACATCCTTTATTGTAAAGAGGTAAAATTTTTGCACTATATACTTTTATTTGTACATCCATGTTATCGGGCATTATTTGGCAAACAAAGTACTTAATTTGTGTAATTCCTTTTATTTTGTGTGTTCAATAAATTTAACATATTTCTCTTTTTCAACTCGGGCCGTGTTGTCTGTCTTTGTCATGTGCTTTTGTCATTATGCATTAACATTACCACAAAAATTTGTTTGTACTATGATACCACTTTTTCATAGGGTTTTTTATCTCAAAAATTCCTAAAGAACCAAGGAATGTAGTTCACACAAGCACTTTCCGTTTCAATAGAGCAGTGAGGATCTTGCCACATCCTGCCTGTAGGAGAAAGGTTGGATGATGGAATAATAATAATTCTCCAACAAGGATTCAGATACATTTTTAAACTCTATCAAGACTGGAGAGTGAGGCCTGGGCAGCTCCCACTGACATAGCAATAGTACTCCATTTCCTAATTATTTTCCTTAAGCACTCACCATCTTCCATATTCTTAAGCTTGATCTTTGCATATTCATTGAATATTTCAGCCTTTATTTATCATATGCTGATTATTTTTCTCTACTCTTCCCCCCACCAAGTATGATCATTGTTAACCCTTTCTTGCTGTCGATATTGACACTTGCCTATGCTAATCCGTTATTATACCCTTTAAATCCATTTCATCTGCTGATTACATGTGAACTGAATTTACGTTTGTTCTCTGTCATTTGCTGTTGTGTTAAGATCCATTTCAATTTTTCATCTTATTTCATTTAATTCTGCAAGTTATAGTAACACTTGCTAGCAGGCAGGTTAGGTTTAAGGCTCCAAGTTCTCCATGCAGAATTGTCCCACAGGACAATGGCCTAGTGGATTAAAGAATTGATTTGTGAATATGGTGAAATAGTAATTGTGAGTTTACTCCTGGTCTGGGGAATGTGTACTTGTATGAGCAGAAACTAAGGAGTACTAAAATAAGAACTAGACAAGATACCCCTGTTGTACTCGAATGCAAATTTCCACCTTATAAATAGCAGTTGATACAGTTGAAGGCTAACCAAATCCTAACCTTAAAGACAAAACTACTAGAGAAATAGTAGTGAATACTTTTGACTATAGTTTACAACAATCCCTAGATATGGTCAGTGGAATGAGAAGTCAATCTAGACCAGTCGATCCGCAACTGCTACGCCATGGCACAAGGGTGTGCCTCACAATCCTCTTAAGTGTGCCACAAAATATTGTCATGGCATACATATACATGTGTGTGTGTGGGGGGGGGGGGGGGCTCGTAATGGTACAGCATTAGTATTTTACTCAATCAGCTGCGCAAATAGCCGAATTGAAACACTGAAATAAAGTAAGTTCATATTTCTGCGTGTATTTTTTAAAAAATCTGTGCTTTTATTTCATAACATTTAAATGTATACTCGTAAAAAATTTGCTAATTCTGCCATGATATTTTCATTTGCTCCTAGGTGGGCTGTTGATTAAACAGTTTGAGAAATGTCGATGCAGCCCCTTAGAGGTTTCAGTTCAAAATTCCGGGGGAGGGGAGGGGGAACAGACTGATAAGCACTTGATGAAAGCCAGAGGAAACAATGGCTGAAACATTGTGATAAAAAACACCAAAGATGAAGACAATATAAATGAAAAAAAAAAAAAAAAAAGAAAATTACACCAAATCTATATTTAAAAAAAAAAAATACACCAAATCACTATTTAAAAAAAAAGAAAATTACTATATAAAAAAATAAAAAATTACACCAAATCACTATTTAAAAAAAAATAATTTATACCAAATCACCATTTAAAAAAAAAAAAATTTACACCAAATCACTATTTTAAAAAAAAAAAAAAATTTACACCAAATCACTATTTAAAAAAAAAAAATACACAAAATTACTATTTAAAAAAAAAATGAAAAAAAATTTTAATTTAAAAAAAAAAAGAAAATTACACCAAATCACTATTTAAAAAAAAAAAAAAAAAATAGTATAGTGGCTGTGACATAAATGATTCCAACCGAAATCTTTGATTTAATGTCTGTCTGATTTCATACTTGTATCGAGACCTAATCACCTGTCCAATTTCGCACCAAAGCTCTTTGAGACCGCAGCATGGGAGCAACTATTTAATGAACACATATGAATAATGAAAACAATAGGGCCACAAAGCCAGGAAGTGGACAGTATATTAAAGCCAACTGACCAGCACTACTTTTTAGGAGCCAAGTCGACTGGATCAGGGGATGTGAAGGGGGGGTTGGCAAATTAGAAGATAATAAACGCACAAATGTGATAAATAAAACTTGATGACAGAAAGTTGGTATTTACAGGATGTTTGTCAACATGTAGTCTCACCTAGACATGAAAATGGCCTAGCTTGATACTTCCTCCGACGACCAACTAATTGACGTTAAATGGTCAGTTTATTGCAATAATATTTTGCAATTCATTATCCTGTGATTGTTATGGGTTATTAGGACAGAATCTCCATAAACCTTGACCATTGGTCAGACAGTATTGTCAATGCCTAATATTAAATAGTAAAATCCTAAGCTTTAAGTAAGCCCAGTCCCAAACTACAGATGAATATAAAAATAAACTCATGCATAGAGGATTGTGCTTTTAAGTGAAATTCTTCTCATCATAGAATCTCAAAATCTTTTTGTATACAAACATAAAGAAAGCAATTTTCTAAAGTAATAGTTTTTTTTTTTATTTATTTATTAATCCAACAGATTTTATCTTTATTTCTTTTTTAAGCGTTGTATCTCTTGAGGATGTAGGCGAACATGGCCCTCCACGTATTCCTGTCACTTGTATCTCTTAACAAGTCTTGTTTTTTGTTGTTTTCTCCTAAACCCTGTTCAACTATCCAGTTACTCAAGCTCATCAAGTATGTTATGTTCTGTGTCCCTCTTTTCCTCAATCCATCCTGTAAGTATCAGATTTTCCAAGCCCTCCTTCTTCATTAACCGCCCCAGAAATTTCAACTGCCTCTTCCTGATGTTAAGTATAAGTTTCCTTTTCGTTTTCATTTTCTCCAAAACCTTGATACTGTTCACATGTTTGGTCCATGGTATCTTCAGCATCGTTCCCAGATTTTATCACCTGTCTACATTTATAGGTCCCAAAAATTCACTCACTGACATCCCCAAGGACACCAGGCCCAGTGGATAAAAGCATTGATTGAAGTAATCCAAGAAATGACTTGACCCAAAGAGTTGTGAGTTCAAATTGCTGTGACAGCAGTGGTAACAAAATCTTGGAGAGTTGAGTTACTAAAAGGGAACTAACTGGAACTGAGATATCCAAAACGAGGCATGGCACATTGAATTAGAACAATCTATAAAGGGTCTGGTTTGTAATTCCAGCATATACCACCTGATGAAGGTCAGTACATGCAATGGCCGAAAGATGGCAAAAAAGATGATGGCAACAGTCCAAATGATGTAAATAGTGTAAATAGATTTAATCACTTTAAATGTTAATTTTAGTGGATACTCATATTTGTGTAAATGCTGCAAGTTCTTCATAGCTCAGTCAGTCTAGAGCACATCAGATCTAACAACAGTTGCCTCTGCCCAGGGGAATGCAGGTTCAAATCTTCGCAGAGAACGCATATTTTTCTTTAATAAGATTTCTCGAATATTCAGACTGGTAGAT
>OZ038493.1:74977215-75004715 GCA_964036315.1 Acanthosepion esculentum | reverse complement strand
GTGTATGTATATATATATATATATATATATATATATATATATACATACACACAGACATGTATGTGCACATATGCATATGTGTGTATATATATATACATATACACACACAGACAGACAGAGACAGACATGTATGTGCACATATGCATACGTGTGTGTGCGTGTGTGTATATATATATATATATATATATATATATACATACACACACAGAGATAGACATGTATGTACACATATGTTACCATTTTGGAGGGATTAGAAAGACAACAACTAAGTGACCGATACGTATTACAACTAATATCTGGTGAGTGTGAGGGATTAGTCACTTCAGAGATCAAACATGTCTCAGCATACATTGAATCCCATACTAAGTTCAGACCAGTGTGCACTCTATTGATGGCACCGATTTTGAGGGTCAAGCCAGCAGCAGATGTACTTTTAGGGATGTGTGTGACCACAAACTCACAAGTGAGGGTCAGTAAATACCGTACCTCATTATGAGTAATTGGCATACGGGGTTGAAACAAAATGATTCTCTGGACAAAATCAACAACAGATCTCAAACTGTGAGGCACAATGAAAATAACATTGAAAATATGAAAAGCAACGTGGCAAAGCTAATTAAAAAAAAAACAGCAGACATAACTGGGAAAATAAACAGAAATAGCTATCCTTTATGTGTCCTCTCCCCTTCAAGACATGAGTGATCAAGGCTCTCCACAACCTCTTGTCCCATGTAGCTTTTAGTATTGTATTTCTTTTTAGCATCCCTCCTTCTCACCGTTCTACCATTCATATAAGTTTGTTCGGTAGTTAACAAAGCACAATGCTAGTGATGCTCTGAAAAGGTAGTTCTCATGGGGACCCTTTTTCTAAGAAATATTACAGGAGTGACTAAGTGATAAAAATCGAGATGGACTGGATACATAGTAAAAAGGAGGAAAGGGAGGATAAGAGATGGAGCAAAAGGTTGGTTACACCGTTTGTATTTCAGCTGAAGTGGCCTATGTTCCCTTTGTACTAATAATCTAGGGAAAGGTATAAATATGCATCTTGCAGAGTTCAGGGCTCAAAATTAACATTGCCTTGGAGATGACAAAATGTTGATTTGCAGCAGATTTTTAGGATGATAAAAAAAATTAATTTAAACAGTATAATATTTAGTCTGAAGTAAATCATTTCTTACAGTAAAATAAAATAACCTACAGGTAATTTTGAACTGAACCCTTTATTTAATCTAAGGGGTTAGACTGTTCTCTTTCAACTGCCCATGTATAGGGATATCTGATCTAGTTTTAATGTTTTTAGTACTGCTCTGTTATTGCTCCTATTTCCACTAACTATACATTGGCCGGCCCAAGGATTGAACTCACAATTGCTATGTCACCAAATTCATGAACAAGCACTTTAATCCACTAAGCTATTATTATTATTATATTGAACTACAGAACAACAGAAAGAGAGACGAGAGGTTATGAGAATGAGAAAGATATATGACTAAGAAGAAAACAACATAATATGGCGTGAATCACAGGGAGGTAGCAGCAGCAGTAAAAACATGATAGCCAACAGCAGCAGGTTTTTTTTTTTTTTTTTTAAATCATTTCACCCCGAGCAAGGCAGAAATGCCACTAGTATGCAGGGGATGACAAGGAGTAAAAGTGAGAGAAAACCTATGTATAGGGAGGATTGAGGAAAGGACAAGAAGACAGAAGATGGCAATTGACATTGCATTTAAATTTTTGAACATTGCAGTTATCAGGGAAGCAAGAGAATGGAAGAGAGTTCCACAGGTGGGAAGTGCGAGAAAAAAAACTGTTGGAGTAGAAGTTGTGGTAGCTTTTAACTATTTCAACAGTAAAAGGGTGGGACCTAGATGACAATATAGTAAGCTTAAGGCTCTAAGTTTACTACAGCAAATTGTCCAATGGGATAATTGGATAAAAGCATTGGTTTGTGAATTTTCTAACAGTGGTTGTGAGTTCAATCCTTGGATCGGGCAGTATGTACTTGCATTCAGTGAAAATGTGCGTGTAATAACTAAAATATGGACTAGACTATATTCCAAAAGATGAGCAGTGTTAATGAAAATAGACTAAATAGGGTTTCTTTTTTTTTTTTTCTTAATTTTAACATTTTTGTCCCCACCCCCCAATGATTTTATTGGTGTTGCTATTACAAACAACTATAAATGAAAAATTGAAGAAATCATTTTGATTTCAGGACAATTTTAAATTCGGGCAGATTAAAAGTGTTTTTTGGGATGATTCCGGGACACTGGTGAAAAAGTTAATCTGGAACCACAGTTTGATTGTAACAAAAAGTCTCATCACTGATACGCCACAATGATTAATGGAATACAGAGTGAATTTGTCAGCAAAAGTGTATGTGAGTGTGTGTATATATATATATATATATACACACACACACATTCTTGTGCAAATTAATTGAAACAAAACAAATAATTCCATTATTATTTACATTTTGTTTTGTATTTTTTCAATAAAACATTACCCGGTGCATATGTTAGTACTTCATATGTCCATTCCACAAAGCCATTCCTTGCAGATTGAACACAAATTTTCAATTGAATTTCAATTGGAAGAGTTTCCAGGCCAATCTATAGTACTTTGATTTGCTCACTGGTAAGGCTTGCCAGTGTGTTCATGCAGTGTTACAATTTTCGTATGCTTCCTTGGAGTAACGTCACTCACAAACAATGGCCATAGGACAACTAATCAACAGTCAAGAGAATAGTGACTGGGCGTGATAAAAATCTGATGCAATCACGGATAACGCAATATTTTTCAAAGCCAAACAAATTTCATCATACACCCCAAAAATAGATCCATATCACAGGAAATGACCTAATATGGGGAAAAGATAAAAATTGATTACACCCTGTCATTCCAGTGGGTCTAAAACTGACCCTATGGTGAAAGAAAGGAAACTAAAGCAGTTGTTTCAATTTGCACAAGGGTGTATATATACATATGCTTGATATTGCATTCAGGCATGAACCTGTTGCTGCTTAGTGTTGATCTCAGTATCCAATTTTATATTTACATACACTATCTTGGATATTGAGCACATTTACTCATAAACATAATGTACCTTAACACAATATTATTATCATATACTGTATTTTCCAGCTTACAAGATGTACTTTTTCCCCTAAAAATACCCTGAAAAATATATGTGCAGACGAATGTAAGGCAACACCCAGGCTCAAGTCAAGACCAACTTCTCGAGAGCTCCTCTCTGCGGCTCGAGTAGCCGCAGAGAGGAGCTCTCGAGAAGTCTCACGCTGTCTGCTGATCTGAGATGGAACAAATACATCGAGTCAGTTGCATCAGCCACCGCAAGGAAAGTTGGTTCTCTGTGCCGAGCCAGGAAATTTTCCTCCCTGGAATCGATCCTCCAAGTCTATAAATCGACCATTTGCCCTTGCATGGAGTATTGCTGCCATATATGGTCTGGGGCCCCTGCTGTTTGCCTCAGGGTTCTTGATAAGATCCAGAGACGGATAGGCAACATGATTGGCCCTGATCTGTCATCCCGTCTGCAGTCGCTCTCTCACAGACGCGATGTTGCCTCGCTCTGCCTTTTTTACAAGTACTTTCACGGTAATTGCTCCAAGGAGCTGCTTTTGCTTGTCCTCAGGCCTTGTGAATTTAAACGCCTCACGAGGCTGGCATCCCGCTCCCACCCATACACTGTGGAAACTGTTAGATGTAGATGTCTCTTCTACTCCAATAGCTTCATGTCTCGCACATCTCGCCTATGGAACTCCCTTCCCTATTATTGTTTCCCTGACAAATACAATCTCCAACGGTTTAAGTGTAGCGTCAATCGACATCTCCAGTTGCCCTGATCTATCCACTTCCCTTCTCCACATCCTTTCATTTCTCATTCCTATCTGCTCTCACTCCAAATCTTCTGTAACCCCCTTGCCTTGATCTACCCACTGTCTTTCTCTTTCACCACATCCTCTCCTTTACCACTCCTATCTGCTCTTCCTCCAACCCTTCTTTAACCCCTTGCGTGATAGTGGCCTCCAGCCTTGCTTGGGGTGATACACTTAAAAAAAAAAAAAAGCCAGTTTGGACAGTCACCTAAATGGCTTGACTGATAGGGATGCAGATTTGTATGTTGAGTCATTACACTATAATGTTAGCAAACTAATTCAACTTTTTATATGCTGTAACCTCAGTATTTAGCTGTTACAAGTATTTCCAAGACTATAAACCTTCATGGAGCCAAACTAGCTTAAACATGCTCTGTATTACTAGCAGTGGTGAGAGCTTTCTGCTCTTGACTAATATGTCATTGCCATACAAACAAAATCAAACAAGTAATTAATGTGAACAATATATTGTGCCAGAATGTGAGCGACACATGGTGAATGTGTTGCATGAGAATGACTTATTTTTCTTAGAAATTTCTTTCCAATATTAGGGTGCGTTTTCCAAGCTGAAACATCTTATGAGCCAGAAAATATGATATATATTTTTCTTATGAATGGACTCAAAACACATTCTTCAGAAAATATGTATGAGAGTTGCAGCTTGCCCAGATTTTGGCAACAGAAAAATTGGAAAACACAAATTTTGAAAATCCAAGCAAAGTCTGTTTCAGGCTCCCCTTTGGATAGCAATGTCTTACGTACATTCTGATTAATGTCAATAATCTACAAATACCCAAAATTGGTTTTGCTACTATTCATTGGAGAACCAGAGTCATCTGGATCAGAGATTTGAGTATTGAAACTGCACAAAAACAAATTAAGAGTGAAACCAAACTTACTCAGTCCGCCTGTAATGACAGTCAAACGCAGGTTAATAACTTTCCCCAAAACTTGGAATTGTTCTCCAATTTGAAATGCCAACTCCCTGAAAAATTGGAATTTAGAAAACTGATTGAACATAAATATCTCATACACAGGTGTTGACAAAAGAAAAAATATGAGGATAAAACATGCAACAAGTAAACAAAAAAAAAATACACCCAAAAGAACAAACAAAAATTACAGGAAAGTTCTAGGAAAACAATCAAGTGAAGTAAATTTATAAGGTAAATTATAAATGATGATTCTTCTTTATAAGCTGTGTCTCCTGAGAACATAGGCAATTATGGCTCTCCACAACTTCCTGCCCATTGTAACTGTTAGTAAATTTTAACTTCATTATTTCTCCTAAACACTGTTCCGCTATCCATTTACTTAAGCTCCTTAAGTATGTTATGTGGTGTTTTCTTCTGCCCATCTTGTCTTCAGTCTGTCCTGTGAGTATCAGATTCTATAAGCCCTCTTTCCTCATTATGTGTCCTAGAAATCTGAACTATCTTTTCCATTTACCTTTTTGTTTACATTTTCTCTAAAAACTTTGTCGATGCTCATCTTTGAGGAGATTGTCCAGCATTTACTGCCACATCATGTAATAGTTTAGTAATCTTTTCCTTCTTTTTAGCAAAGTTTTTCTGTTTCTTAATACTCTGCTTAGCTTTTAGAATGCATCTTTGGCTATCCCAACAGACCACTAGATTGCAGTGTTACAATTTCCGTCTACTGTTATATGTTTTCTCACTTGTTTGACTTTGGTATTTCCAATTTGCATTCATCCTTTTGCTAATAACCATGCATTCTCTCTTTGCAGTTGATGTTTAATCCTTTCTTCTTGCTTTCCTTCACTATCTCCCTTAAGAGTTTTTGTAGTTTCTGCAGTCAATACTGTGTTATCTGCATATCTTATGTTGTTAAGATTGTAGCCACCAATAATGAATCCTGGTAGGACACCTAATTCTCTCAGAAATCTGGTGAGAAGACGCATCCTTGTCTTACACCCCTTTCTATTTTTGTATATCTGCTGAATTCATTTTCTATCTGCATGCCAACTGCTGCTAGTAAAAGGTTCTTGATTATTATATCCTTCCTAAATATGTCAAGGTTACTGAGCAGTTCTAACAAACAGATCATGTAGCATACTTTATTGAACACCTTTGCCTAATCTATAAAACACAGGTACACTTCCTATAAATTATATATATATGCTTAGTGGGAGAAGTTCAGTCGGGTTTCGATCCTAGCTAGAGGCAACCAAACGTCTAGCCACACTGATGAGCTGTGAAACAGCAAAACAGTCTGTCTATGGATGACAAAAGTATTGGCTTCTGAAAAATTAATTTCGGTTGAGCTCTCTGGTTTGAGGTGTGAGTTTGTAAACAGTGACTATTTAAGCTGATATTGCACGACTCTTCGGCAGAATTGAGTCACTGTCAGTCACTGTGTGTTTATCTAAATCTAAAAATAAACACGCTAAAATTCACCTTCATCCCTGCCGTGCGCCAACGGTTTACTGGTAGAAGTTCCGAGTGACACAAATTCAGTCGGGTTTTGATCCTAGCTAGAGGCAACCGGACATCTAGCCACACTGATGAGCTGTGAAACAGCGAAACAGTCTGTCTGTGGAGATATATATATATATATATATATATATATATATATATATATATATAACTGAAATTGTTTACCAAGCACTCCACAATAACGGAGAAGCTCGTGCCGTGGCTCTAGATATCTCTAAAGTGTTTGATAGGGTCTGGCATGCCGGCCTCCTTCGTAAGATTAAGGGATACAGAATTTCAGGTCGATTATCTGACTTAATACGATCATTCCTGTCAAACTGTGTAATGAAGGTTGTCCTTAATAAATTCTCCTCCAGTTCCTTTCCCAGTTCCTAAACCCTACTCTGTTCCTTATCTTCATTAACGATCTCCTCTGGCCGTCTCCTCTACTCCAATAGCTTCATGTCATCAGTTCCCAAGTAGGCATCTATGCGGCCGACACTACTATTTACTTCTGACTCAACAGCAAGACTGGTATCGCTGACAAAACTAACTTGGTCGTTAGTCTCGAAAAGGATCTCCAATCAGATGTAGACTGGGGCAGGAATTGGCTGGTTAACTTTAATGCCTCAAAAACAAAACTGCTCTCTATTACTCACCACAGGAAACCATCCCTGCACCCCCCCATTATAATGTCTGATGCTCAACTCCATAGAGAGCACCTCTTTGCAACCGCTTGGTCTCACACTGTCCGCTGACCTGAGATGGAACAATTACATTGAATCAATTGCTTCATCCACCACAAGGAAAGTTGGTTCCTGTGTTGTGCCAGAAAGTTTTTCTCGCCCAAGTCCTTCAAATCTATAAACCTACCATTGGCCCTTGCATGAAATACTGCTGCCATATATGGTCTGATGTCCCCACCTTAAGGTCTTCGAGAAGATCCAGATATGGATATGCAATGTGGGTGGTCCTGATCTGGCATCTCATCTACAGTTGCTCTCTCACAGACATGTCGTCGTCACCTCCCTCTGTCTTTTCTACAAATACTTTTATGGTCACTGCTCTGGCGAGCTACTTTCGCTAGTTCCCAGACTGCATGAATTTAAGCATGCTACTAGGCATCACGGCCCCAGCCTTTCACTGTCAAAATGATTAAATGTGGCCGTCTCTTCTACTTCAATAGCTTCATGTCTCGCACCTCCAATTTGTGGAATTCCCTTGTTTCCCTGATAGCTATAATCTCCAACTATTCAAATGTAATGTCAGTCAACATCTCCAGATGCCCTAACCTATTCTCTGTCTTTCTCTTCATCCTTCCCTCCATCACGCCTCTTTACTCTCACACTGTAACCCCTTGCGTACTAGTGGCATCCAGCCATGCTTGGAGTGAAATGCTTAAAAGAAAAAAAAAATTATATATATATATATATATGTATATATCCAAGTGTGGGATTGGTATATACGGAGTAAATTCCAATAACCAACAATTATTATTCTTTAAAGAGTGCTCAATACAGAGTAGAGCAGATATAATTATTTGTTTAAATATAACATAAATATGTTATAAAATCACTACAAAAATATCCATTTTGTTTCAACACTTCTGGTGTCTTATCAAGTGATGTTGAATGTACATATTTATGTTATAATATTTAAATAAATGATTATATACACACACATATATATATATATATATATATATATATATATATATATATATATAGCAATAAATTCAAAGAAAATTGCTGGTTTCTATCTAAAGGAATGATCATTAAAATTGTTTCCTCTCCTAATTTATAGACAAATCCCACAGATGCATGCTGGGATTTCTTCTTCACCAATTAAAATGGACAATTTCATGGTTACATTCTTAAGTGAGAAAGCTACAATCGTTTCTTCCATTTTGAACTTTTTGCCTTATTACAGTTGCTTTGTCTTGTTTTGACTTTATATACATATATTTGCTTAGTATTATTTTTTGCCCCGTTCTTTTTCTTCCTTTCAAGTTCAAATACAACACCAGACTGACACTTTTTATATTTTTTGAGATGCACCTATGTATTTATCATGAGTTACATAAGGGTAGATAATTACAATCTTCTTTTATCATCACATTTTCTCCAGCAGATTTATTTATTCATAGGGGATAAGTCTTCCCAACAACCAAGCATCTTCAGGGTACTTTGGGATTTTAGAGCCAGCTCATTTCTTGTAAATATAGATCAGATTCTGATGAGGTACTTAGCTTTCAACCTAGGGACTTTGGCCTGAAGTGCTTTCACCTTCTTTGGGACTTGGGCTGTTTCGTTTCTAAATAGGAGTTATCAGAATGAGCCTATTTCTGAGGTACCGACCATTAATTTCAATGTCATGCAGTAAACATTCTATATTTGCTGGCTCTGGGCTATCGACATGAGGTGTGTGCTGGGTGATATCAGCAAAGACATTACGCACACAGCTGCGCCTTTAGAACAGACATTACATGCATCCTTGCACTGATAGGAAAAAGATTACATTCACACTTGTACCTTTAGGAAAGGGAGCATCCGTATGCTGCTACCATTTGAGAGGAAAAACGATATAGACGACTTTACATCAGAAACAATAAGTCGATACAGTTGTCAATGAAAAAAGGAACTATGTGCCAACTGCCATCATTAGAAAATGCAAAGTACATATCAGATGTAAAAGATTATTAATTTGCATTGTGCATCCACGCCGGCCTCATTGTTCACACTCCACCGGTGCCGAAGTTGCACAGAAGCCAATGTCAAAACCTCCCTCTTCTCATATTCATAATATAGAGAATTAACGAGGCATGCCAATCAACCAGTTTGCACTAATTAACTTACAGCACCTACTTACACCTAATGAGAATGACTAGCACATTTTAATGATCAATAAGTCAAAGCTTGAACAATTGGAAATCAGTAACGGTAGAAAAGGCAGCTGCTACTTAAATAAGTCGTACATGCTGCTGCTCATCAAAGAATAAGGAGAAAAATTGAAAATCTATCTACTCAAAGACGACACCGATACACACCATATGCAATCTTCCAAAAGACTGGTTCAAAAATTAAGTACAGAGTTGAATAATGGTTATAAAAAGAGAAAAACAGAATTGGCAAAGCAAGTTCTAATCCCAACTGTGGCTCATCTTTTTTTTTTTTAGTATCATGTCCCTTCAGGACACAAGTGACTATCAATGACAATCTGGGGAATCCTTTTTCCTTATCTAGAAATTGCCAAACGATACTATATATATATATATATATATATGGCCCGATGATTGCATCTAGCATGAAACAGACTGTCGCCTCTAAGTGTTGACTTCTATGTTCACTTTTATAATTACATATATATATACATATATATATGAAGAAATATAGTTTAAAGGTGTGCTATATTTATGGGACAAAGTGCTCAGTATCAGAGATAGAGCGTATGTAAATATAAAAGTGAACATTGAAGTCAACACTCAGAGGCAACAGGCTGTTTCATGCTAGACGCAATCATCAGAAAGCCTGACGTCTAGCATGAAACAGCCTGTCACCTCTGAGTGCTGACTTCAATGTTCACACACACACACACACACATATATATCAGAGGGATCCCTTGTTTCCTGTTTAGGATTGGGTTACTGGTTCATTCTAAAGTCTACTTCCACACTATACTTTTAACGTTTCCGATTGAAGTCGTAAATGTTAATTAAATCTTGACAGTTGTTTTACATATACATTTAGTAAGTGTTTATATATTTATGATTAAATATTGTTTTCATATTTATTTCTTTAAAAATTGGTAAATGATAAATATTGCATTGCATTAGTTTTCATTGTATTAGTTTTTAGAATGTTGTAACTATAAAATTATTCTTGTAAATAAACAACCAAAAAAATAGTTTTTAATGTTTTTGTAGTCAATTCTCAAGAACCAAAAAAAAAACAAAAACATAAAATCAATTTCATTAGATGTTTATGTTTTATTACAACTCTAATCATTGCTTTTTAAAACAAACATTGCTGAGGATGGAAGGTAGTTAAAATAAGAGCAGTGTCATGGGAAAAAACCATCCTTTTGATACTGTTTTATTTATTTATTTTTTTGCAAACATGACAGTTCAAGTTTACTGTATTTTCTTCTTGCTTTCACTATTTTGACTAATATTCCTAGTTTTTCTTTTATTATACAAAACAAAACTTACAGTGAAAAGTTTCAATTTTTTTTTTTTTTTATATGATCATTTTCTCTCAAATTTTAGACTAAAAAATTTATACATGATAATGCAAGAAAACTAATACAATAGTTTTGGATAAGCAAATAAAGAATTTTTACTCTTCTCTTCGGGTCGCCTCTTTTCATTCAGATACAAAATTGCTCATAACGGATAAGAATAATTGGTTTTGGTTCTTTGTTTTAATAGTCTTTTGTTCTCTTCTGTCACCCATGCCAGATTACAGCGAAAACATCAGCAACAAGTTGCTGGATATGGTCAATAGCAGAATCTAACAGACCAGATTTAACTGCAACCGAATCACGCAAAACATGTACAATTCCGATTCTTTTTCTACGACTTATCAACCTTTGCAGATTATTTAAAGCCAGAATATATTCTTAGATTCTAAGATTATTTTTTTTCTTTTTGAGATAGTGATTTAGTGATACAAATCTTACTAATTAACCCATAACTGGGAAGGAGAAGAGGTGAGTTCATATCCAATCGAAACTTGATAAACAAGAAATTATAATACTGATATAAAGTGGGGAACCAGTTCTATATTACAATCAATATATAAAATTGTCCCTCACTTTGTGGCCATGATAGTTTTTACACATTTATATTCCAGAGAATGTAAATAAATCAAAAGACAAGCCTGTGTAGTTAAACAGTATTTGATTCAATTTCCATGGCATATTAACCCCTTTCCAGGTTATTTAAAGCCAGAAAATATTTTTAGATTGTAAGAATTCTGGGTTTTTTTTTGGCAGGGGGGGTTGTGATGATTTAGTCTTACTAATTAATCCATAGCTGGGGAGAAAAGAAGTGGGTTCATATTTTTCCCATGAGTATATATAACAATTATTTTTTTCTCCATGCTGATTATAACGAACCCAACTGGAATTGGAACTTAACTCTCTGGTTAACAACTACAAGCCATTATCCATTACACCACTCGCACGTTCAAGCTTACAACACCAGGTATTCCTAAGTGGTCACCCATATAGGTACTGGCCAGGCTCAACATTGCTGACCTTGGGTGATCATACAGAAACTAATGTTTCAAAAGAAAGCTCTTTCATAATAGATAATGGATGAGGCCTAATTATTCCAATCCAGAAACACAGGGAGTAGCGCCTAATATATGTGCAACCAAAACCCCTATGAGGATACACAAACAGTACCAAGAAGAACCTTGTGGATGGTATGCAGTGACCCAACAAATGTCCTAGTTAGTTACTCTTCTCTTCTATATGATCAAGAAAACTATTTCCTAGCTTTATTTAAATTATTTACATGCAGGACTGCCATCTGCATGTAGATAGAAGATAGGCTCACCTATCGTCCGGTTCACACTCCTCCCCAGTCTTTTGAATAGAAGTAAAGGTCTTGTTTCCTATTTAGGATTTGGTTTTCAAGTTACTTCTAAAGTCTTTTCATTCTCTTTCAATACCAGTATACCTTTGTGTCTTAGCGACATTTTCCCCTTCCTTGGAGTGAATTGATTAAATAAATAAAAATTTTTTTTTAAATAACTCCTCATACCAGAAATTCACATAGAATATATTTTCTTACCATTTACTCAACGCTTTAAATCTTGGGAGATGTGTACATATTTATAGAAGGGAGGATGCAGAAAATTATTGGCTGAAGAACTTTTTAGCACCCTCTCATATACCAGCCATCAGAAAAATAACAAAGATTAATTACAGTTACACTTAATTACCATTCCTGTATTATCATTAAAGCCAATGATTGATAAAATACTGCTGCAACACTAATTACATTATCAACATTGCAATGATATGAGTGACAACAAACAGGATTCATTGAAAAACCACAATGTGTCTTTTATATCCCGGAATAGCACAGCAAATAATGCATCTATTTTGATGTGGAGGAGGGGATGTAATGTTGCTTTACACATTTACAAAATTTATATAGACATGATGACAAGACGCCAATAATAAAATCTTTAATTATTTCACAAAAGAATAATATTTCTTTGGCAATATATTCTTCATCCACTTTACCATTCTTTTCTATTCTATTCTATAAAAGTTCACAGCAACATAGTGTGAGGAGTATAAGTGTCTTTGAATTGGACTCTTCACCTACCGTTCCAGTCTCTTATGACAATAATGCAAAAGTTTACAGCAAAATATTCTATATAGACATAGGGATATCTTAGAAGTGTCTTTGAAATTAACTGTATTAAATGTAGGGGAAGCTTAAGGCAAGGTTGCAGTAGATGCAATCATGAGTATTCTACTGAAAAAGAAACCTTTCATTTTTTTCCATATTTGTACAAAGAGTGTTTGCTTCTAAATTTAATACACATAATATTATTACTTTTAAATTAGAGAAATCTTAAAAGTGTCCTTATATTTTACTCATCTCTGTATTAAGTATTGTTCAGTGAAAAGTGTTTTTTTTTGTTTCGTTTTTTTAATCAAATTCCTCCCCAATCAAAGTAGTAAATCCGCTAAGACATAAGGGGTTACTGGGTGAACAATAGAAGAGTAATCAGGAAGACAGTAACAAAATAACTGATATTGCATTTAAATTTTTTAAGATTAATGTTGACGGGAAAGCATGGAACCTGAAGAGATTTCTACAATTGAGAAGTGTGAGAAAAGAAACTGTTAGCATAGAACTTAGGTTTACATCTAACCAATGTGACTCTAAACTGATAAAACATTCTTGCCAGTATAGTGGTTTTCTTTTAAGTGCTGCGTCTCCTCAGTATGTAGGTAATCATGGCTCTCCACAATTTCCTGTCCGTTGTAGCTCTTAATAATTTTTGTCTTTTCGTTATTTCTCTTAAACTCTGTTCCACCATCCACTAACTTAAACTCATCAAGTATGCTATGAGCTGTTTTCTTCTGTCCCTCTTGCTCTCAATTTGTCCTGTAAGTATCAGATTTTCCAAACCCTCCTTCCTCATTATATGCCCCAGAAATTTAAACTGCCTCTTCCTGATGTTAAGTACAAGTTTCCTTTTTGTTTCCATCTTCCCTAAAACCTTGTTGATGTTCACATGTTTGGTCCATGGTATCCTCAGTATCCTTCTGCAGAACCACATTTCTGCTGCTTCAAGTCTCTTCATTTCTGTTACCTCGTCTGTTAGGAGATTGCCCAGCATTCACTGCCATACATGAGGACAGATATCACGTAATAGTTCAATACTCGTTTCTTTGTTTCTAACAAAGTTTTTCTGTTTTCTTAATACTCTGCTTAGCTTTTGGAATGCATCTTTGGTTATCCTTATCTTTAGATGTGTCACACTTTCCGTCCGCTGTTAGAATTCTTCAAAGACATTTAAATGTTTTTGTATTTGTTTGATTTTGGTATCCCCAATTTGTAATTTGGGCTCATCTTTTTGCTAACGACCATGCATTCTGCCTTCTTGCAAAAATGAGGCTTGGACCTTTCTTCTGCTTTCTCTTCACTACCTTCTACCTTAAAGCAGATATGCATAACAAAAGTATAGGACAACTGATATGCTCATCAAAAAGATGCATAAAATGCAAGGACAGAAGAAAATGATGTCAGGGATAGAAAAAATATATCGGAGAACTCTCCCACAATGAAGGAGAATAACCAGCAATAACCAGAAATATCAAAGGACTGGAAATATTAAAATCTGAAGTGGGAGCTGCACTGACAAAATTGAACAAAAACAAAGTGGTAGGGCCAGATGGAATTGCAATGGATGGTTTTGGTTGTTTTTATTTTTTTTTTTTTTAAGCGTATCACCCCAAGCAAGGCTGGAGGCCACTAGCATGCAAGGGCTTAAAGAAGGGTTGGAGGAAGAGCAGATAGGAGTGGTAAAGGAGAGGATGTGGTGAAAGAGAAAAACAGTGGGTCGATCAAGGCAAGGGGGTTACAGAAGATTTGGAGCGAGAGCAGATAGGAATGAAAGATGAAAGGAAGTGGAGAAGGGAAGTGGATAGATCAAGGCAACTGGAGATGTCGATTGATGCTACACTTAAACCGTTCGAGATTATATTTGTCAGGGAAACAGTAATAGGGAAGGGACTTCCATAGGCGAGATGTGCGAGACATGAAGCTATTGGAGTAGAAGAGACGTCTACATCTAACAGTTTCCACGGTGTAGGGGTGGGAGCGGGATGCCAGCCTCGTGGAGCGTTTAAATTCACGAGGCCTGGGGACAAGCGAACGCAACTCCTCGGAGCAATTACCGTGAAAGTACTTGTAAAAAAGGCAGAGCGAGACAACATCGCGTCTGTGAGAGAGCGACTGCAGACGAGATGACAGATCAGGGCCAATCACATTGCCTAGAAGATTTGGAGCGAGAGCAGATAGGAATGAAAGGTGAAAGGAAGTGGAGAAGGATAGTGGATAGATCAAGGCAACTGGAGATGTCGACTGACATTACATTTGAATAGTTGGAGATTATAGCATGGATGAAGGGTAGGCTTACAGATATGTAAGATACATAAATTTTATATATATATATATATATATATATATAAATAAAATGTACACATACACATATCACACACCTCAACGAAATAAAAGATAACATACACTTAACACACACATCCCAGCAACCAATAAAACTGTCAAAATGACCAAGGAGGGAATTCTTAAAGACAGGAATCTGCCATCCGCTATCTTCAAATCAACTTGAAAAAGGTTGTTTGAACAACCCAAGGACTGACCAAAATTAATGATAAAAAAAAAACAAATGAAAACTACAGATAAAGTTCACTTTCTTCAGAAACAGTCATTCACTCCTGTAGTTCACTGCTACTAACAAGTAGGGATTTTTTTTTTCCTGATGATGGCCATGTTGGCCGAAACTAGTCAAGGAACCTAATTGAAATAATAAAACAAAAAAATATTAATATGCAACCCAGTGTGCCTGAAAATTTTAATTTTTTAATATTTTTATTGTTCGATACACATTTATATATATATATATATATATATAAGATAAAAGGAAAATTTATCTCAGAAACATGTTCCGTCCTCTTACAGACATGATTAAGTCAAATGTGAGTATTTTATTTCACTATTTCACAAGTATTAAAAAACAAAAGTAAAATATAAGTTTTTCAAAATTTCACAGACACTCATGAATATTTATCAGCTTAACTGAAATCTCTAGAAAATTTATGGAAGATGCTAAGTGATTAGGTTTAACAGGTTTGGTAAAAAAACAAGGCTATTCATTCAATAACATTGGCAGGGGAAGAGGCTTCTAGATGGCTTTGGTTGAAATGATCAAGTGATTGGCAGCCAGTAAGGAAATGAAAGGAAGTTACGGTTGATATATACATATATATTTTGGGGTTTTGCGTATGACCTAAAACTACATCTGACAATGGAGTCTCGACTAGGAGACAAAATTAAGGTACCCCAAACCATTGCTGCCTACAGGTGATCCCTGATTAAGATCTAGCATCTGCTTGCCCACCTACCAGGGTTATGGTATTTAGTTTTTTGTTTTTTTTAGATATGTGTGTTGGTGTGTGCATGTAGCAAAATTGATATGTGTGTGTGTGCATAACTCATATAGGTAGAGGGTCAAGGATGAAAAACCTGGGAAGAAGGTGAAAGAAATTATTTTTTTCTTTTCCTTTAGGGATGATTAACGTGAATGAAAATGGGGATAAGTGTAAGCGGAATGTGATGTTTGAGTGCGTTTCTCTGTGTGTGCATATGTCGGGAGGGGGGGGGGGATCAAATCAGTATTTGCCACTTCAAACCAAGCATGCCACCATATTCCTGATCAGATAGAAATTGTGGCTGTGTTTGCTTCCTTTTATATGAAGGAACGCACATTGCTGGTGAACCGAAAGTCATCCAGGATTTGACAATAAATTGCCAAGAAGAGTCATACAGTGCGTACTTCAGAAGATGGGAAAAATTGTAGCTGATGGTAGGTACACAAGTCGATACCCAATCAGTATCGGCTGGGTCACTGTGGAAAGTGGGTATGATTTTGAAGGACCTGAAACCCCTCACGAACCTTGGCTAGAAACATTACTGATGATGTGTACTAAAGCATCTAATAGATGTATTTTACGAAAAAGTGACATAATTTAATATCTAATAAAATAAACTGAGTAAATAATGTTGATATTCTTTTTTTTTTTACACACACACACATACACATATATATATATATATATATATATACACACACACACACACACACACACACACACACACACACACACACACACACACACACACACACACACACACACACACACACACGGTGTCCATAAAGTTTGTGTGAACTTTTAAAAAATTTATAACTTTATTTGTATTTGCGATATAAATAATCTGTAAAAATGTTATAAAATTTAATGTTCTTAGTTTTAAGTATAGCTAAAATAACTAATGTGATTTCAGGCATTACTGTAAATCAGTTGGCAAATGTTTTCCGTGAACTGCAAAATCGTATTACCCTTTGTATTGCTAATGATGGAGGACATGTGGAAACTTAAATAAAATTTCAATAAAACCTTAAAAAATATAGATTTAGTTCTTTTTAATCCTTTTTACAAATTATTTCTGTCGCAAATTCAAATAAAGTTATAAATTTTTTAAAGTGCACATGAACTTTATGGACACCCTGTATATATACAGTGACACGCATAAGTATTGGATACACGTTATTTTCTGTTATAACTCTAGTTTATGTTCGCCATTTTGCCTGATATTTGGTAAGTAATATCTCCTAAAGTTGTTTTAGTTGCATGTAGAAGAAAAATTAAAAACTCATGGTTGAATCCATTTTTTTTATCAAAGAAAATAACATGTATCCAATACTTATGCATGTCACTGTGTGTGTATAAATTATATATATATATACACACACACAAGTTTCATTAAAGAACACTGATAAGGTATTGTATTGCTTCAAGCCAGGATTGAAACACAACTAAATCTAGCGTATTGTTTTTACAAATGTAAACAAATGCCAATCAGCCAAAGTGCTCCATTCATTTTACTGAAGAGCTTTGCATTAGTGCAGGTGGCTGTTGTTTATAGAATTAGCTTATCACTCAACAGTACTCAATTGAAATGTATTTTCAAGAGCTAAATTATATATAATATATATATATATATATATATATATATATCTCCAGGTAATATTAGAACGAATAGAGTACAATTCCAATGTTTGTAACATTTAATTTAAAAGAGGGCTCAACACAATGTAGGGCAATATTCTTTATTTTAGGATATTACATCGAAAAACATGTCAAAATCATGACACAGTTGCAGTCATGTTTCAATGCATATCAATACATGTAATTTTGACATGATTTTCAACGTAATATCCAAAAATAAAGTGTGTGTGTGTATATATATATATATATATATATATATATATATACACACACACATACATTGTATATTTCCGCATATAAGGCGATCTTTAGATAAGACGAGGTCAAAAAATACAGAAAATTTTTATGAATTTATCCTATACATGTAGTATGACTGCCTACTGTATCCTTAAAAATTCAAAATAAAAAGAATAACAAAACGGATTCTATATAATGTTTTTCCTACACACATCCCCTAAAATGGAAACCATTGTTTTGTTTACGTTTCAACAATTTCAAAATACCACTGACAATGTACAATAATAGTACATTCCATTGCTGTGAACACAATCATAACTTGATGTTTCCATTTTCTCAGACGAACTTGCATGGATAGAAGTTGATTTCATTATTCTTCAAATAGGCAATTTATTATGAAGTTATGCCAGTAATATATAAAGTAGAAATGGTTTTATTACTTTTATTATCATTTGATTTAATAATGTCAATCTTTTCACATACATTATTGGTTATCGCACGGATGCTGAGGTTAGCCTACTGACAAACAACACTCAGAATTTAAGGTTTCTTTTTTTAGAATTGTTGTATAAAACAACCCCCAATTTTTAAGGGTGATTTTTGGGATATACCAATAGCAAGTATTAATGTGTGTGAATGATGAGAGAAAAATAACTGCATTTATAACATTGTCAGAATCAGAGGTGAGAGTGTTATTGAAGCTTAATATTAGCACCGTAATAAGAATGGACATTAGCAACATTGAAAAAGTGGGGAATAAGAGTTTCAGTTTCTCATCTCCCGCTCAGTTAATAACAATTCGCATTTGCAAATTATTAAACTCTGTCATCATTCCACCTAATGGCATTTATTGTGCTCACTGCTGCTTTTGTTAAACAGCGCCCATGTTCGTCTTTGATTTGACAAAGCCGTCTCATTGCGGCAAATTTTAAGTAGAAGTTATATACAGACGATGATTTAATGGCCTGCCAACTGGAAACAAAGTCCAAGGTTTGAGGCAGCCATGTGCATATGCAGCAGGTTTTCCATCGGCTATAAATATCAGTGCAACAAGGAGGGGCAGGGAAAAGGGTGTGCAAGGGTGGACGGACGAGAATGTCAAAAGCTAGGATCAATTGGACAAAACAATAAAAGAATCAAACATATTAAAAAAGAAAATGCATGCATTTACGAAAAAGGAGCATGTATTCACTGATATATGAATTTCTTTCTTTCTCATATATAAATATTACTTCAAATGTTATGATGGTGGATACTCATATTTGAAATAGACACCCCATTTTTATTTTGACTAAACTATCATAACTATTAGTCAGCTGGCCATATTTTTTTTTTTTATTATTAAGATCAGTTACAAACAGCCTGGTGTATTATTGGCCATTTACTTATGCTTCATCAACAATCACAAAATACCACTGACAATGTTCAATAATAGTACATGCCATTGCTATGAACACAATCATCACTCAATGTTTCCATTTTCTCAGCCGAACTTGCATGGATACAAGTTGATTTCACTGATATGGAATTATTCTTCGAATAGGCAATTTATTATGAAGTTATGCCAGTAATATATAAGGTAGAAATGGTTTCATTACTTTTATTATCATCTGATTTAATAATGTCAATCTTTTCACGTACATTATGAGTTATTGCACGGATGCTGAAGTTAGCTTACTGACAAACATCACTCAGAATTTAAGGTTACTTTCTTAGAATTGTTGACGACTCCCAATTTTTAGGGGTGATTTTTTTTGGGGGGGGTATACCAATAGCAAGTATTAATGTGTGTGAATGATGAGAGAAAAAAAACTGATTCATTTTATTACTTTTATTATCATTTGCATTCCACTCAATGGAATACAGAGAAGGAAATTCAACCACAGCTTTTATCTAAAGAATGCCATACTTATTAAAAGAGAAAGTAACTTACTTCGACAGAAAATTCTCGAGGCTGGCACTATATATCTATATAAATCTTGGACTGAATTTTTTCAGATATCTCTATTGTCCTGTTCACTGTCTTTTGAATAGGAATAAATTATCCCTTGTTTCTTGTTAAAGATTTCATTTGTATTTGTTTTACGGCATATCACCCACAATGAGTTATTTAATCTCGACAAAATTTCCTTTTTTTTCTAAAAATGTATAGCTGGTAATATTTTTTTTTTTAAATGTATAGTTTGATTTGTTTTGTGGAATATTAACCTCAATGGGTAATTTAATGCTGACAAGATTTTTATTTCTGGTAATATTTTCTTTTTTCAAATATTTATCGCTGATACTAATTTTTTTTCTAAAGTATTTCTGGTATTAAAATCTATTTTTACACTTTCATAGTGTTTTGAGTCAGGTTGTGGGGGTCAACTATTTGCCCATAGCTGGGACCCTAACAGGTGCTACCACCGCGGGTCAGGGTGGACCTGGGAACACTAGCAATTAACAGGTGGTTCCATGCTCCTCAAAACCTCCTGATCAGAGGCCTTGCTGCTGGACGTAGTTTATCATCATACCCAGGACAGAATTTCTATTTGAGAACAAGAGACCCATGTAAGAAAGGCATAATGTGTATGCTTTTTTCCCTTATATCCACATATTAATTTGTTAATCAAGTATGACTCTTTCTAACATATTAATATACAAAACAACTACGGCATTGAAAAGTTACAAAAATAAAAAAATCATTCTTGTGCTTCCCAAAAATAAATTTAATTAAAAGCGTGTGTGTGTCTGTGTGTGTTTGTTTGTATAAATATATGGTGGACTCTCCCGTTGTATTCAACAGATGAGGGTCAGTTCCTAGGAACCGACAGCCAGACACCAGCATATACGATTTGATTATAGTGGTGAAGGCTTTGTGTAGAACCAACCACAGTTTTTGAAGGGCCGAATACAGAGACCTGGTGCACTACATGCCACAAGGTCCCCAAACGACCCTCCGCAGGTTTTGAATTCAGAGTTGTCCTTCTCCTAGACAAGTTGCCATCCAAAGCTATAGAACCTAGTCTGTCCTGCTATTCACCCATAGCTGGAGGGAGAAGAGGATTAATACCTTTCCCAAGGGTAATGGATGTGACTGGACTATATTTAATCATTTCACACCAGGCAAGGCAGGAATGCCACAAGTATGGATGGGACTACAGAGCGCGTGGTGAGAGAAGAGACTTGGTATAAGATGGGAACAGAGGAAAGAATTAAAGCTGAACAAGGTTCAAGAAAATACAAAATGGCGACTGAAGTGCATTTACATTTTTGAAGATTGTAGTCATCAGGGAAGCAAGTAAACGGAAGGGAGTTTCTCAGGTGGGAAGGGTAAGAAGAGAAAGTGTTGGAGTAGAAGTGACATTTACATTTAACTAATTCTACAATAATAGGGTGGGGCCTATATGTCAATCTAGTAGCACGCAAACTTCCATAGTTTGGGAATCGGGGAAAAATGCTCATCAGGGCAGTAGCTATGAAAATATTTGTAGAAAAGACAGAGGGAAGTCACGTCACATTGGTGAGAAAGCCGAGATGCCAGGTCAGGATCTATTACATTGCAGATCCTTCTTTGGATTTTGTCAAGAACCCCATGATGAGTGGCAGGAGTACCTGACCAGATATTGTGTGTGTGTGTGTGTGTGTGTGTGTGTGCAAAATTTCAGATATAACTAAAAATAATTATAATATATCCATAAAAGGACAGTACAAATAAAGACAAAAGGAAAACTTATCTCAGCCTTTCGTCCTCTGGTGGATTTCATCAAGGCACCTTAACATCTACAGGATGTAATGAGTAAATTGTCACTATTTTATATTTTTAATTTCACACGTACATGTTGTTTGTTTTTGATTTTGTCAATTAATTGCACAGTGTAGTAGGGTCAGTTGGGCACCATCTTTGAGAAAAAGAGCGCCATGACACAATTCATTCTACCAGAAATTTGGAAACGGCATGCTGTACTGCTTGGCATTTGTACCAATACAAAAATATCTGGAATAAGTCAAGAGTAAATTTATTCAATAAAAATCAACATTGGCTTCAATCATGACCTTTCACATTTCAGAGTTTTGGGTTTTCAATCTGAGGATACGGCAGACAATTCAGAAAGAGTCAGATGAGTCTAATGCTGATTACGGAGGTACAGCAGCTAGGAAAACTCACTCTAAATGTTCTGATATGAAAAAATATCTCTTGAATTTGTTGGTGAGGTACTCAGACTTAACACAGAGACCTACATCAAGTGCCTTGAGGAGGTAATGCTGTCCTCGGTCAAGAGGATGGCTGCTGGAAAACCCTATGCCTAGCAACAGGACTCTGCACCATGCCACACAAGTAGGAGAACCTAACTCCCCAGACGGCACCCCCTTAATTATTGTGTGTAGGGCACAGTTGAGTGAGAGACCAGCAAAACTCCTTGTCGCACCAAAGATGAACTGAAGGCAAGGATTAGGACAGCATTCACCAACTTAATCAAGCATGCTGTCCAGTAGAATTGCTTAAATAGATTCTGAAGTCGTCTGGAATTCGTTATTGAAGCCAATGATTTTATTGAATAAATTTTCTCTTTACTTATATCAGATATTTTTGTGTAATTTTGGTGAATATATCTGTTAAAATTAGATGCCAGTGTTATTTTCATTTTTGCATAGATTAAACGACAATTTATCCATCGCACCCTATACTATCCAAAATCATTTATCCAATCATAACAATACAAAAATAATTACAACCACATCCGTAACGAAACTATCACGGATATGGCCAGAACCAAAAATAACCATCAAAATAATAATTCTCAAGAAGGTATATTTAAAATAAACTGTCACAGTTGTTTCTCACATCATATCGGGGAAACTTGCAGAAATTTGTAAAAAATGCATTAGTTATACGTAGAAAGAAATTCAACCACAACTTTGATCTAAAGAATGCCATACTTATTAAAAGAGAAATTACCTTACTTTGACAGAATATTCTCAAAAGTGGTGCTATATATCTATATAAATCTGTGCACTGGATTTTTTCAGATATCTCCATTCCTGAAAGAATTACTCCTATCCCAAGCCAACATACAGGACTATAAAAATGTTAAAAATTAAATGAAAAATGGCACAATAATATCATTTACTCAGTTCCATGGCCGCTTCAACTTCGTGTAATAGTTAGCAAGCAGGTCTTGCTAGATCACTTATGACTAAAAAGTGAGTTTGTTCCTCACTGGGTTCCCCTAACTTTTGGCCTTGTGTCACATTTAATTTACGCTTAGAAAATTACTCTTTATTCACTTTCATTTATTACACATATTCTCCCACTTTTCCATAATTTACCCAGACTTTTCTGTTAATGACGTATATTTATGATCATCTCCTAAATTTACAAATTTTCAAAACCTAAAAGTTTGACTTTTGTTTAGAAATACTTATTGTAAAATAAAATTTTGACATTTGGTTCGATAAAGTCAATCAGAAGACAAAATGTGCCAGGTAAGATAAATTCTTTTTTTTCTTTATATATAATGTGTGTGTGGGTGGATATAAATAAAATGTGTGGGTGGATGGGTGGGTGTATGAATGACATCTTTCTTTTGTTCTCTTCATAATGTAAGCCCCCAAAGAAAACTTTTCTAGGTCAATTTATTTTTGCTATTGTTTCACACCCCACTTTTTTTTTTCTTCTCCTTCTCATTTTTTTTATCTTTGTATATCTGTCTGTTTGGGATATATTGATTCCATTTCATAAAATGTACTCAGGTCTGATGAGTACATTTATATTCATTGAAATAAATTTATTACAGACGATGGATTTTTAAGGTTTTTTTCCTAATTATTCTTATAATTTGATCTGTATCATACATTGAGCTCTCCTATGGACTGAACAGTTCTCTTTGGAATGATGTGTGTGTGTGTTATATATATATGAAGAAATATAGTCTTAAGGTGTGCTATATTTATGGGATAAAGTGCTCAATATCAGAGATAGAGCGTGTGTAAATATAAAAGTGAACATAGAAGTCAACACTTAGAGGCGACAGTCATGCTAGACACAATCGGCCTGATGATTTTGTCCGGCATGAAACTGCATGTTGACTTCTATGTTCACTTTTATATTTACATACGCTCTATCTCTGATATTGAGCACTTTATCCCATAAATATAGCACACCTTAAAACTATATTTCTTTATATATATATATATATATATATATATATATTTTGAACAATAAAAAATATTTTAAAAATTAAAATCTTCAGATACACTGGGTTGTAGATTAATATTCTTTTGTTTTTTTTATTATTATTATTTCATTTAGATTCCTCGACTAGTTTCAGCCAACATGGCCATCATCAGGAGAAAAAATATTTCTGCTTGCTGGTAGCAGTGAACTAAAGAAATGAATGTCTTGATGAAGAAAATTAACTTTTGCCTGTAGTTTTCATTTGTTTTTTTTTATTTTTATTCTTTTTAACATGAATTTTTTAACATTCCTCGGGTTGGTCAAACAGTCTCTTTTAAGTTGTTATTTGAGATAAGAGCTGCTCTGAATTCCCTTGGCCAGTTTGACAGGTTTATTGGCTCCTGGAGAGGGGATGTGTCTCTGTTGTGTGTGTATATGTGTTATTTGGTTCTTAGGGAGTGAGTATGATATGTGTAAGCGTGTATATTGCTGTGGGTGTGTGTTATCATTTGGCTCATTAGGGAATGAGTGAGTATGATGTGTGTAAGTATGTCTATTCGTGTGGGTGTGTGTATAAGTGTGAGGCCTCAACACCTCAGTAAGCATGTCTGTCTTGTGTGGGTGAGAAATGTGGGTAGGTTTTGATTTGTAGGGTTATATATTAATACTATCTATATTGTCAAATTTATGGTTTAGCCCGGCTGGATAGTGCATTTTTAAACATTGTATCCACTTATTTTCATGGAACTCTAAAATCTTTCTAATGTTATCTGCTCTGAACTTTTCTATTCTCTCAATTATAGTGAATTTGGCATGGGTTTTAAAATTGTGTTTTTCCAGGTGGAAATGTTGTTACAGGTAATAATTTTTCATGGGGAGTAGACTTAATTCGATTGCGATAATTATTAATTCTGTAGTGAAACGGCCATTCAGATTTTCCTACATATTGTTTCTGGTATAGTGTGCATTCTAGGAGGTAAATTATGTTATGACTTCTACAGTTAGAGTCGTGGTAGATTTTGAAAGTAGATTTAGTGACTGAGCTAGTGAATGAATTCGTGTGTCTACTGTGGTTGCAGCATAAGCTTCTTTTGTTGTTACATGGTTGGGAAAATCCTGTTGTTTTTGTTGTTAGTTTATCACGGATTACCTTGTCCCCTGAAATGTGGTTACTACCTATGATTTCTTTTAGGTTCTTAGGTCTACGATATGCTAGAAAACCAGGTTCCTTAAACAATTTTTTAAGGTCTGGTTTGAGATGTAGTATTTCCCATATATATATATGTATGGTCATCCACAGAAAAGTCTTCTTTGGAATAATCCCTGTGTATGCATTGTATATATGTGTTTACTTGTGTGTTTGTATTGTATGGATGTGTATATTTGTATGTATATACCACACACATGTGTGTGTGTATATATATATATATATCTCTATATATATATATATATATATATATATATATATATTTTAAAGACATTTATATTATGTTTAACGTTCTTTTTATAGATACAAGTATTTAAGCAAATGCTCTGTTTTATAATAAACAGTATTAAATAACATTTACCGGCCTGAATGTCCGAGAAATTTTCATAGAAAATTTTCGCTCTCCGACAGGAATCGAACCTGTATCCTATACGGAACCATCATTTCGCGTGATGTGCCTTAACCTTTCGGCCACAGATGTTCTAAAATATATATATATATATATATATATATATGATGTATTTTATAATTATAAAGATGAATCAGATATAATGATTTTAAGGCTTTTTATATATTCTATTATTTATTTTTTCACACATAAGATGATGACCATTATTATATCGACATAGATAATGATATAAATTTGGATTTAATTTCAATGTATTTCACTAGCAGTCACTTGTAGTTCCCTCACCTACCTCTGCTCATTGCCGTGAAAACCTTGTTTCTACTTTTCTTTCAGCCCACTCCCCTCTCTTCAATAATATAAATTCCCACGAAAATTTTTCCAGGTGAAGTAATTTAGACATTTACGACAAATATTTATTGAAAAAAGTTTGGACAAAGTAACTATAAACAAAATGTTGTTTTTCTTTTTTTGCTATCCTCTGCCAGCCGCAATGATGGAGAAAGCATTACCTTGAACCATTGCCAGTGAGACACTCTGCAAGAGTCACTCCGTTTTGCGAGGTTTGTCCCTTAATTGAGATGCCATCACGCCAATCCTCCGAAGAAACGTCATCAAACGAGAGCCAATAACCCATGAAGTCTCCACTGCCACAGGAGTAAAAAAAAAATCTATCAGCAAGAGAAGAATATTCAACTACTTTTTATCTCTGCATCCCCGGTGACGGAACCCGGCTCAACTGCGGACATGATCAAATTACCGGTTGAAACTGTATCCGCACAGGTCGCATTCCAAATCAACGACTTACCCATTTTAAAAGGGAAAATGGTAATGCCATCCAGCCACTTTCCATCACCATGTCCGAGGCCTATGGGTTCGATTTGGGAAGGGAACCCAGCTGCATCCAAACCTCTTCTGATGATGTCGTTTATTGCTGCATGCCATTGAAAGCAGCCTGCACTATAAAGGCAGGCGAGAGTATGCAAACAAAACTCATCAATGGAAGCTCTACATCTGTATCTGTGACGCTCACATAATTTAAGTCCAAGACAGATAAATAATAAATTATCCGGATAAATTTAAACCATTTAGTAATTTCAGTCTGATGAGGCAGATATTTAAAACTTATCTGTCGAAATAAATTTATTATCAAATTCCTTTATTTTATATATATATATATATATATATATATATATATATATATATATTTTTGTGTATTTAGGCAACAATCCTTCTTTCATGCATATTAATGAAATATATATATATATTTGTATATCTTCATTCGAATATGTTTCATTGAATAATATAGATATATTGTGTCTACTTATTTTTATACTGATCCTTTCCAGATGTCTAATCACTTGATGTCAAGATGACATTCAAGGAAAATGCTGTAGTTCACCTTCACAATGCAGAAAAATACTCATTGGCAACACCAATACACTACACAACAAAAATAATAAACAAAATCTTCAAATTCTTGAGCCCTTCTATATCAAAATCAATCAACCAACCAACCAACACTCAACAAAATTTATTACGAATATAGCAACAACATATTAACATGCATACAATATTCAGTGCCATTTTACATTCCGACCAATTTCCAGTCAGCTCCGTGATATTGAAACATTTGTCTTGCAAAAAATTCAATAACTACAACGGATAAATTTGAAATTTTAAAAGGACCACAAAAGAGCATGTTCACACATTTTGAAAACTCACCATCACAACAGAATGCAGATTTTATTGCAGTTATAATGTTTGTCTTTTTAATTTATCCCTGAAGATGAAGAAAAGGTTGAAAGTACTTGGGTCA
>OZ038493.1:74927215-74969715 GCA_964036315.1 Acanthosepion esculentum | reverse complement strand
GTTGGTTCCATCAAGACTTTTGGGTTTTTTTTTATATATGTGCACATGTGTTGTAACTGAATGACAAAATGGAAAAAATTTTATGTAGTGCATTTTGTATCTGTCTATATTTCTGAGATGAAGTATTATTAGTTACCTCCACAAAAATCGCTAAAAAAATGGCATAGCATGATGAAAAAGACGCCAAACTTGACTAAAACAAAATTTTATCGTCTAAATGCTTATGTCATCATGAAGAGGAAAGACCAAAGTTTTTTTCATTATTTTAAAAAATTTTTCCTTCTTTTTAGAACATTCTACATTTTGATTAAAAAAACATTGTTTGTCTTTGTATCACCAGCACTAGTAAAATAACATATCCAATTTTTAGCACGTTTTTTTGTATGACACCCATCCTTTTGGGAAATCTTGCAAAAATAAAAATAATTGTCGGATATTAATGAACCTTTCAGAAAGTATTCACAGATGATCGAAATTATTATAAATATGTTTTTTTTTTATTAAAGTCATGGCAGAAATATTTTTTTTATATTTATTACCCTCCCCCATAACTAATTTTATGAAAACTCTAGAAATTCGCTCGCATCGGGTTTAGTGATTACAATAGTTAAAAGCACAAGGCTTTGAAGAATGCAAATCGAGTGTTTTTTTTTAATTGGACCGCCCGTACCTGAAAATCAGCTCTGAATTGTAACATACAAATCTCAATAAAACAAATATATTATTTAATTTCAAATGCTTTTATTTGCTTTTAGTTGTTTTTATGAATATGGTCAATATTTTTAATACAGTTATTTGTTATTTATTTAATTATAATAGATTTTTACATTTAATTGTTAAAATATTGTAAAATTAGTTAAAAGCCGCGTCGGGTTTCCTAAGTGTCCATATGAGATAGAGTTTTTTTTTTAGCACTTTGTAAATTGTATTGTTTTGACTAATCAGAAAACAGGAAGTAATTAAGAATGTAATTTTGTGTTTATAATCGGGCTCTAATTATAAAGTACGGAAGACCAACCAGAATACAATTAAGTTGCGTTATTTGAGTTAAGCATTGTTCTCTGCTGTTAAGGCCCTTAATTTTGTGAAACACGTGTGGAGAAGTTTATTTGATTTTTCAATTTCAACTGAGAAGGGTACCTAAAAGTATCAGTATCATCTTATGAAATTTATATGATCTTATTTTTATATTAATCTCAGTTATGACATTTTTTCCATAAATGAAATATCAAAATTAATAATAAAATGAATGGAAATACAGATAACACAGTAAAATGTAGTAAATGTACATAAAATTATAGTATTTTATGTACACTTCTGATAAAATTTCATGAGAAATTAGATACCTTTCTTATGAAAGGTAATCTCATTCGTAACAGTCTTGTTTTAATTTCTTTATAATATATTTTCCATAAAGCATCATAAACGTAGAGGTGAAAGGTAAGTACAAAAAAAACAAAATTAAATTTAGAGCGCTGAAAGTTTTCCTTAAAAATAACGAGGTAAATAATTTGTTCACTTAAATGTAAAATATTTCACTTTTCTCCTTCCGTAGAACAAATTATCCTCACGGAATCCATCAATAGGTCATTCAACACCTGTCAAATGACGCGAAAGTTTATGACCTGCTTTGTTTTATTTTCAAATTACATCTTTTCGGCGCAAAAGCTAAGTTAAGCTTGGTTCAAAATATTTTAAATAAACATAATTTCTGATTTTCTTAAAATAAGTTTTGAAAAAATGATAATTAATATTTAAAAGAATTTCAATCTGAGATTTTCATTGATTCTATAAAATGGAAAAAAATGGTCAATTTTGCTGACTCAAAAAAAGATTTTTAACGAAATTTTCGGGCGTGTTAGGAACGATTAAAAAATGTAAAAAAATACCACAAAAATACTTTGATCTTTCCTCTTAATAATAACAAACATTTAGACAATAAAATTTTCATCATGCTATGCTCTTTTTGTTTACATTTCGTGGAGGTACATAAGTATTAAGTACACTAATTACATTATTCGGACGATTGTCCTCATCTTTGTCGCTATGTTTATCAAAGTTTCAGCCATTGTACACTCTGGTCTTCTTCAGGTGGTCGGAATGTCAAGGACACATGGCACAGTGGATAAAAGCGTCAGTTAGATCCAGTGACAGGACCCAAAGAGTGTGAGTTCAATATCTAGTTAAGGCAGTGGAGAACTTTCAGAAGGGAATTAACAGGAGATAACTGACATCCATTAAACATGGCACATGGAACTAGAACAGTCTACCCCAGTGAGTGAAATAAAGGGTTCAGTTCGACATTCCAACCACCTGAAGAAGACCGGAGCATACAATGGCTGAAATGTTGTGATAAACATGGCAACAAAGATGAGGACAATAGTGTAAATAGTGTAGTGCATTTTGTCTTCTAAATGGACTTAATCAGACTAAAATAATGTTCTTATTGATAGAATTATATATATATACACACACAAGTAGCCATTATATAGAATGTTTTTCTACTTTGTCATTCAATTACCAAACATTGTTCTAATATATCTTACAATACTAGAATCAATCAGCATGTGAAATCTAGGATGGAACAACTGAGTGAACTGAGGCAAAACAGTACAATCAATGACACAAGGCAAAATCAATTAATTTATAACAAATGCGGATTATCATGCATGAGTTCTGTGGGATTGGTGTCAAACAGCAGGCACAAACATACAACAGACAATCTGAAAATAGCCTTTGTTTCTCATGTGCAAAAAAAAAAAAAAGCAGCAAGTCATATATATATATATATATATATATATATATACATAGACTGTTGACTTTAGTGTCCACTTGTGTGTATTTCATGCTTAAACACAATCAGGACATATGCGTTGTTTTTTGACTAAATAAATAAAAAAATACATTAAGCAAAAGAAGTAAAATAAATTAATCCAAGCCAATAAATGAACCTAAAAATAATAACCAACAATAATCAATAATAAATTAAAAAAATTAACAAACAACACTATAAGTAGCCAAAAAACTGCATCCAGATCCACAATTATTTCCACTTAATAGTCCCTAAAATAATTTCCAACATCACAGTTACTGCCCACCAAATAACTAGTAGAACAATACAATAGACTACACACAATGCATCAATGACCTGTATATATAGTCAAGCAAAAACACAATGCATATGGCCTGACAATTGATTTTAATTGATATCTGGGTTTTGATTTCAATGTCCACTTTTATATTTACATACACTTTGCCCCCTGATATTGAGCAGTTTAACCCATAAATATAGCATACTTTAAAACTACACATATATATGTCTGTGTGTTAGATGTAATATAGTATCAAAACAAGTACGGAAACCTTTTTACAGATATGTTTCACTTTCAGGTATTAGAGACCACTTCAGGTCAGAATGAAAGACAAACATTAAAGGAAAGTGAATTGAGTTTTTTCAGGAAAGGGAATAATAAATAACCTTTGAGATTCAACAATTAGAAAAAAAACTTTTTCATTGAACTGTTAATATTTGCTGGATTTGAAATTAGCCAAGTACAAGTACACAACTGTTTTTTTTTCCTCTACTAGGTTATATACAGCATTGTGTTACCATTACTGTAAACTACAAAAGTCTTGCCTTTGCCAAAGAATATAAGTATTTGACAGTGGATGATTCAGGTTGTGTTCTGTAATAATAATAAAAAAATCAACACTAATCTTCAGGATGTGGGGAATCATGGTTCTCCACTACTTCCCTCTTGCCTTCATTCTGTCCTGTGAGTATCAAATTTTCCAAGCCCACTTTCCTCATTATGTGCCCTAAATACTTCAATTCTCTCTTGCTGAGGTTAAGTATAACTTTCCTTTTTGTTTACCCCTTCTCTAAAGCTTTCTCATTGCTCACATGTTCAATCTATGGAATTCTCAGCATCTTTCTGTAGAATCATATTTATGTTGCTTCATCTATGACAAGACTGTCCAGCATTCACTGCTATATAGGAAGACGGATATATACATAAGAGTTCAGTACTCTTTTCTGTGTTTCAAATAAACCTGGGAGTGTTAAAATAGCATCAGGTATATTCAAAGGAAAGTTAAGGGAACATTTTGACCTCACCTGCATGTGAGACACCATTGAGTATGGTTTGGCAAAGATAATGGTATGAGGATGCATGCCTGTGACCAATGATGGAAGGACCCATAAAGTTGTTGATACTTTGAAAACGGATCAATGTTTGGACCACTCACTGAATTCAATGTTGAGCAGTACGGAGGATCTGTTTGGAAAGTGAATGCCTTCCATTCAAGCAATTTAGGCACTTTTTACTGAACAGTGTTTTGAAATCCTCAAGTGGTTACTGCAATCCCTTGACCTTAATCCAGCTGAAAGCTTTTAGGAAATTCAGAACCAGAATCAAATCAAACATTGTTTTCAATAAAGATTATATTAGTTTGAGTCATAAATAATTTCCTCTTTTGTTTATGCACTTTATTCTTCATAAAAGGAGAAACAGTTTCATTTTATTTAATTATATATTCACCCTGATTTGTTATGACTTCTTACCACTTACCAGACAGCACTTTTAAGTGTAATTCCAGAGGTTTTAATATGAAAACTTTCTATAAAGTTTTCAATCTGCTTTTTATTAGGCAAACATGGACTTTTACATGCCCCCAATAACAGTGTCAAAAGAGTGTTTTTTTTTCATGACGCCACTTTTATTTTTTAACTACCTTCACTCTTTAGCAATGTTTATGCTTTTAAAAAGCAAGGATTAGAATTGTCAACAAACCTAAACACATGATGAAAGTGAATTTATACATTTTTTTGTTCTTCAGAATTTACAAAAATATTATTCAACATTATTTATTTATTAGAGTGTTCAAACTGTCGTCCTTATCTTTATTGTAACATTCACAACATTTTGACCATTGTATGCACCAGTTTCTTCAGAAGATATTCATTGGAATTTTAAACTGACCCCTTTATTTAGTCTACAGGTAAATTGTTCTATTTCCACATTCCATACCTTTGAATATCCGAGTTTTAATTGATGTGACAATAAATAGGAGGATAACAGTAATAGAAATAGAGATAGATCCTCAAGAAGGCCGGAATATAAATGGCCGAAACATCATGAATGTAAATAGTTACAATACCTCATCTCAGAAATATAGACTGTGAATATGACAATAAAGATGAGGACAACAGTCTGAACAATGGAAATAGTGTAAATAGTTACAATACCTCATCTAAGAAATATAGACTGTGAATATGACAATAAAGATGAGGACAACAGTCTGAACAATGTAAATAGTTACAATACCTCATCCCAGAAATATATACTTATTTTATATTTACAACATTCTAATAACTAAAACAATATTTATCATTTGCTAATTTATAAAGAAATATAAAAATTTTTTTATTTATAAATCTATATTACTAAATTACTAAAATATGGGAACCGACTGTAAGGAAATACTTTATCTTTTTATAAAGTTTGAATCACTTGGCAATTAGCCAATGTTTTGCCAATCATTCCAATGAATAATTAATAATGTAAATAAACAATAATATAAATAGTGTTTATTATTTTTGTTGTCAATTCTCAAAAACAAAGAAAATATATAAATTCTTTTTCATGTCTTTATTCCAATTTTAATCATCACGTTTTAAAAAAACATTGGCAAAAACTGAAGGTAGTTAAAAAAAAAAAAAAAAAAAAAAAAAGAAAAGAAAAAGCAGTGCCATGGGGAAAATGCCCTTTTGACACTATGTCTTTGTTAAGGTTTCTTTATTGAAGTGCTTTTGCAGAAATTAAAAAAGGTTGGTACAAAGGCAGGTGAATATAGTGGGTGGAAGTAGAACAGACCAACTGTGTTGCAAAATATTTTCCTGTGTTGTCATGGGGACCATTTTTTTCTACTAATGAGCACAGGGCGGTTTCAACCAAAATGTTATGGACACATTGTAGCTGCTGGATGTATAAATGTGCATTTAATGTTTCAACACATTTTAAAAAATCTAAATGAATATTATCCCAATGATCCTACACCATATATAAAATATTATTTATTTCAGGATATTAAAATGTTAAAAATCACTATATAATGCCAATTAAGATTCAACACTATAAATGTGTCTCCGCAGCCAATGTTAAACTACTGGCAAGTGCCAGTTGTTCTCATTTTACCTGGATACATATATATATATATATTGTTCATTATAGGTTATTACATTCAAACATACATATTTCCACTACAAAAGTGGAAATACACATGTTCGTACGTAATAACCTATAATAAAGAATTATAGCTCTACTTCTGGATAGAGTCCTTTTTAAATTAATGTTATGAATGTTTGAATTTATATTTGACCCATTCTCAGTGCATATATATATATATATATATATATATAAAAATGCACTGGGAATGGGTCAAATATATATATATATATATATATATATATATATATATATATATATAGGAAAACTGTAATAGTTGCTGACACGTTTCGTCCAATGTGGAAACGCGTCGGCAACTATTACAGTTTTCCTATTGTCTTTTACATTTATAAATATTATCTTTTTCTACAAGTTAACTCTGAGAAATTTTTCATATATATATAGATAGATAGATAGATAGATAGATAGATAGATCCAATGATTTGCTAAAAAAAATGATCATAAAAGATGAAAAAGCCACCAAACTTAATAAAAACATTGTTTTATTATTAAGATGAAAGACCAAAGGATTTTGTGATTATTAAATTATATTTTTTATCCTTTTTAGAACCTTCAAAATTTTGGTTAATTATATTTTCTTTTATTGCATTAGCAGGTGGCCATAATTCGTCTATTTTAGATTTTTTTTAACTTATCATAAATGGAAAGCTTGCAACAATTCAGCAATCCCCCAGTATTTCCAAAAGAATTAATTTTTTCCGTTACGTATAAACATTTCAATTTTTGTCTGTGACGAAGGAGTTTTCAACCGAGAGGATATTGGCTGTGGTTTGACCTGGAGAGTGATGGGTTGTTTCAGGTTTACTTGTCCAAGACAGGTCACACACGAATGTATACCTCTCCTGCTTTCAGCCCATATATGTAGTGGGAACTGTTCAGGTGCTCAGCTATGCAGCAACTATGGATGTTTTTTACTTAATGTCAAATCATAGTGCAACTCAGGCTCAGTACAGTACACTTTTTGTTTGTGTGTGTGTGTGTGTGTGTGTGTGTGTACAAACATGCCCATTTTTGTAAATGCAAATTTTCAATATATGACATTCAGAAAATAACAGTAGTGACTATAGGAAATTTTAAATTTATTGGTAATTTTGTAACCTTTTCTCACTGAGTGTCTTTGTAAGTAGAACCATAAAGCCAAAGTACCTAAAACTCAATAAAATATTAGATTATTTAGAATATTTTCCTGGTAGTTAAAAATTACATAAAGGCATATCAATTTGTCAGAGTTAGCTCCTCCTTAATTCCCTAATTGTCACTAGTGGTCATTCTCCCTATACTACAAATACTGGGCCCCGTTCTCTTTTTTATTTCATTTCAGCAAACACCACTACAATGTAAGCTCTCGCAAAAGATCAGCGTCTTCTCATTTGTGGGAGACGGCATGAACATTATACATATATACACATACATACGAACATTCACCAAAGAATAGACACAAATGTTCACACACACACAAATGTTATTGTCTATGTCCATTGTAAAATTGTGTTGTTTAATATATATATATATATATATGTCTTGTTTGTCTTCTTTACATCTTGAGTCCGGCAATTTTCTTGTAGTTGGACCTTCTAGCAGGAATAAATAGCATGTGGCCCTAATACCACAACACGCAAACCCACACAGTCCTCTACAAATTCTCTTGAAAAGTTTATGACTGAAATTAGAAAAAGGATTGCCCATCATAATCTATAGAGCATACTAGATAATGCAAATACTTAGGTATCAGTGTGTTCCAAATATAGCCACAAGCTTAAACCCAACACTTTTTGCTGGGTGGCCCTTACATATTCCAGGAGTGCTACTGGCATCAACCAACCCAGTACTACCTCCCACATGGAGGGAGTATTCAGCGACTAAACCAGGCTTTTCTAGTTAGTTAGCCAGACAGGATTAAAAACAAGATGTGTCAAAGAGTGGATGAATCTCCTTTGTATGGCCAGCAGCCATAAAGCACAATGGGATAGACTGGGCCACATAGCTATGGATGCAGCCAGTGCAATGATAACTTAGCACTGCTGAGCAGAGAGCTTTATAGACTTAAGTTAATGGCCAAGGCAGAGGGTGCTTTCAATGGAATCAACAGTCATGTGTCTGTGACCAAGGTGAGCTTTCAACTGAGAGGACATTGGCTGTGGTTTGACCTGGAGAGTGATGGGTTGCTTCAGGTTTACTTGTCCAAGACAGGTCACACATGAATGAATACCTCTCCTGCTTTCAGCCCATATATATAGTGGGAACTGTTCAGGTGCTCAGCTATGCAGCAACCATGGCTGGGTTTTTTTTTTTACTTAAGGCCAAATCATAGTGCAACTCAGGCTCAGTACATGAGACCTATCTCAAATTTCATCATTCCATTGGTAAGGAAGCTTTTTAGTTTGGGTTTAGGTTTGGAGTACTTTGCAGCTGTAGTCAGCTTAAGAAATTAAATTAAGAAAGAGATTAAGAGTATAATTAATTTGGCTCAATAAGTTAATACTCTTTAATCCTGCTATATTTTTTTTTCTTTACTGTGTTATTGCAATTAATACCTAATTTGGTAGAGGTTTGGATTCATCATTTCACACCTTAACAAGAGTGTACAAAATGTTATATGCATTTTAATCTTTCACTTATCTTCATTGAAACAAAACCATATCAAAACTATGAATTCTAGAATAGAAATATGACATGAAACAAAATAAATATGGAAGTAGCTTTTATTCTGTTGTTTAGAAACAAAGTAACTATTCTTATGCTGGCATTCTGCCATAAATATACTTTATGATTATAGAAGTCAGTCAGTTATGTGCCATGTGCGATACACACTTAGGCGATTATGTATCTTTTGATACATGACTGACAAGGCAGATTATTTTCCCGCAGTAGGTTGCCATTTCTATTTGTTAAATAAAGGGTTCAGTTCCGAACGTGAGGAAGGCCAGAGAGCATAACGGCAGAAATGTTATGAAAACAACAACAAAGATGATGATAATAGTCCGAACATCAGTCAGTCAGTTATGAGCCATGCGTAATTCCTCAATCCGAGCCGCTATCCATTACTCCACCGTGCCTCCAATTATTTGTTAAATAAAGGTTTCAGTTCCGAACGTGAGGAAGGCCAGAGAGCATAACGGCAGAAATGTTATGAAAACAACAACAAAGATGATGATAATAGTCCAAACATCAGTCAGTCAGTTATGTGTGATACATGACTAGGCGATCATGTATCTTTCGATACATGACTGATGAGGCAGATTTTTCCAGCAGTAGGTTGCTATTTCTTTCTGCAGTAGACCGGTTGCCATCCAAAGCTATAGAACCTGGTCTGTCCTGCTGTTTACCCATAGCCGGTGGGTGAAGAAGAGTATTCATACCTTTCCCAAGGGTATTAGCACGTAAATGAATGTAATGGATTCAATTGGAATTCGAACTCAGCTCTCCGATTCCTCAATCCGAGCCGCTATCTTTTACTCCACCATGCCTTCCTTATAGAAGTAGAAAAGAAAAAAAATTGACTCTTAAAAATGTGTGATTTAGCAACAGGGTTAACATTTGTACACAGTATTTACAATATATAAAAATATCAGATTAAATTTAATGAATTTAATTATTAACTTTATTTAATGCTCTTACTGATTTTTCATTTATTTTGTAGCATAAAATATCACATTTACTCCTATTTATGTTTTTTAACAGTAAACTTAACTAAAATTAAACATACTTTTAAAAAAATACCTTTTAGAAAGAAAAACACTAATTAATCATACACAAATTTTATTATTAACTAGCAGCATGGCCTGGTGTTGCCCGTGCTTGATTCAAAAATCGTACAACTCATACAGCAATCGCTATCACTTGGCTTAAAATATTTTTACCCTTCCTTGCCTTTAAAGGAGTGCCCTTTGCCATGCTAATGTTGCTACATGCCTTACTTCTTGCCTATCTCACACTACAAATTTTTTCTAAGCTCTATACTAAACATTAAATCTGTTACGAAAAAAGAACTAAACAAAATGAACACAAAACGATCAGCTTTAAAAAAGAACTCGTAACTGGAAAAAACGAATGAAAAAAGAATGTTAACAAATACTTTTTCAGACCCAACCCAGTTCTGCAGAATCAGAATCAACGTTGAATTTAAGCAAGCGAATGAGCCAATCAGAGTAAAGTGCCATGCAGATTTAAATTTTTCCCACTTGTGACGAATGCAGCTATCGATTTTAACATTCGTGTCAGCTGTTGGCTCTCATGCTGGCCAATAAAATATTCCTGCCTATTCGTGGCAGCCAGCTATAGACTCACTCTGGCCAGTAGAAAATGGCTGCAAACTACATGAAAACTGTCGTAGAAGCATGAAAAAAATCGATTATTTCCACTATCGATGTGAGTTGGGAAATGCAAAGTTGGTCTTGGCCTTTCTGCTAACTTGGAGCATGTGCATGTAAATTTGGTGCAAATCTGTTGAAAATTGTGGCCGTGCATTCGTTACACACACACACACACACACACACACACACACACACACACCTGCCTTTTATAGATAGAGATATTGTTATTCATAAAAACAAATATAACAGAGGAAAAATATTAAAGTAACTTTAGATAGCAATAGCATTTTTATATAAACTTCATAGTATAAAAACAAAATTGAAGCAAAAAGTCTCTGGAAGAATTGTCTGTTAAAAATGAAACATAAAACATTAAAATTAACTTTCTTTGAGTGACTTTGTTACATTTGCAATAAGAAAAACTAGAAAATAGGATTAATAAATTATTTCTTTCAGTCAAGTAAAATTAAAATTTTAAAGTATAAGAAGCATGGTAAAAATTCAACATTCTTTCATTGGTTAGAACAGGAATGCAGATTATACAAAGATAAATAAAGTCGATCTTTAGGGTATTGCTTTCATGAATAATAATGTCACAGAAATTAACTTGAAGGGGGGGAAAATGTTAAATTAACTTCCAAGTAAAAGAAAACAAGTTTACTAAATTACATTTTTCAGTGAATTTCACACAAAAAATGTTTGTTTTAGCAATGAAAACATAAAATAATATAGCAAGTCTGAAGGAAGTAATATAAAACTTAGACTTGCTTCATTTAAATAAGCTAAACTTGTTCCAAATGTAAAAAAGACAAATTTTTTAAGCCAAATACAACACTGCAATATCACAAATCCAAATAAGCTAAAAATCTTCATTCCCAGTGGAAAGACAAGATTTGAGATAGGCTTGCAGATCAGGTCATGAATTGCATTAGGACATTGTTTTAAGTAAAGAATACTATGGTCGCAGCTCTACAACCACACCCAGTCATGAGACCCCAGATGATGACCCTCAGATCAGAAATATAATTTCATCACTTATTTAATTCAATATATTACACTTTTTTCTTTTTTTTTTTTTTTTTAGCGTTTCACCCCAAGCAAGGTGGGAAGCCACTAGCACGCAAGGGGTTACAGAGAGTTGGAGCTAGAGCAAATAGGAGTGATAGAGGAAAGGATGAAGAGAAGGATAGGGGATAGATCAAGGCATCTGGAGACGTCGGTTGACATTACATTTGAAGAGTTGGAGATTATAGCTATCAAGGAAACAGGAAGAGGGGAGGGAATTCCATAGGCGAGAGGTGCGAGACATGAAGCTCTTGGAGTAAAAGAGACGGTGACATTTAACAATTTTGTCAGTGAAAGGGTGTGAGCGAGAGGCCAGCCTAGTAGAACGCTTAAATTCATGAAGTTTGGGAACCACCGAAAGCAGCTCCTCAGAGCAGTTATCATGAAAGTATTTTTAAAAAAGACAGGAGGTGACAGCACGTCTGTGAGAGAGCGACTGCAGACGAGATGCCAGATCAGGGCCAATTACATTGTATATCCATCTCTGGATCTTATCAAGAACCCTGAGACAAACATAAGGAGCACCAGACCATATATGGCAGCAATACTCCATGGAAAGGAGAATGGTTGATTTATAGATTTGAAGGATTGAATCCGTCGAGAAAAATTTCCTGTATTTGTTCCATCTCAGGTCAGCAGTCAGTGTGAGGCCGAGTAGTCGCAAAGAGGATTTCTCAAGAAGTTGAGCGTCAGACGTTCTAGTGAGGGGCAGGGTTGATTCTTTGCAGTGAGTAATAGAGAGCAGTTTTGTTTTTGAGGCATTAAAAATTAACAATTTTTAATTAAATAATTAAATTAACACTGCATCTTAATTTTATTTAGTCATCAATAAATCTTAATATTATCTTTTGTTGATCAAAATAAATTTGAGAGGTGCTTATCACAGTAGGTAAGTCATCCAAAATTAAGCAGTGCCAGGAGTGAGTAAAAAATGATACCGAGATAAACTTAGGTCCCAGTCACTTTCGGATTACAAGTCCGATATACTAACAAGAGTTTACATACTTTTAGTGATGCTTCACAATACACAAATATTTTCTGATTTCAGAAGCCAATGACATTTTTTACTCCCTAAATAAATTGGCACTTTTGTATTTTTATCATTTTTTCTTTTTTTTTTTTTTTTTTTAACATTTTCCGACCCACATTTAGGTAACACTAATTTAAATAATGAGTTTGCATCAACACATACCTGTCATTAAAAAACAGGGAACTGAAATTCATACCTCTATCATACTCAACTAAAACTGACATTAACTTCTTACATCTTAATTAGTGAAAACAAGTGTATGGATGAATAATATAAAATTAAATTATTCCATGATGTCTTACAATGTTGGTACCATGCTGAATTCTTCAAGGCATTTCTTTTAGTAATTGGAGTTTATTTTTGGTGCCTATTTCTTTTCCAATTAACATGCAACCAGTTGTACTTGGTGTGTGTGAGTGTGTGTGTATATATATATATATATATATATATATATATATATATATATATATACACATACAACACATCTAATACACATATATAACACACACACACACACACAAACGCATACACATATATAAAAAAAACATACACACACATATACAAAACACACGCACACATATAAAACACACACATACATATATATCTATATATAAAACACACAAACATATAAATAATACAGATACATATATAAAACACACACACACATATAATAGATATATATATAAAACACACACACATAAACAATACAGATACATATATAAAACACACACATAATACAGATACATATATATATATATATAAAACACACACACACAATACAGATACATACATACATATATATAAAACACACACACACAATACAGATACATACATACATATATATAAAACACACACACACAATACAGATACATACATACATATATATATATATATATATATATATAAAACACACACACAAATAATACAGATACATATATATATATATATATAAAAAACACACACACAAATAAATAATACAGATACATATATATATATAAAACACACACACACACACATAAATAATACAGATACATATATATATAAAACACACACACACACACACATATATATATAAGCTGGCATCCCTTTATTTAAGAACATTCTATTAAATAGAACACACCAAAAGCCTGAATCAATATTCTGTTTTATTTAACAGAATCTGTGGTTTATATATGCTTTATTTGCTCACTGTCTTTAGGTAGAATAAAAGAAAATTTAGAATCAGTACAAGAAATGAGAAAGATGAAATTATTTTCATCCAGATTATGACCATGTCTTTGTTGCTATTCTCAAAACACTTCAAGTGTTTGTTGATCCAGGTTAAAATTCATTGAATTTTGTGAACCGAACACTTTATTTAATCTACAGGTGTAAAGTGTTCTAGGTTTGCTGTCCATATCTGCAAGTCGATAGCCTAGTGGATTAAAGCTTTGGTTTGTGAATATATTGACAGTAATTGTGAGTTCAATCCCTAGGCTAGGTAGTACAGAATTAGACTCGATGGAAAACAAGCAATAACTGAGCAGTACTAAATAAGAACAAGATGAGATATTCCTAGACGTTGACAGCAGAACACATATTACCTACTCCTATAGATTAAATAAAGGCTTCAGTTTGATTTTGATTTGATTGTTTAATAGCATATCAACTCCTTATGGGTCATTTAATGCCAAAATTTAATTTTCTTAGATTTGGAGTAATAAAAATATGTTATATGTTATTCTGCTTTCACAGTTCAATACATGGTCGATAATACTCTGCTTTTGTGCATATGTTTGTTTGTGTGGACATAATTACTACAGGCAGTGAAATGTGCAATTTATGTTGAAGTTTTAGTGAAGTTATATTTTGGAATACAGTTGGATTTCTTCAAGAAATTGGAGGATATTATACGCATTGATATCATTTTGGTTGTTTGGTTGATTTTGTTTAACGCCATACCAACTTCTATGAGTCATTTAATGCAGAAATCCAAATATTTTGTACATAATTTTATGCTTTCAGAGTAAGATTGTTTTTTAGATATATATTTTGTAGATCATAAAATGTATTATTGGTAACTTTACTATAAAAATGTATTTTTATATTTTTTTTTTTAGTGCTGCATTGTTCATTTTGTTATAAAAATGTATTGTTGAGTTTCATTTGGGGGTTCCATAACTGGGACCCGAAAAGGTGCTACCACTCGAGGTCAGGGTGGATCTGGGAACAGTAGCAATTAAGAGGTAGTTCCAAGCTCCTCAAAACCTCCAATCTCCCAATAAGAGGCCTTACTGCCAGATTTAGTTTATCATCATACCCAGGACAGTTTCAGTTTGACATTCCCTGAAAGTTAACTGGATTAAAAGACACCTGAAGAATGCTGTAGAGTCCAACGTCTGAAATGTTGTGATAAGAACACCAAAGGACATTGTTTGTGGTTTGACCTTGAGAAGAATGGGTTCCACTAAGTCTACTTAGTAAAAACATTACACATGAATGAATACCACTCTGGCTTTATATATGGAGGCAACTGGTCAAAGCAAACCTATGACCACACCCAGGCATAAGACTGATGATGATGATGATGATAATACTATCCAACAACAGAACATCTACAAACATTTGATCAACTGATTAGGGAAAAAAATTGGGGGGGGGGGGGCGGTTAGCTCTGAAATCACTTGTTAGTGTCTTTAACTCACTCCAAGAATGGCCTAATATATGGATCAGTTATAACAAATTTAGTTTTAGAGATGATTGAACAAAGAATAGCTATATCTGTCTATATTTCCGAGATGAGGTATCATGTACACTATTTACATTGTTTGGACTATCATCCTCATCTTTGTTGCCATATTTATCACAACATTTCAGCCGTTATACACTCCGGCCTTTTTCAGGTGGTTGGAATGTTATTTGTTATTTATTTGACTGTTCTAGTTCAACATGCCATGCCTAACTCTCCAAGTTCTCCATCACCTTAACCAGGTACTGAACTCTCACTCTTTGGGTTCTGTCACTGGATCTAACTAACGCCTTTATCCACTGTGCCATGTGTCCTTGAGAACATCTGTGTATGTATTTCTGGGTATTATAAACTTAATGTCTTCAGCAACCATTTTTTACCAGTGCTCATGGCAGATGGAACTAGAACAGTCTACCCCAGCGAGTAAAATAAAGGGTTCAGTTCGACATTCCAACCACCTGAAGAAGGCCTGAGCGTACAATGGCCAACACATTGTGATAAATATGGCAACAAAAATGAGGATGATAGTCTGAACAATGTAAATAGTAGAATAGAATTCAGTTTTAAATGATAATTGAATATAGATATAGTTTTGCTCAACACCAGGAACTGTTACAAGACCAAAATATTAACCTGAAAATTTGGGTTATGTTCTTAAACAGTCTTGTCTGATCAATACTTTCATATGATTACCAAACCTGTCAGAAATATCTAAGCTGTCACCTGTATATAACCACTTTCTAAGATCAATGGTTAAAAATGCCTTTGAGCAAACGTAATCTGTAGGTCTCTGTGAGGAACATACTTCCTCAAACCTTATGGACTGGCACTGCATAATCATGAAGACCTGTATCAAATAAAAGAAACCACATCCAGCAGTTTCACTGTTGAAACTGTTAAATGTAGACGTCTCTTCTACTCCAATAGCTTCATATCTCGCACCTCACGCCTATGGAACTCCCTTCCTCATTCCTGTTTCCCTGATGACTATGATCTCCAACTATTCAAGTGTAACGTCAATCAACATCTCCAGTTGCCTTGATCTATTCTCTATCCTTCTCCACATCCTTTCCTCTAACACTCCTATCTGCTCTCACTCCAAATCCTCTGTAACCCCTTGCGTGCTAGTGGCTTTCTGCCTTGCCTGGGGTGAAAAGCTTAAAAAAAAAAAAAAAACACAACTAAAATGGATAACCCATCACTCAAATAGAAAATAATGACAATCAAAATTTACTTCAAATAAAAGGTTAGGAAAGAAACCTCCATCAATACTATTTTTTTTTTTTTAAGCATTTCACCCCAAGCAAGCCAGGAAGCCACTAGTACGCAAGGGGTTACAGAAGATTTTGAGTGAGAGCAGATAGGAGTGATAGAGGAAAGGATGAGGAGAAGGATAGTGGATAGATCAAGGTAACTGGAGATGTTGGTTGACATCAGGAAAACAGGAAAAGGGAAGGGAGTTCCACAGGCGAGAGGTGCGAGATATGACGTTATTGGAGTAGAAGAGACGGCTACATATATCAGTTTCAACAGTGAAAAGGTGAGAGCGGGATGCCAGTCTCGTAGGACGCTTGAATTCATGAAGTCTGGGAACCAGCGAAAGCAGCTCATCGGAGCAATTACCATGAAAGTATTTGTAAAAAAAGACACAGAGGCGACGGCGTGTCTGTGAGAGAGCGACTGCAGACGAGATGCCAGATCAGGGCCAATTACATTGCATATCCGTCTCTGGATCTTATCAAGAACCCAGAGGCAAACAGAAAGGGCTCCTGACCATATATGGCAGCAATACTCCAAACCCTGTATGTTCATTAAGTTAGAAATCCCTCTTTGAAAAAAATATAAAAAAACAAAAAACAGAAAATGTCTTTTTAGAGCAGACGAAAGTACGTCGTCAGTATTGCCGAATATCTTGCTAGATAAATTGTCCCAACGTGGAATTGTTTAGCTGTTTCTTTCTCCCCGTTGTTTATAATTTTATTGAAAGCAAGTACCCCAAGCCCACTGTTGGTTGGGGCGGGGGGAGAGGAATGCCCGTTGCCACCCCCAACCCCAGCTCTGCGTTCATTGAAACAAGAAGCTTGGTGATAAAGGTAACCTGAACTTTCACTAGCGACCATGACAATGAAAGCGGACGAACATGAACACTTGCTGCCATGAGCGAGTATAATTTCGCTCTACCCGAAACTCATCCAAAGGGTTCTCTCTTTCTCTCTCTCTCTATTTGCCAACCTATCTAGTCTGTAATTTCCCCCCCCCCCCCTCAGTCTGTTTGACTAATCTAACATATTTATTTTTGTTCTAATTATTCTAACCTAACTTGTAACCCTGTATGTTCATTTAGTTGGAAATCCCTCTTCGAAAAAAAAAAAAAAAAAAGAAATAAGAAAATGTCTTTGACAGCAGGCAAAAGTATGTCGTCAATATTTTTATGTTCTAGTTGGCCGAATATCTTGCTAGATAAAATGTCCCAACGTGGAATTGTTTAGCCGTTTCTTTCTCCCCATTGTTTTTAATTTTATTGAAAGCAAGTACCCCAAACCCACTGTTGGTTGGGGTGAGGAATGCCTGTTTGTGGACTTGAGATATCTATTTTTCTGAAAAATTGTTTTAAAGAAAAAGATTTTATAAACATTTCAACCAACTTGGCTGCTCAGTCAATGAATGTGCTCTCAAGGAAACGGGCCAATCTTATCCTTAAGAATAACTATACATGAATTACTGAGGGGAAATGTAACAGCACTGACAAATGCAATTGCACAAAATCATGGATAAAATGAACAGAAAAGGAGAGAGACTGAAGGATATGGTTTCACCTCATGTATCGGACATTTTAACTATCTGAGATTTTATAAGAATATTTTACCAAAGTCAAAATCAGCAAATGGATTACGACCAGGTGCTGAATGATATCAATAACGAAAGTCTCAATTTAGAGTCTAAAAATGAACTGAAATAAAATCTAATTTTCAAATATACAAGAGTAGATCAAGTATCAAGACAGGCGTTATAAAAAGAAAATTACAACAAACATCATTATACGGAGCCGCACACTTTATCAAGCGAAAGAAGCATTCTTTTTAGGGATAATGAGTAGTTGCCATGTCGCATTCTCTTGGATTTCCTTGACGTCTTGAAATAAGTAAAGAGTAGAAGATGGTTGTCTGATAGGTGCCAAATGATGAGATGAAAAGATGAAATAGAAGGACTTTGCAGGTAAGATGAAGCAAAGAATAGTTTTATCCCAATGTCTTGCAGTGGACTAGCATTGGCTGATACTGGCAACATGTAAGCAATATACGCACTGCTTAAATTTCCATGTGCTCTGTCCGTGATGCTGCCCCCTTTTCTCCCATAAATATACATTAAAACGATTATATATATATATATATCTCAATTATGTGGTGCGGGTTCAATTTATATTATGCAAATCATTCATACGAAAAGCAGATAATGAAGTTAATGATATAACAAGAATCACTGTCGCAAACAATTTTTAATAATAAAATACATTAACCTCGAATCCGTTAATGAATGGTATGATCCTTGTTTATAAATTCCGGTTTTATTCCGGTGCTTTACGCATGCATGCATGCATGCATGCATGCATACATACATCCAGCCTCCCTCCCAGTCGTTTTCTAGTGTTTGTTCTTAAATAATTTTTAATTCTCTTGCATAGGCTTTTCCCTACACAAGCCATGGTGATTTTTCAGCATGTCCACGTCGATACCCAATGTGGCACAAGGTCACCGTTTAAAGTAGGTTTAATGGCAGAACCATCGAAAAAAAATTGCCCAAGCACCTTGGCACGTCCGTTTATGAGGTCACAATAAACGCAGCTCCCTTCCAAAACAGAGGTACTGCCCGGGGAAAGGCACCCTGGGGCTTCACCTTAATATTTTTTTAAACTTCCCCAGCATGTGCCAGAAAAGCACTGGTTAAATGGATCAATTTGACTACAAGTTCAATCCTGCAGTTAGGTAAACTGAGTCAGAGGTAGAGAAAAGCAACATCATAGAGACAAATTGCCTGATATAAGATTACCTCGAGCATAGACAGGAGAATGAGAACAATCTAACCCCATTGATTGAATACAGGATTCACTTCAAATTCCCATAAGCGACACAACTGCAGAAGACTGGAGGGTACAATGATGCAGACGTCGTTACTCTGAGTTCACGAGTCAAAGTCAATCAGTCTAACAAAAAATGTGATTATTTCCTGACGGAGTGATTTCAAGATGTACAACAAATGTCTAGCAAGACAGGGGAAACACTAGGCAGGCTGATGGCTAAATAGATTAATCAATGTTTTCAAGTTACTAATCTGCCAGGGTAGCACATTGTGGGTGTATTTAGAGATATGAGAGAGAAAGAATGTGCTTGTATGTACATGCTTTCATGTTGAGTTTATATAGATATAATCTTCATTCACTAACAATTCATAATCAACTCTAGGCTGAAACCTATATTCTATATATATATATATATATATATATATATATACACACACACACACACACACAAATGAATGTGTGTATATGTATATCTATGTGTATGTGTGCATGTGTGTGTATGTATATACATTTGTGTATGTGTGTGTATCTGTGTGTATATACATTTGTGTATGAGTGTGTATATCTATGTGTGTATATACATGCGTGCATGTGTGTGTATATCTATGCGTGTATATACATGGGTGCATGTGTGTGTATACAGTGTATAATAAATAATTTGTGTGAATTATGCAACAATGAAAATAACACTGAAATCTCATTTTAACACAAAAATATCTTGAAATACTAAAGAGTAAATTTATTCAATAAAATCGCCATTGACTTCAACCACAGACTCCAGAGGACTTCGGAATCACCTACATCAGATTTGAACGGTCTCCTTGTTTAAGTAGGTGAATGTAGCCATAATCCTTGCCTTCAGTTCATCTTTGGTATTACAAGGGGTTTTGTTGGTCTCTTGCTCAACTGTGTCTCACACATAATAATCAAAGGGGTTCCAGTCTGGGGAGTTATGTGGCCAGGTGTAAGGAGTTATGTGGTTGCAGAAATTGTCTGACAGCCATGACTGGGTTCTCTTGCTTGTGTGGCATGGTGCAGAGTCTTGTTGCCAGACATAGGGTCTTCCAGCAGCCACCTTCTTGAACAAAGGCAGCACTACCTCCTCAAGGCACTTGATGTAGGCCCCTGTGTTGAGTCTGAGGCTCTGTGGAAAGATGAATGGAGGCATAACGTTGTCATCACTAGTAATCACTCCAAACACCATGATGTTAACAAAATTATATCATCGAACTCTTTCTAAATCCTCTGCACTGTCCTCAGATTGGCATCCAAATGCCCTGAAATGATTCTATTGGAGCTTGCAGTACAAATGCCAAGCAGTACAGCATGCCATTTCTGCATTTGTGAACTGCATTATTGTGTTCTTTTTCTCACAGATGGTGCCCAACTGACCCTACTATACAAATCGAGAACAAGCAATGTCTATTTTAGAGTGTGTGATGGATTAGCTAACAGAAATATACAGATAGATGATTCAAGTTCTTTGATTTTCTAACAACTTTCAGCATAGATATCCGTCTTGAGGCTGGTATACAGCAGTTCGAATGAACAATACCATTTCGCTAGTTTTTTATTTTTCAAAAACATATTTAGAATTTGCAACAGAAAACCTGCTCTATCAAACGGTGTTACTCTGCACCCTGTATCTGTTGTAGTTTCAGTGGAAATAAATAGGAGGCATTACTTTTGGAACATCTCGTCTAATAAGAAATAGTCTCTTGTAGCTGAAAACTTGCTCTGTCCGACAGTGTTATTGTGCTTCCCGTATCCGTTGTAGTCTCGGTGGAAATAAATAGGAGGCCTTACTTTTGGAACATCTCATCTAACCAACTTAATTATCAATCAAAGAAACAAAAGACACACGCTGCGACTAAACCTGCCGACAGGTACATGGGAAGAAGTGCAACTGGGATGAAGAGACAACAGTTCCCTCTCATTAACATTTACTTACCCCCCCCCCACCAGCCATTATCCTTCATCCTTTAGCTTTCTTCTTCCAACTATTTGCCATGATTATGTGGTTAATAAGATCATATCACAAGCAACAAATAATCTAATTCTCATAAAATGCTCAATAAATAATGGCCTTGTGCTGTAGTGTAACAACAGAATTATAGCAAAGGGTTACAAATAAGATATACAGAAGCATCCTTGTCATCTACATAAACCATGGATCAAGGAAGGCTCCTTGCCCTGAACGCCTGTTGAGCTGCAAGTTCCCTCCAGACCTCAAGGGGAACTCCCATGTACAATCCAATGCTAAAGATGCTGGAAAAATGGTCTGTGCCTTGTACTGTTCTTGTAAGTACCAATTAACTGATGGCTCCTGCTCTGCAGGAACCAGATCAGACCAAAAATAGAATTCTCGTGCAATTTCTGGGCTGAAGCTACTCAGTCCTAACTTTCCAATCTTAATAGAGTTCAAAAGCATCTACGTTGCTTAATATGTGTGTGTGTGTGTGTGTGGAGGCGGGTACTTTCTAATCTACATCCCCCCTCATCGCATAGATGAAACATCACAAGCCTCCTATCCCATTTTTAAGAAGCAAGTTCTATTTGGATGCTACTGTGTTGAACAGACTCCCAAGAGAATGCTTTCCACAAGCATTACAATATTAAACTCTTCAAGTTTCAGGTTAACCATTATTTTTTTCCTACATATCCTCAGAAACTGCATTTCTTACCCTCTCCTCTTATATTCATACAATCACTTCATTCAGTAAAATACTACCTTGAGTGGCTCTTGCGCTTTATATTAGGTGAACCAAAAAAAAAAAAAAATTATGATTCAGTGTGAGAAACCATCAGACAAGAAACGGGTTTATTGGAAGACCTCATATCCACCATCAAGAAGATCAAGTTTGGAATTGATTTTTTTTTTAATCAGTTCACCCCGAGCAAGGCAATAAAGCCACTAAGACATAAGAAGGGTTATTGAACATGAAAGGTTTTAAAAAAAAAAATACTATTAAGGAAAGAGAACAATAAAAGAACAAGAATTTAGAAGACAGAAGATAATGATTGACATTGCATTTAAATTTTTGAAGACCAAAGTTGACTGGAAAGCAAGAAGCTGGAAGAGAGTTCCACAAGCAAAGATTGAGCGAGAACAATAGGAGAGTAATCAGGAAGACAGTAGATAATGATTGACATTGCATTTAAATTTTTGAAGATCAAAGTTGACTGGGAAGCAAAAAGCTGGAAGAGAGTTCCACAAGTGAGATGAGCAAGAAAAGTAACTTATTATAGAACTTGTGGTTGTATTTAGCCAATTCAATGGTAAACAGATGAGACCTTTTTTTTAGTATTGCAGTGTTGGTCATTTTGCTATAAAATATAAGATTGGCAATTTTATTATTAAAATGTGCTGTCACTTTTTATTGGTGGAGATCACTATTTGCCCATGGCAGAGTTCCTAACAAGTGCTACCACCCCAGGTCAGGGTGGACCTAGGAATGACAGCAACTAAGAGGTGGTTCCACATACCTCAAAACCTCCAATCACCCAGTTTAGCATCATACCCAGGACATTCTTGCTGCTGGATGTAGTTTATAGTCATGCCTAGGATGAATAATGTTATAAGAAGTCAATATTACTTTGTCATAATATGAGGGGAGTACATTTTTGTTGTGGTAGGATCCACCTAATTTGCATAGTGGAGTACCGACCATATAAATATGGTTGGTACCGGGAAGAGAGGGGAACGAATCAAGAGATTCAACCAGAGACTCTGCCCGACTGCAACTCAGTCAACACATTCTCCAGGAACGGTCTTCCCAGGAATATACAAAAGACTATATGTAAATATTGTGTACACTTTCTTGTTTCAGTACATTTTGTTCTAAGTACATTTTGTGTTGCATTATTATTCCATGCATTAGTCAAGTTTCAACAATTTTCTCGCAATGTTCCACTTATCCAATATTCTAAACAGCATCCTGATAAAATTTTTCCTTGCATTTTCAGATTAAAGAGCTGAACAAAATGCAATGTAGGGGAACAAGAGCAGTGGGTGTTGTGACACTTTTGTGAAAAATTTCAGTCTTCATGCAATCTTAAAAAGTCCTCACACCTTTTTTTTTTAATGATTCATTGATTCCTCTTCTACAGCTTACCAACCCTTTGCAGGTTATTTAAAGCCAGACAATACTATCAGATTGTAAGAATTTTTTTTTTTTTAAATAATGGCTTACTAATTAATTAACCCATAGCTGGAGAGAGAAAAGGTAGATTCATACCTTTCCCAAAATTATTTGTGCTTAAGTGAATATAACAAACTCGACTGGAATTGGAACTCTGCTCCCCAGTTAATAATTCCAAGCCATTATCCATTACACCACTTGCACATCCAAGCTTGCAACACCTGGTATTACCAAGCAGTTACCCATCTAGGTACTGACCAGGCTCAACTTTGATGATCATACAGGAACCCGTGTTTCAACATGATGTCATAATAAGCCACATTTTTAAACTTCCCCCCTCCACCAACAACATGACCCACTGTAAATTACTAAGAAACAATATCAAATTTTAAAAAATCCATTTAAAAATGTCCACTTTGTCAGTTATATATATATGTGAGAGAGAGAGAGAGAGAGAGAGAGAGAGATAATAGAACTACCTTGTGAAAACTTTTTACAAGAATAGTACCATACGAGAGAAAAAACCTGACTAAAAATTGCATTTACAAAGTCCCATGCAAATGTGGCAATGTTTACAAGGAAAAACTGTCCTCCTGAAATCTGATAAGAAATAATCACAAAAGATGAGAAGGGAAAATCTAGAATGGTGGACCATATCTGAAGGGATTACGCCCACATAATTGAGAAAGAGCATCCTTGGAGAGCAAGGAAGCTGAAGGCGACAATATTTAATCAGCCTGTTGACCAGGTTTGATAGTCGGATTAGCAGATTTCAGTAATATGTGGTTTTGTTTGCTTCACATTGTTGGTGCAATGGTCATGCATCACACATGTCTCTGTTGATTGAGTAACCCTACTATAGAGTGTATTCAGTAAGGTCATCTCTCCAAGTGGTTGCAAAGTCTCATCAAGGCTGTGCAACTGGTTCTTTAGAGATAAAAAAAATAGCTGGGTACTTTCCATATAGATATTATGTAAGTCAGGTGTATCAAACTAGCAGCCCATGGGTCAGATGTGACCCTTTACATGCATCTTGGCGGCCCTCACAAAGTTTTCTATAGCCGTGGTATATTGAGAATTTTTTCTGTGTTGGTAATGCAAATTATTAAAAACAGTGAGATTTTTTTCAGTTGGTATGATTAGATTGTTTATTCTATCTCAATGTTTTTTTTTTGTTTTCGAATGTCAGCGACTATTTTTAACTTCCGGTTAATCATGTGGGCATCACTGGCAATTAAATAAGAACAAATGTAAAGTGCAAACGTTCGTAATTTTGTAATATTTTGCCTTGAAAATGTCAAAATCTACTCCATCTCATAAATAGAAAAAATTATCTGAACAAGGACACGTGTTTCAAGAAAAGTGGGAATTACAGTACTTTTGTACCATTGTTAATGGAAAGATAAACCGATTGATTTACAACCACTGCATTGTGATGCCAAAAGAATATGTGAATAGACATTATGAAACAAACCATCAATCTTATGATAAATATGAAGGAGATAAGCGTGTTTCAAAAGTGAAGGAATTCAAGGTCAACTTAACACAGCAACAGAGTTGCTTTACAAAAATTCAGAAAGACAACATTAGTTCTGTTACTGCAAGCTTTGAATTCTGTAAAATGCTCGCCGTCAGTGGAAAATCTTACATTGAAGGAGATTTCATAAAGTGTTGTTTTGTAAAAACATTCCAACCTGATACATCGAGAATAGTTTGTCTAAAGCGATGTCAATCATCAGGACAACATAAAAATGATTAAATTGTACTACCTTGTATTGTAAGTAATTAGTATTTAAAGTTTAGTTGCCTGTAAACAGGTTACGGCCCTTGAGGCTGCAGATATGGCCGACATGGCCCTCCATATGCCCAGAGTTTGACATGCCTGGTGTAAATAATCGTTAGAATTAAAATTTTGATGTATTTGATAAATCTTACCTGTGATATCGCAAGTTATGTAAACAGTTAATGAAGATACAATAAAAGACATGGAATGTTAGTAGTGAAGGCAGGGGGAGGAAGAAAAATTGGGGACTTTTTTCAAACTCAGCTTACAAACTACTCTAAAAGTAAAAATCATGAGACAAGACTGGAATCAGTCTCTTTATACCTGCCACCCCACCCATCATCTTCCAAATTGGAACAAAATTTAAAAACGACCCTTCTTTACATTTAGGTTTTTTATTTTATTCATTTCAAATATTTATGCCAACTTCACAGATACCAGTCTCACGTCCCAATTTATCTCACCTTCTCATTACATCCCGAATTCTTATTCTTGCCATCCCACCCCCACCAACAACTGTTTCTTCTCCCACTCTTTCCTCCTACCAATGCTTTCACCTTACCTACTATTTGTTCTTACTCTCTCTTTCCTCCTACCACTTCTCATTCCTACTCTTCTTTAAAAGCTTTCTCGACGTTTTTTCCTCTCTTATGCTCCATTTTTGTTGGGGGGGGGATTTGTTCTGCACTCTCTAATTTTCCCCCCTCTCTTTCCCTCTGTCTCTCTGACATTCTTTAAATGCACCAACTATATCTCACAATTTCTACTCCAATAAGCTTTTCCATCCTAACATTTTCATGATACAATTTGATCTTTCCCTGTTTTGTTATATTTTTTGCTGTTGTTGTTCGTGGAGAGTGTCCTATTTGGCTTTGTAATATTTTCATTAGGCCCTTTGAAACGACAAGCTTCTCCCTAAGGAAGAGAGGGCGATAATTAAAACTTCACTTCCAAGCATGTACATGCTCAAAACGAATGGTGTGGAAAAGCAATTGCCTTATTTGCATGAAACAACAAATGCAGGTTGATATAAAAAATAGTTAATTAATGAATGGCTACCATAACGAGATAAAAAAAAAAAAATGGTTTCTTTTAACTGAAATAATTCATTTACAGTTAAAGATGGTGGTTAAAATTTAATGAAATAAAACTTATACGCAACTCTGGTGATTACATAAACCCACATCTTAGCATATATTTCCTTTGTCTTTAATTTAGATAACAGCTAATGTTTAGTACAAGGGAGATAAATTAACTAAATTATCTTCCTGCACTGACAATACCAAGTGATAACGTGATTATTATGCCAATCGAGTGTTTAAATGAATAAAGGCTCATTCATCATCATTTCACCCCAAACAAGGCAATAAAGCCACTAAGATACAAGAGGTTACTAAGAGTAAAAGAAACTGAAAAGTTGGAAGGACAATAAAAGAACAGGATTGAAAAAGATGACAATTGTTGGATTTCAATTTTTGAAGATCATAATTGACAGGAAAGCAAAAAGCCAGAAGAGACAGGTGCAGAAGAAGAAACTATTAGCATAGAACTTACGGTTACATTAGTTAATATTCTTCATCAGTTTTGTTCACATCTCTTTTACTTGTTCGTCTCTTCCTATGAACCTGAGTATGTGACACTTCAGCACTACCAAAACCAGGGATTGAACTCACAACTGCTTGAGAACCCAATATGCTTTAACAATATTGTAATCCACTTAATTCATTTTGACATAAATTAACCTTTAATTATTTTTGTTTTTAGAAAATATAACATTACAAAAATTAATTTTATTAATTATTTAATTTTAAATTAATATTATGAACAGGAGCCCATTATTATATTACTTTTCTCTTGGACAAATATTTTGTTTGCTATACCCACAATGTTTCAGCTATTGTACCTTCCAGACTTCTTCAGATGTCAATTGTTAATTTGTTAGAATTTTTCTGATGAGGAATTTTAATTATTATCAGTATTACTGTGAAGAGCAGCATACTCATTTTGGTCATTATACTTAAAAATGTTTTGGCTGTCGCATTCTCCGGCCTTCTTCAGGTACTGTCTTCATACTTGGTAATCCTCTCAGGATTTCAAACTAAACCCTTTATTCAATCTGCAGAGTAGGTTGTTCTCATTCTTCTTTCCATGCTTAGGAGGCATAACTCTTAACAGTTAATACTCACTAACCTTATCCACGTTTGTGTCACTCGTCTGTCTCTTCCACTGAACTAGAGTGTGTGATGATTCATTACAACTGGACATTGAACTCACAACTGACAGGGAACACATTGTTTTAATCCACTTAGTGCATTAATTCTGGCATAAATCAACCTTTAAATAATTTTTTCAGAAAATATAATATTACAAAAATTAATTTTGTTAATTATTTAATTTTAAATTAATAAAATATTACATGTAGACATATACCGTTATTTTAGTTTCAAGGGAGTTTTTATCTTTATCATTTTTTTTTTACATGTAATAAAAATTATGATCGCAAATAGTCCAACAGCTGCATGATTAAATCCATTCAAATTAAGCAAAAGGAAATTTCAAGGTTAATATTCGATTTATTTATGAATAGCTGCACAAGTTGATCACAATCGTCTTAAGAAATTTTAGGCTCCAATTCAAATTTTTCACCATTTTTACAGGCTTGTGCATCCAATGTCACTCAAAACAGTGAAGGTTGGCAAAATGGATTTACTACACTGTTGGTGCAACAACAAAAAATATTATGCATCAATCCCCACATCTGAAATCATGTTACTGACATTGTCCTTGTTTAATACTGATAAATCGCTACAGTGTCCAAGTAATCCACCTATTCATTTTTATTCTTTTTAGTAAATGTTCACCTGATACAATGCCCAAGAGCCACTACTGAAGGAGGAGTTTTGCATGGACTTAAGAGGAGGAAATGCAGATTATGAAAATAAGTAGGATAGATTATGTTTGACCCAAGACTTGAAGAGGTTAAGATCCTAGCTATCCCTGGACACTACATAGACATCCTGTCAACCTCAGACTCTTCAAATGTCTTTTTTTTTTTTCACTAAATTTCTATCCAACATAAGGCTGAAGAGTCACTCAAGGTAAAGGGCTACTGAATGAGGTTGTTGTATAGACATCAGAGGAGGAAGTAAGTGCAAGTTAGGTTACAGAGGTTGACCATACACTTGAAATGATTGAGGAAGCATTCTCTTGGTAGTCTTATACACAGCAGAAGTTCTCATATATATATATATATATATATATATATATATATATATATATATATGTATGTATATGTATGTATGTATATGTATGTATGTGTATTTAGGCAGCAATCCTTCTTTTATGCACATTTCATTAAAAACGACTGACAAGGTGCTTTTATTTAGTTTTTTTATATAATTTCTCGTGCGATCTAATAACGTTTTTATATAATTTATCATCTGAAAAGAAAAACATTATTAGATCGCATGAGAAATTATATAAAAAACTAAATAAAAGCACCTTGTCAGTCGTTTTTAATGAAATCTGCATATATATATATATATATCTCCCTGCCAGGGGTAGATTATCTGACTGACACCAATTCAGCTGAGTTTCGAACATAAATGAGCTGTGATACAGTGAAACAGTGTCTGTGGATGACTATATATGTGTGTGTGTGTGTGTGTGTGTGTGTGTGTGTGGATGCAATTATCAACACTGCATGGTGATTGTCAGTTTCACACTAGAGACACTTGTGCCTTGTTGATTTCTATGTCCCCAAATTTATACCTGCAAATGCTCTCTGATAGCGAGAATACTCCCCAATTAAAATAAATCAGATTTTAATATATATATATATATATATATATATATATATATGGGAGAATATATTACTTAAAAGTACAAAACAGAATATTTTTTTTCACAATTTGTCATTGATTTATCGTATATATGGTATATATGAGACCCAAGAGCCACTCAAGGTAGAGGGTTACTGAATATGGTTGTTGGAAACGGGGGGGGGGAATTAATGTGCATATTATTTGAACGTGTAGTTTGATAATGGCTGACCCTAGACTTGGACTAATTAAGATTGTAATGATCGGGGAAGCATCCTCTTGGAAACCTATTCCAAAAAGTAACAGTTCTACTTGTCCTTGGAAATATAGTCCAGAGGTGAAGGAACATCAGTTAATAATTATGATATGATTTTTAAATTGAAAGTTTGGAGAAAAACCTGACCATTAGCACTTCGAAATTATCAAAAGCGCCGAGATGTTTAAAATCTACCATATGCATTTTATAAACTTCGAAAACTATACAAGAATTCATGAGAGGTTTGCCACGAACTCTCAGATGACCAAAAAAAAAATGAAAATATTTTTGATAGACTCCAATATCTCTAAGCTAGGGGTTCCAAAACGGTTTAGTCCAGCGACCACTTCATTCCTCAATGATGTCCAGGCATGTACAAAAAATATCAATAATAATTTGTTTTTATTTCACAGAAACAAGTCCTTTGCTTTTACTCACCTCATTATTGTTTCTTGGTAAGATTAATTTAAATTAACATTTTATTATACCTTTCTCACTTTCTGTTTCTCTTCTAGACGTGTTTGTTCAAATAATAATAATAATAATCATAATAAGCAAAAATTTCACTTTTTTTTCAATTCTTAATTTAACGGTTGGAAAAAATCCTTGCAAATTCTATGGCTGTTAAATACGCGCAAAATTTACATTAAATATTCAAGCTTAACTTTACCAAAATATTACAGTAGCAATCATAAGTATGATAAGATCAAGAACAAATAGAAAATGTTTGTCAAATATAACAAGATGAGATCTAAGGTGAAAGTATCTCTCCTTAAATTAAGAAGATCACATATTATACTAATGTTGGTTTTTTCACCCATGTGTATTGAGCATTTTAATACTAGTTTCCTGGTCTGATTCAATTCTGACCATTAAACTTACATGTATTTTATATATATATATATATATATATATATATATAGGCTCAGTGATTATTTAAGCTAATATTGCACGACTCTTCGGCAGAATTGAGTCACTGTGTGTTTATCTAAATCTAAAAATAAACACGCTAAAATTCACCTTCATCCCTGCCGTGCGCCGACGGCTTAATGGGAGAAGTTCCAACTGACGCAAATTCAGTCGGGTTTTGATCCTAGCTAGAGGCAACCGGACGTCTAGCCACACTGATGAGCTGTGAAACAGCGAAACAGTCAGTCTGTGGATGACAAATATATATATATATATATATAACTGAAATTGTTTACCAAGCACTCCACAATAACGTAGAAGCTTGTGCCGTGGCTCTAGATATCTCTAAAGTGTTTGATAGGGTCTGGCATGCCAGCCTCCTTCGTAAGATTAAGGGATACAGAATTTCAGGTCAATTATCTGACTTAATACGATCATTCCTGTCAAACTGTGTAATGAAGGTCGTGCTTAATAGATTCTCCTCCAGTTCCTTTCCCACGAACGCAGGTGTTACCCAAGCTAGAAGCAACCGGACGTCTAGCCACACTGATGAGCTGTGAAACAGGGAAACAGTCTGTCTGTGAATGACAAATATATATATATATATATATATATATATATATATATATATATATATATAATGAAATGGACAAAGTCCGACAATTATTTTAAGACATTTTTATGTTTATACATTCTTTTTATAGATACAAATATTTAAGTAAATGCTCTGTTTATAATAAACAGTACTAACCACATTTACTGACCTGAATGCCCGAGAAATTTTCATAGAAAATATTTGTCCTCTGGTAAATGTGGTTAATACTGTTTATTATAAACAAAGCATTTACTTAAATATTTGTATCTATAAAAAGAATGTATAAACATAAAAATGTCTTAATATATATATATATATATATATATATATTTGGTTGGTTGGTTTGTTTTACAACATATTAGCCTCAATGGGTTATTTAATGCCGACAAAATTTTTATTGCTAGTACTTTTTTTTTTTTTAAATGTGATGCTAGTCATATTTTTTCCTTTAAAAAAATCTATTGCTGGTAATAAATTTTTTCTTCAGAAATGTATTGCTGGTAATATTTTTACAAAGTATTTCTGCTATTAAAACCTATTTTTACACTTTCATAGTGTTTTGACCCCAGTTTGGGGGTCAGCTATTTGTCCAGAGTTGGGACCCTAACAGGTGCTACCACCCCGGGTCAGGGTGGACCTAGGAACACCAGCAATTAAAAGATGGTTCCACACTCCTCAAAACCTCCTGATCAGAGGCATTGCTGTTGGACATAGTTTATCGCCTTACCCAGGAGGCGGATGTAGTTTATTGTCACACCCAGGATGGAAATAGGAAATGTTTGTCAAATATAACATGATATCTAAGGTGAGAGTATCTCTCCTTAAATTTAGAAGATCACAAATTATACTAATGTTGGTTTAAAAGATGAATGTACATAATAAATGACTGACCAATGAAAATCAAACAATACAAAAGTAAAAATACCAGAATTTCTTTCTTCTATTTTTCCATATCTCATTCTCTGATGAAGCTTTAATAAAAAGTGAAACATTTAGATTGACAAACATTTCCTATTTGTTCTTTATTTTATCATTCTGTTGGACCCTGAGCCATATTTGATTCCAACATAAACCTGGCATCCCGCTCCCACCCCTACACCGTGGAAACTGTTAGATGTAGACATCTCTTCTACTCCAATAGCTTCATGTCTCGCACATCTCGCCTGTGGAACTCTCTTCCCTATTACTGTTTCCCTGACAAATACAATCTCCAACGGTTTAAGTGTAGCGTCAATCGACATTTCCAGTTGCCTTGATCTATCCACTTCCCTTCTCCACATCCTTTCATTTTTCATTCCTATCTGCTCTCGCTCCAAATCTTCTGTAACCCCCTTGCCTTGATTGACCCACTGTCTTTCTCTTTCTCCACATCCTCTCCTTTACCACTCATATCTGCTCTTCCTCCAACCCTTCTTTAAGCCCTTGCATGATAGTGGCCTCCAGCCTTGCTTGGGGTGATACACTTAAAAAAAAAAAAAAAAAAAAAATGCAGGCCATTACTTAAAGTAACAAAATTAAAAAGGTTTTCTATTTCACTGAAGCAGACATTAAACAAATAAAAGCATTAACACCCCCTTATTTTTTCCCCTTATTTTGTATGCTTTCTTTTTCTCAGTAAAACCAAACAATGTATGATATATTTTTTCCACCACCTTTCCTCACAATCAAAACGTGATGGTCCATTATTTATCTGAGGTAATGTCAGAGCCTAACGCATGTCCTAACTTACTAAGAGAAGAACAAGCATAGACAAATCTTCATAAATAATATGGGTAACAATAAATACATTAAAAATAAATTAATATATGGTTTTGTTTAATGGGAAGGATATATTTGATGAGCTGCAGCAAGGGCATTGATATTTGATTGGAAATTGCAGAGTTTTTTAGTCCTAAGTCACCACACTCTTCCATATTTAGTCTGTTCCACTGCTGAATTGCATTTACATGGTTAAAACCAATTTAAACCATTTACAAATTTGGGAATACAATTAAAAATGGCTCAACTGTTGTACTAAGTTTGGGTTATTTAATATTTGTATTTACTTTTCTTCAATAGACACAGAGGCTTTTTTGATTTTGAACAATGATTTGGCTTCAAGATCCACACAAATAGCAAAGAATTTATCTTGTGAGATTCAATGTCTATATTTTCTATTTCAAAATCAAATTCTGTAACAATCCATAGTCAGGTACATGTATTTTATCAAAAGGTCATCAAAAAAGTACTTGAAAGTCTGTCCATCTTCTTAATTGCTTGTTTACTTTTTTTTTTGTTTTTAATCAATTCACCCAAGGCAAGGTGATAATGCCACTAAGATATAAGTGCATACTGCAATTGAAAGAGAATGAAAAAACTTTAGAAGGAACCAGAAACCCAATCCTAAACAGGAAACAAGGGATAAACCCCTACTCCTGTTTCAAACTCCAGTGCATGACCTAGCGATAGGTTAATCTATCTACTCCTATTAAATAATTAGAATTACATTTTATCGTTAAAAGCAACTTCAACCATTTATGAATTTGGGAATGCAAGTAAAATTGGCTCAACTGCTGCATTAAATTTGGAGTATTCAGTATTCACATTTACTTTCCTCCAATAGTCATTGAGACTTTTTATTTTTGAGCAATGATTTAGCATCAAGACCCACATGTGTATCCCATCCTGGGTATGGCGATAAACTACATCTGCCTCTTGGGTAAGACGATACACTACGCCCAACAGCAAGGCCTCTGATCAGGAGGTTTTGATGAGTGTGGAACCATCTTTTAATTGCTGGTGTTCCCAGGTCCACCCTAACCCGGGGTGGTAGCACCTGTTAGGGTCCCAGCTATGGGCAAATAGTTAACACCCAAACTTGTGTAAAAATAGGTTTTAATACCAGAAATACTTTGTAATAAAAAAAAAATTATTTCCATTAATAATTTTTGAAGGAAAAATTATCAGCAATACTTAAAAAAAAAATACCAGCAATACAAAATTATACATTCTTTGAAAAAAATATGACCAGATATAGATTTCATCGAGGAAAAATATTCCAAGAAATAGATTTTTGAAGAAAAACATTACCAGCAATATAAATTTTGTCAGCATTAAGTAACCTATTGAGGTTGATATGCTGTAAAACAAAACAAACTAATCTAAACCAAAGAATATGTATTCTATTCATACGAATCTATCCTAAAAATGTTGTCAGCATTAAATAACCCATGGAGGTGTTGATATGCCATAAAACAAAACAAGCCAAACCACATGTGTATCAAAGAGTTTGCTTATGAGATTCAGAGTCTGTATATTCTATTTTAAAGTCAGGTACTTAAAAACACCCTTTTGACCCCTTCATTGACCTCTTGGGGTCAATATTGACCACTTTGAGGACCCTGTTCTCAGATGTTCATTTGATAAGACCTAAGTGCATCAAGATTTTTTTTTTTAAATTAATCTTTCAGTGAATTAAAAATATGATTGACAAAAAAAGTCTTTTTTTAAAGTTAATCCTTGAGATATATGAAGATCTCTCAAAAGTACAAATAGAGTTCCTAAAACATTTTGTTTATCATTTTAACAATTCCATTCACTGAAAAGTTTTTATAATTTTGGTACTCTGGCACTACATTCGCACCAAACCTCTAAATTCTACATCTTTCTCTTCGCCACAAAATGCTTCCTCTTCATTCTTGCAAATTGTATTCATACATTCAATTTCACACCTGAAATCTCTTTCAACCAACCAGGTCGAAAGGAAGAAAAAAAACGTCCTCAATGTCTTTATCAATGAATCATAAAAAGAAACTACCTGATAAAATGTAGTAAACAATGAAACCAATGCCAATATGACCAAAGAATTCCTCTTTCCTAATAGCTCTTTTATGTATGAAGAGACGTTTTCGTGATAGTTTCCACAAATAAATTTTCTACTGTTCAATGGGAGCTTTATTTTAGTGTCTTCATGATTCTATGGCCATTGTTAACAATTTCCAAATTGTATTTTGTATCTATTGTTATTTGATCTGCTTCGTAAGATAGAAGAGGATAAATTGAGTCTTATATTCAAGTTTTAAAAAGTTTTTGGAGATAAGTGTGCTTGCATAAAAGACATTCAAATAAAAGTAGAAAACTTTATACTAAATAAATGAAACGGATAATTTCGAAAAATTTAGGTGTATCAAATATAATTTCATTTTTTACAATCATTAAAGTCAAAGATTATTCCACAAACACATCTAAAGATCATCTACAAATACATTATTATTGACTTCTCACTGGACTTATATATATATATATATATATATTTTAACAGTGCAACCACTGAATACTTTTTTCATATAGCTCATGTATAATGCGACCCCAGTTTCTCAGCAATACTGGTAGACGTACCATAGTCAAATATTGAAGTACTGGGCATCATACTGGAAATATTTTATAGCAAATAGTCTTTAGTCTTTTTTGTACAAAACTACCCCAAAATGGTGAGAAAACCATTTAACATAAGATATCTGATATAAAGATTTAGATACCATACTTTTGTTTTTGTGCATGCCTGACCAAGTAGTATACGGTCACTAAAAATGTATTAATTTTAACCCCTCCAGAAAAAAAACTACCTGCATATAGTGCAACCAGTCACTGAAAATGCATGATTTTTAATCTATTAAAAAAATATTACCTGTATATAGTGTGACCCCCTATTTTTGCATTAAAAAAAATGATCATAAAATCTTACACTATACTCAAGAATATGCAATAAAACTGTTCCCAGTTTATTTAATATTCTGTTTTTATTTAAAGGTGGACAGGTGAATTTGACCATTTCTTTTAAAGAATCCCAACAGAATAAAAGCCTTCTCAGTTTTATTCAATAAATAACCTGTTTTTATTTAAAAGACGGACAAGTAAATTTGACTATTTAATTCACTTTGTCCTAATATTTCTTAAGCAAAAAAAAAACAAACAAATAAAGTTGAGAAATGGAAAATCAGATTGAGTTGAATCAAAAGTATATGCACTGTTGTGCATGAATGCGACTGAAGAGTCAATATTCAATTGGGAATCTGTTTATTCAACTTGGATTGCTAATTTCCTTTGCTCGGTGCAGCAACCTTAGAAATAAATCTGGAAGAAATCATTGTCCATTGTCTGTGAGAGACAATAGCTGACTGTCAGCTCCGTTGTGTTTGGCAGACATTGCAACATACCACACACCCCATACACCCACCACTAATCTGTGGCAAGAGAGTAACCCGGAACATGCAGGGCGTCTTTGTAAACTATTCTACACATACTAACAAACATAGATGGCTTCATGCATGTAAACACACATCTGAAGGCATTTATAAGCTGAAATATACTTTCCCCAAGAATATTCTTCCATGTACTCATTAGTTGAGAGTGCAAACAACGTTAGACTGGAATATGTGGCTGTTCAGTTGCAATTACACAGAAGGTGAATACACACATTTACAAAATACCAAACCAATATTAAGTCAAACAGAGATTTGTATTTGTATACAGGGTTGAGATAATAAACTATCTACAGGATGCAATGAGTAAATTGTCGACAGTTTATATTTTTAATTTTGCGTATGTTTATGTGTTTTTGATTTTGTCGACAACAGAGTATAGTAGAGTCAGTTGGGCACCATCTGTGAGTAAAAGAGCACCATGATGCAATTCACTCTGCCAGAAATTTGTAAACGGCATGCTGTACTGCTTAGCATTCACACCAGAAGCTCCAATACAAAAATTTCAGAGTAAGTGTCAATCTGAGAACAGTGCACAGGATTTGGAAAGAGTTGGACGATATATTTAGTCAACATCATGGTGTTTGGAGTGATCACTAGTGATGTTGTACTTTTATTCATCTCTCCGCAGGGTTTCAGACTCAACACAGAAGCCTAAATCAAGTGCTTTGAGGAGGTAGTACTGCTCTGGGTCAAGAGGGTGGCTGCTAGAAGACCATATGTCTGGACACGGGACTCTGCACTATGTCACACAAGCAGGAAAATCTAGTTTATGACTGTTAGACAATTTCTGCGACCACATCACCACTTACATCTGGCCCCCTAACTACCCAAACTGCAACCCCCTTGATTATTGTGTGTGGGGCACAGTTGAACAAGAGACCAAAAGAACTCCTTGTCACACCAAAGATGAAACAGAGCAAAGGATTATGGCAGCATCCAGCAACTTAAACAAGGAGACTGTCCAGAAGAATTGCAGGAGATTCCAAAGTTGCTGTAGTTGAAGCCAATGGCGATTTTATTGAATTTTAATCTTTAGTATTTCAAGATATTTGGGGTAATTTTGGTAAATATATCTGTTAAAATGAAATGTCAGTGTTATTTTCATTTTGCTTAATTCACACCATTTATCCATCACAACCTGTATTTCAGCAAAAATACTCACTTTTATATCTGTTCATCATACTTAATATGTGTTAAAAAAGTATAAATTTCTAATTTTTGATAATTTTATTTTCATTCCATTTCATAACATTTTCAATACGCAAGAATGCGTCTTGTTGGCCCCCATCACCTCAATTTCTTTCAATGGAATTTCATAAAAAAAACAAAAGTTTATTGCCAAAATATCAATAGTTTAGCTGAGCTTAAAGAACACATTCAGTTAGCAGTGCAGGAGATAACTCCTGAAATGTTTCAAAATAAGTTTCGCAATACTAAAAATAGATTTGAAATTTGCAGGGATAAATTTTCAATGAAGATTTGACATAAGATTTCTAAATCTATTTGTTTTGTATCATAATTACTGTATATTTCTGTATATAAGACAAACTTTAAATCCCCAGAAACCACCCTTAAAAATTGAGGGGGGATTGTCTTATACTACAATTCTAATAAAGAAACCTTAAATTCTGATTGATATTTGACAGTAACCTCAGTGTCGGTGCATATGTGAAAAGATTCACATTATCAAATAAACTGTTAATAAAAGTAATAAAATCATTTGTACCTTATATATTACTGGCATAACTTTATAATAAATTGCCTATTCAAAGAAAAATTCCATTTCAATAAAATGAACTTGTATCCATGCAAGTTCAGCTGATGAAATGTAAACATCGAGTTATAATTGCAAATAAAAAAATATTGAAAGTGGAATGTATTTTTCACTCTCGCATGGTCATGTGTGACGTCACGAGCTGCAATGCGATTTTCGCTTCCGTATCTCGTGTATACAAGTTTGTCGTTACTTTGAAATTTTTCATGCAGCAAGGGTTTACTTTAAATAAATAGACAAAAATTGTCTATATTATTTAATGAAAAATTGCTGCCTAAATATACACATATATATATATATATATATATATAAAATGGAAGAATGATGAGATTGAATAAAGTGTAATTCAAACGTTTGTAACATTTAAATTAAAAGAGAGCTCAATACAGTGTAGGGCAATATTATTTATTTTAGAATATTACACCGAAAGCACGTAAAAATCGCTACACAACTGCAGTTGCGTTTCAATGCATAACAATGCATCTCATCAGGCGATTGTAAATTACTGGCAAGTGAACAATTTTAGATTTAAATGCAAAATACAACTCTTTATGAACAAAAGGAAAAATGGAGTTATAAGGTTTGTGAGCTTTACTCTGATCAACCAATCAAATATAATCTAGGTTAAACTTAAACTAAGCAAAGAAGCAAAAATTAAAATATGTACAGATGTATTGGTATTTGGTTGCTATTTTTAACATTTTATATAGATAGTGAATTCCCAGCAACACTCACATACTCACCACAGAACACAAAAAAGGCCAACAGGAAAAGAAATGTCATATGGTTCAACCCACTGTACAGCAAAAACGTAAAAACAAACATAGGAAAAGTATCCTTCAAACTTTTACACAAACACTTCCTGGAATCAAGCACCCTACACAAAATATTCAACAAAAACACAGTAAAAAATCAGCTACAGTTGCACCGAGAACATGGCACAAATAATAAAAAAGCACAACTGGAAAATTATTAACAAAACACACGAACAAATTAAACCCACGTGCAACTGCAGAATAAAAAAACGAATGTCCCTTAAACGGTAATTGTTTACAAAACAACGTAATCTACCAAGCCACTACAAAATCACCAGATAATGAAGAAAAAGTATACATAGGAGTAACTGAAGGACCCTGGAAACAAAGAAATTATGTACACAAAACATCTTTCACAAATAGTAAATATGCGAACAGCACAATGCTTTCTAAGTATATCTGGGAAATAAAAAACAAAACACACACACACCACACCAAAAATATCTTGGAAAATAAGGAAAAAATCATCAGCCTACAAAAACCTATCAAAAACTTGCAAACTTTGCTTGGAGGAAAAAATAGCTATCATTACCTTCCCAGACCAAAATAAATTATTAAATAAAAGATCCGAGCTAATCTCAAAATGCAGACATGAAAAATTTTTACTACGTAACTTAAAAATCAACAACGGAAAAAATAAATAAATACATAAACAAACAAAATGACAATAAAATAAGCAAAATAAATTAATCCAAACAAATTACCAAATCACATCTGTTAAAATAGGCGAAAGGGAATAAAAAATAAGGAAAAAAATCAATAAATAGAGTAAATAATAAACAAATTAGCAAATTATTATGACCAAAATAGTAGACTATAAAAGATCAAAAGAAAAAAATCGGACTAAAAATAGCTATAACTGTTATATAACGATAAAAAAATGAATAAAAAAAAATATACTGCGTTACTTAAAAATCGAAAACCAAAAAGAGAAAATATACAGTGTAATAAATAAATAATTGACCTAAATACATCCAAATATATAAATAAACTAACAACTGATACCGATAAACTAGACATTTAGAAAAAAACAAATAAAGATAATATATCCAAATAAACAAATTAAAAACTGTTCCCGCCAAAATAATAGTCAGAACAAATCACAACAATCAATCCCAAAATTCAACAAATAGCTTTATCTTCCCAAACAAAAACAAAACTATTAAATAAGCTATATAAACAAACTTTTATTACATTAATAAAAACACCGATCAAAATAAAAATAATAAATAAATAAATAAATAAATATATAAGATTAAAAATAAAAATAAATAAAAACAGGCAAAATAATTTGACCCAAATAAATAAACAAATAACCGACTTCCGGTAAAATAGCCGCCATATTAGACTACCCACAATAAGCTATATAAACAAATTTTTACTACGTTAATAAAAACACCGATCAAAATAAAAAATAAAATAAATATAAAGGTTAAAAAACAAAAATAAATAAAAACAAGCAAAATAATTTGACACAAATAAACAAATAAACGACTTCCGGTAAAATATCTGCCAAAATAGACTACCCTCAATGCACCACTGACCCCTATATATAAATAGCCGAGAAAAATAACAGCACTCGTGGCCCGACGATTGCATCTAGCATGAAACAGACTGTCGCCTCTAAGTGTTGACTTCTATGTTCACTTTTATATTTACACACGCTCTATCTCTGATATTGCGAGATATTTATTATTATCCCATAAATATAGCACACTTTAAGACTATATTTCTTCACACACTATAAATATATATATATATATATTATATTATATTATATATATATATATATATATATATATATAGTAAAATTTGGATTTGGTCCTGAGAATTGATATGGAGAATAAGGACTTGCACCCAGCTCTTCCATCACATACATTTTACTGGAAAGAAGATTTTAAGGATATATGTTTTGTACCATTAATGAATATTCTGTGCACTGTTGATGTTCCTACAACAACAAATGGTACAGTTTATTATTTGTCCAAGATGGATAAATTATCTTTGCAAAAAATTATATCCAAAACAATTTAGCCTATATGCACAACAAAATTTAGTGTATAGTGTAGTTTAAAGTGTAATCTTTTAAAGACTCTTTGTATATTCATTTTTATTATGATTTTCTCCTGAAGGAAACAAAATTCAAATATTTGTTTCATGAAAATAATTTTGAAAAATTATTTAAAAAATAAAAATTTAAGAAAGTAATGAAAGCATTTCCTTCAACCATATAAATATGTTAAGTGCCAACTACAAATATTATTTTTTAAAGATTCACATTTATCTTATGACTTTTTTGTGAATGAAAAAAATTAAATGTTTTTTTCATGAAAATAATTAACCAAAATAAAATACAGAAAGAATTTCTTTTAACTTCATTTGTTAAGTACCATTTACAAATTTTCTATGCACTGTTGATTATCAGACATGAGGCAATGTTTACCACTTTTTAAAGACAATCTATCCGTACAAAAAGTAATATCTGCAAAATATATTTAATTTTTTTTTTAAATTAATAAAAACAATCTTATTGAATAGTTTAAGAAGTTACTTAGCACAATATCAACATTTTAGAGCATTAGGATGATTGTCTTTAATAATAGTCTTTCTCGGAAATCCTGTACATACATAGGAAAAAACTCTAAACTTGGCAGGGTTATATCTTCTAAAGTAGACATAAAACCCTCACAAAAGTTTTTGGTGAACTTGAGCAGGCATTGTAGATGTTAACCAAAAAATATTATGAAAATTGAAGAGGACATATTTTCGATAGACTGCCTGTAAGCTACATAGGTGAAAAGTTGTTGATTTTGATGCCATTTATTTGGGTGAGTAAAATAAAATTTTCTATCAAGTGTAGGCTTAAACTAGTTAAATATTTGGATTCTACAGTTATTTGCCCCACATACCAAATTTCAGAAATATTGAAGGCATGGAAGTATTTTTCTTTAATTTTTAAAAAAATATTGAAATTCGGCTACGTTGCGCTGGCTTAATTTAGAGCCAAAATAGGACAATTATACACCCCCCCCTTAAAATTGGAACGGTAAAGTCTAGCACAAAATAATTTGTCCCACTTTCCTAGCTCATGAAGAGGAACATTTGTGCCAAATTTCAAGTAATTCGGAGTCGGTGGGTGCAGATTTCAACTTTTGCTGGTGTTTTGACATGGAATGACCCATATATATATATATATATATATGTGTGTACACACACACATTCATTCTTCCTGTGTTGCATAGGGCCTACATGGCATGCACACATGATGGCCAGATACACTGGTCAGACTGCACACATACATACGTGTGTGTGTGTGTGTGTATGCTGATTCATGTGCATGCCAACGGGGACACACACGCACAAACAATACACAAAAATGGAAATGGATTTGACAGTCTGAAGGGTAATGTAGGGATAGGAATATATATATATATATATATATATATATAAGTGACCGGATGATTGCATTTAGCATGAAACAGTCTGTCACTTCTGACTGTTGACTTCAATGTTCATATTTTATCCATAAATATATATAACAGGAATATGCATGTGGATAGTAAACATTAATATCTCTATGCCTCCACTGATATGTGTGTGTGTGTGTGTGTAAAGGGTTGTGAAAGAGAAATTCTCTTGTAGATAAGCAGAAAAATAGATAGATTTTCCCATGCCTTACTGAACTCCCAGTTATTTCTCA
>OZ038493.1:74922215-74924715 GCA_964036315.1 Acanthosepion esculentum | reverse complement strand
AAAGAAGAAATAAACAAATACAAAATGTCGGCAAAATAAAAATAAAATGTGTAAAATGCAAAAACTTGGGATGGGTCCAAAATGTCACAATATTGCAATCACGCTTCTTTTTTTTTATTCTCCATAGCTTAGATTTAAAACACATCCTATAGCAGATTCATGTTGCTCCCAGAATCAATAATAGGAAAATATAAAAAAGATCTTAGCCTAAATCCCACAAAACAATTATATATAACACAATGGGTCAAATGTGTTGGTTGCCCACCGTAATATGAGTGACCATAATTTTCACATAAAAAAAACTACACTGATCAAAGGAAAAACCAATTCACTACAACATAAATGTCTACAGAGTGCCTTGATCGCAAGATCATCTACAGTAAATTTGCGCCCTGGCTCTTACTGCAGAAATTGCAAGACAATTTTCTTTTTCTTTAAAAATATCTTTTTTTGTTGAAGTTTTGGCACATTATCATCACATGTCACTGAATGTGATTTATTTCTAATTTACTCATTTGAAAATGAAAACATTTCTCCTTTAGAGAAAAAATTCTGATGAACGTTTCCCGTTTGAAAAGCAAAAGACATTTACACATTTGATCTTCCTTAGTGAAAATCACCAAGGGTTCATAATGCCAACATTAGTTTCCCCGAAATTTTACAAAATTCAAGAAACATTGTACTTAATCATTGTTTATGTATGTGGTTATGTATGAGAGAGTGTGTGAGTGAACAAGTGAGAACGAAAGAAAAAACTTTAATGAATGATATTTTCCTTATGAAATTAACCATGTCATTCAGAAAGACCAAATGGGCCACATGTGGCCCAAAGGCTGTAGTTGTCCAAGACTTAAAGAGGCTAAGATAATAGTGATTGGGGAAGCATCTTGAGGGTTTTCACAAACTAAAAATTCTGGGCAGTGGTTCCCAAACAGTTTGGCACACCTAATTGGTGATGAAGATAGCAGGTGAGGTAGAATCATTGAAAGACAATAAAAGATTTAGAAACAGTTTCAAAAAATTTCATATGCCAAAAATAAATATTCAAAATTTAAAATATTATTATGGATTACTTTTAAGTGTATGCATGAATCCCAGTATAGATAGTTATAAATAATTATTGACAGATTTTATCATTGTGATATTTTTGCATTATATCAAGTATTAAAAATATAACTAGGGGTCCACAAATTAGAGGAGAGAGTTATTAATGATAATATTCTGACTTGAATCCATGGCCATCTCCTTTTAATCCTATCTCTGTTTTTTTTTTTTTTATATGTACTTTTTATAACATAAAATTTCATAAGGCACAAGCAAATTTCCATTCCAAAAATGCAGTCCAGAGAGAAAAAAGTTTGCGAACCACTGATTCTGGGGGAAATCCCAAGTGGAACTTTCTCCTTACTAATGGTATATGAATGCAATGCAGGTAAGTTGACTATGTGTACGTGACAAGCTGGGTTCTAGCTGTGAAAGTCTGAACTGGTCGAACTAAGGAATGTATCTCATCTGAACATTAGCCATGAAAGTAGCAATAGGGTAGTGAGAGGCTTGTGAAGGTTTGTCGGTGTGGAAAGGGACTGTAGGGTAGAAAAGAATTCTTCCGCCACAAGGCCATCTAAATGCCCTTGACCTCTGTCAAGGCCATAAAATGAGGAGTGTGAAGCTACACCCTAGAAAAACCCTTTAAGAAAATAAATATTAAAAAAACCCTTTCAAAAATAAATAAATATAAAAAAAACCTTTGAGGCCTATATCAATGATAGGTTCCCCTGTGTCAGTGATCCCAACAATGAGGACACTGATTTTCCATCTGGGGTAAGGCATACTAGTTGATTGTTTTCTATGACTTATCAACTGTTTGCAGGTTATTTAAAGCCAGGAAATATTTTTAGATTTTAAGAATTTTGATTTTTTATTTTCTTTTCAGATAATAATTGTTTAATGATATGCATTTAATTTCATATTTGATTTGAGGAAATTAAAAAAAAAATTTTCTAAAGAAGCAGGGAAATTGAATAAAACCTCTCCATCATCTTCAAAAGAATCATGACCCTCTCGTTTTTTGTCTACTGGGAATTCTTGGCCGAGCCTATACGCTCAGATACCCAACAATAAACTTGGCCTTGTGTCACATCCAAATGTGTGGGGCGATTAGTGAATATCATCACACTCATTTTTATTTTACTGATAAAATTTCATAAGCTTTGCTAATTTCTACAATTTTTTTTTCAGTCACTGGATCATACTTTCTGTCTGGGTGATATCTGAGGGGGCCAATTTTTTGAATGCACTTCATTTTACATCCAAAATCTCAAAGATCTTTACACTGTGAAAATTTGCAATAATGTCCAAACAAGAGACCCACGTTGTTTACAGTGCATGTTTGATAAAAAAAACCTTTATATTCTAATGCAGTGTTGATGTTTGATTTCTAAGCCTACATATTTTTATTTTATTGTTCAAACATTATTTATCTGAATAGATGCTCTGTTTA
>OZ038493.1:74854715-74914715 GCA_964036315.1 Acanthosepion esculentum | reverse complement strand
TTTTCAATTCTTTTTTTCACTGCACTTTGAACTGTCATAGCTGAAACTCCTCTCTCACATGCCAAACATCTTATGGTTTGAGTTGGATCTTTTCTAATAATCTCTTTAGCCCAAAGTTGAAATGATGATCTCTCTTGCTGTTGTGACTTCCTGATCCATTTTTTTCTCTCCTGTTCCCTCTTTTTTAAACTTATTCAGTGTTCTCTTGATAGTTCTTGAATGGGCTTTGAAGATGAAAGCCAGAGTATGAATGTTGGTCCCATTACTGAAGGCCTGAATGACCTTTTTCCTCTCACTCTTGCTCAATTGAGAAGACCGTGAGGCCAACACAAAATGATTTTAACCCGTTCTGTTTCTAGCTGAAGAACTCAAAGTGTTTTTCAGGGATTCTTACAACAAATGGTGCCAAGTTGGCTAAACGTGCTATCTGAAAACCTGGGAAAAAAAAAAGTAAACTCAACTTAGTTTAGTGTATTTTTTAGATATTAAGCATTTTGTGGCATGGACAATTATGCTGTAGCATGATTTGGATAATTTTGGTATTACATCCAGTGTGTGTGTGTGTGTATATATATATATATATATATATATAATAGAAATTATTAGGAGGATTTGATAATTATATTTAAGTAATTCATCAAGTCTGAAACCTCAACAGAATGCAGAAAGCACTGGACAACCGTTTCATTCACCATGCAACATGTGAGCGAGCAGCGCTATATTGAGTCTGATTTGCTATCTCTTTGTCACCAAGGCCCGTTGGAACAGTTGGTATGATGTTTGCTTGACAACCGAACTGTCAGGGTTTCAATTCTCGGTAGTGGATGCGCACTGCTGATGAGTCCCAAATATAGGACGAAACGGCCGTCCAGTGCTTTCTGCATTTTGTTGAGGTTTCAGACTTGATGAATTACTTAAATGTATATATATATATATATATTTTTAAGTAATTCATATATATATATATATATATATATTTAAGTAATTCATATATATATATATATATATATATATATTTAAGTAATTCATATATATATATATATATATATATATATATATATATATATATATATATATATTTAAGTAATTCATATATATATATATATATATATATATATTTAAGTAATTCATATATATATATATATATATATATATATATATATATTTAAGTAATTCATATATATATATATATATATATATATATATATATATATATATAAGTAATTCATATATATATATATATATATATATATATATATATATATATATTTAAGTAATTCATATATATATATACATACATACATACATACATACATACACACTAGTTGAATTACACTTGCCTTGCTGTGTGTCATCCTGATTTTAAATAATTGTTATAATTTATGGAGAAAAAGGATGCATTTCAGTATTACTCAATGATCTTGCCGATGTGACCTCCATCTTCTGACCTTTGCTTCTATATTTTGGATAGGAGTCATTCCCTTGTTTAAATTTAAATTTAGTTTAAATCAAAGAGAACAAAAATTTCAGTGTGTGTGTGTGTGTGTGTATAATGGTTGGTAAGCTCGTCTTGCTAGAACAATTATGACTGAGTAGAGAGTTCGATCCTCACTGGGTGCCCCCATGTTTTGGGCCTTATACCACATCTAAGCTACAGCTTAGAAAATCACTATGTATATGTTCAAATAAAAATATATCTGTAAAAACACAAGACAAAGTTAAACTAACAAATATTTATAAGTATTCATAAAAATTAAAAATTCTCAAATAGCTAACAACATTTTTTACTTCTATTTATAAATACTTGTTGAAAAATAAAATCCTTACATTTGCCTTGATAAAGTCCATCAGAGGACAAAACAGATCAGAGAAGAAATGTTTTCCCTTTGTTTTAGTGTGTGTATATATATATATATATATATATATATATATAAAATTAAGAAACCCATGGTAATATTTTATTTTGCGAAACCAATATTTCTGTTTTGTTTCATTAGACCAAATAGTTTCAACAATAAATGGATTTAAAATTTTACCAGGCATAAAACTATATATTTAAACAGAAATTATGTTTTAAAATATAGATTCAAAAATGGTGGGGAAGAGAAAAAAAGAAAGGAGAAGAAACAGAGAAATGTCTGTCTAGTCAGATATAGGGGAAAGGGCGTAAGATAGAATTTGAAACAATAGTGGCGGAGAGTCAACAGGTAGACCTCTTTTTCATCAGATATGGGAAGTGAAGTAGAGATAGTATCTTCAAAGGGGAACAGATGAAATAGAGCAAAAGGAAAAGAAAGGAAAGAGGAAGAAAGCAAGAGAAAGAAAAGGAAAATTTAAGAGAAGATTCGGAAGTGGTCATCTTCGGTGTTTAAAATTGAATATATTTGAAATTTTTTTTTTAACTTGTTATTTATACCCATATATATATATATATATATATATATATATATATATATATATAGATAGATAGATAGACAGACAGACAGATCATATCAATTAGTATTCATTGTGATCCTTTCAAATGTACGGAATCATTTTTTTTTGTTAAATTTAGAAAATCAAGTAAGAAAAATACCAAAATTTTCTTTCAAATAGGTTTCATTTTCCCCAAGTACTTTCAATCTCATCTGTAATTTGAAATCCATTAACTTCATAAGCAGTAAAAAAACCCAAAAAAAAAAACCGTTTTTTGGGGTTTTTTTTTTTAAGTGTATCACCCCAAGCAAGGCTGGAGGCCACTATCACGCAAGGGGTTAAAGAAGGGTTGGAGGAAGAGCAGATAGGAGTGGCAAGGGAGGGGATGTGGAGAAAGAGAAAGACAGTGGGTCGATCAAGGCAAGGGATTTACAGAAGATTTGGAGCGAGAGCAGATAGGAATGAAAAATGAAAGGATGTGGAGAAGGGAAGTGGATAGATCAAGGCAACTGGAGATGTCGATTGACGCTACACTTAAACCGTTGGAGATTGTATTTGTCAGGGAAACAGTAATAGGGTAGGGAGTTCCATAGGCGAGATGTGCGAGACATGAAGCTATTGGAGTAGAAGAGACGTCTACATCTAACAGTTTCCACGGTGTAGGGGTGGGAGCGGGATGCCAGCCTCATGGGGCGTTTAAATTCACGAGGCCTGGGGACAAGCGAAAGCAGCTCCTCAGAGCAATTACCGTGAAAGTACTTGTAAAAAAGGCAGAGCGAGGCAACATCGCGTCTGTGAGAGAGCGACTGCAGACGAGATGACAGATCAGGGCAAATCACGTTGCCTATCCGTCTCTGGATCTTATCAAGAACCCTGAGGCAAACAGCAGGGGCCCCAGACCATATATGGCAGCAATACTCCATGCAAGGGCGAATGGTCGATTTATAGACTTGGAGGATTGATTCCGGGGAGAAAAATTTCCTGGCTCGGCACAGGGAGCCAACTTTCCTTGCGGTGGCTGATGCAACTGACTCGATGTATTTGTTCCATCTCAGATCAGCAGACAGCGTGAGACCGAGCAGCCGCAGAGAGGAGCTCTCGAGAAGTTGGTCTTCAGAAATTCTAATGGTATGCAGGGGTGGATCCTTGTGGTGGTTAATAGAGAGCAGTTTTGTTTTAGAGGCGTTAAAGTTAACCATCCATTTCACGCCCCAGTTCACAGAAACACATATACATACTCACAGACAACTTAACCGCAAGAAGATCGTCTCTTAGATGAGATTGAAAGTACTATTACACCAGAGCCTGTAGGTAAATGCTGACAGCTTTATATCAAAGCCTTGTAGGTAAACACTGGTAGTTTGATACCAAAGTCTACAGGTAAACACTGGTGAATTATACACATGCATTTACTTGTTTCAAAGGTAGGTAAATATCGGTCATTTATATTGGAGTCCATAAGCATTTAGATACTAAGTGCTCCTTGCCATATACATGCCACTGTTTTCAGATTTGCCAAAAAAAAAAAAAAATAGAAAAATGAAAGGGGTGGGATGAATCAGATATAAAATGAGATGGAATTACTATCGCAACAAGAGAAATTAAACTCAGGGTATGGGTATCTTCCCCACGTCTGTCTATGATACGTACTTAAATACATTATTTGTCTTTTGTCTTCTTTTTTTTTTTAGGCTGGGTGGGGGAAACAAGTGTCTTTGCTTTTGAAGTTTTCCAAGTGTGCATTCTCTTAAGCAAAGCACCATTTTATTTTTTTATCTTTAAATAATGATTGGCAGTCGAAGGAGTTAGGATACTTTCAAATATTCTGTATCAGAATTCACTGAGAGAGCCAAATACAAACAGGAAAGCCAGCCTGTTTAGAATTCTCTATAAAAGGGCCAAAACAAGTGCCACTTCAAAAGATAATGGATATAAAAAATGTAGATGGGCAAGCAGAGCAAAAAAGAGAGATGTAGATACAGGTATATACAGTTGGATAAGCAAATATACAGCATGTATATCGATATGCACTTTTAGAGTTGTTTTTTTTTATATATGAAGACTGTATCTTATACATTTCAAAGTCTACCATGCAATGAATATTTTGCAGCCACATCTGGTCTTGGGCTTCTGCTATGTATTTTCAGATCTTTCATAAAATCCAAAGACAAAATCATTTTCCCAGCATCATAATCAAGCTTCTCTGTAACTTTTCTGTAAATACTGTCATGGTAACTGTTCAGATTAACTTTATTCTATGGTACATAGACTTTATGAATTTAAGTGCAGTACTAGATTGGTGGCAAGGTCTCATCATTTTACAGTTGAAATGGCTAGATGTAACCGTAAGTTCTATGCTAACAGTTTATTCTCTCGCATAAGATTCACTTATTGGCGTCTCGGCTTCAGTCACTTTCCTACCACCATAATGTAGCTTTCCTCTGCCTTTCCTTTAAATAATTTCATGCTAATTCTTCTTTTCACTATGGTACATAGACTTTATGAATTTAAGTGTAGTACTAGATTGGTGGCAAGGTCTCATCATTTTACACTTGGAATGGCTAGATGTAACCGTAAGTTCTATGCTAACACTTTCTTCTCTCGCACTTCTCTCTTGTGGAACTCTTACAGCCTCTTGCTTTTCAGTCAACTTTGATCTTCCAAAATTTAAATGCAATGTCATTCATTATCTTTCGTCATCTTAATTTCAGTTTTTTTTTTTTATTGTTCTCTTTCAATGTTTAAGCTTTTGTCATATTCATTGCCACTCAGTAACCCATTGCATCTTAGTGGCTTTATTGCCTTCCTTGGGATGAAATGATTAAAAAGAAAGTTAATAAATGGGTGTGTACATAATATGCTCAACAGACAGATCTGGATTGTGGCCATGATGACAATCGATTATTAAAACCAACAAAACTTGGAGAAAGGTTTTTGTGAAAGATAAAAAGATTTTGCAAGCAAGTATATTCAGTAGTAAAAATATACAAGCAAAAGCAATGGCGTGATTGCACAAATGAGCCAATTAGACGTTTGTTGTTTTTTTAGCCCTTCACTGATCTTCAACTCAATGTTTTTTGTACATTAGAGGAAGAAAATCAAAATTGTGCTGATTACATATTTCTCACACAATAGAGCCAAGCAGACATTTTGTGAGTTTTGATATCCTTGAACGATTTGTAGCTCAATTATGGGGCTGTATTAACGTCATTTGTACTTAAGAGGAAGATTAGAATAAAACTTTCACACTTCTAATTAAAAAATATGGGGTTTAGGTCAAGAAATCCTCGTCCACATAGAAGGGGCAAAATTATCAAAAAGTGTTAGTTTTGCATTTGACCCTTTTTTTAATTAGATTTTCAGTATGAAAAAAGAGATTCAACACACCCAGAATAATAGGAACAGAAGTCTAGATCATTATTTTCTGATAAATACAGGGAAAGTTATGATGAAAACTGATATTTAGTGCTTGGTGTATGGTGCCAATGTTCAATGAAAGGAGTACGTTTTAAATATATTCCCAAATTTTCGTTTTGCAGGTTTAAATTGTTTTAATATTTGGGAATTTGCACCAGAAATTTAAAAAAATTTTTATTACGCATATTTTTTGTTAGAGTTATTTGATGCTTAGGTATTAGAGACAAAAAAAACAAAAACAGGCAAAATATATCTAAAAAACTTAATTTGACTGAATTTTTCATTTTATGGCCTCAAAATCCACTTGATGAAGTCCATTTTTGAAAATGAATGTCAAGTTTGTTGCAGGGTGTGGTTGTTTTTCCAGTAAATATTTAATGGCTCATGGTATGTTTGTTGTAATCCATCAAGTTAAACTTGTTTGTCATAAAGGCTATATATATATATATATATATATATTATATATATATATATAGATAACTCATGTAAGTCAATTTAAACTCAGTGGGTGAAAAAATCTGGATAGCACAATTTTCAAACAAATTGGTATCCAAGGAAAAAATTAAAAAAAAAAAAAAAAAAAGAAAAGAAATAAGAACCTCCGAACAGAGTGAAAGAAATCGTCCAATACCTTAAATTTCTGGTACAAAGGAACCCCCCCACACAGACCAGCTAGTAATAAGTTAAAACGAAGAGTGCTCAATAGACTAAGTAGAGAAAAGGTAAAATAAATAAATCCTAATGAGTCAGGTACTACCTACCTAGGTTTCACCACATGGGATTCATCAGGGTGAATTTTTTTTTTTAAGCTTATCACCCCAAGTAAGGCTGGAAGCCACTAGCATGCAAGGGGTTACAAAAGGTTTGGAGGAAGAGCAGATAGGAGTGGTAAAGGAGAGGATGTGGAGGAAGACAGTGGGTCGATCAAGGCAAGGGGGTTACAGAAGATTTGGAGCGAAAGCAGATAGGAATGAAAGGTGAAAGGATGTGGAGAAGGGAAGTGGATAGATCAAGGCAACTGGAGATGTCGATTGACATTACACTTAAATAGTTGGAGATTATATTTGTCAGGGAAACAGGAATAAGGAAGGGAGTTCCACAGGCGAGATGTGCGAGACATGAAGCTATTGGAGTAGAAGAGACGTCTACATCTAACAGTTTTCAACGGTGAAGAGGTGGGAACGGGATGCCAGCCTCGTAGGACGTTTAAATTCATGAGGCCTGGGAACCAGCGAAAGCAGCTCATCGGAGCAATTACCGTGAAAGTATTTGTAAAAGACAGAGCGAGGCAGAGTTTATTAAAATGTATATAATAAAAATGAATAACAATAAAAAAAATGTTTTTTAAATTCATTTTCCCATGATGCAAATAATAAAAGTAACTGGAAAGGGACTCTAATCACATGCACGATTTTATGACCCCACTTCCAAAAAGGACACAATGATTTTATGCCTCTCACTTCCAAAAAGAACACAATCTTTCACATTCTACTTTTTAACATCATTGTTGAGACATGTTTTGGTAGCCTTACTCATGACATAAGTGAATTGGTCATAAAATATTAAACAGTACAGCAGTACAGAAACAAAAACAATCTGACGAGAAAGATTCACATCTAGAAAAAGAATCCACCTACCAAAAACACTTGATCACATATTTTTTATCTGGGTATCAAGTTTAGCAAATGCAGCTAGAGTTTTGTTATAATCTGCATCAGTTATCCTGTAAATGGGGGGACTTTCCACTAATAGGTGGGCGTGAACCTATAATTCCCAGGGTCTTCTTAAAAAAAAAACAGAAAAGGATACTTCTTGTGAATATATCCACTTATCTGACCTAATACAAATTCGTTTTTATGTGCTTTTACCTTCAAGTCACAACTTTCTATCCTTTTAAGATCTAAGTAATGTTTGTTCTTTTGCTACCCCACAAGTCCCTGAACTGCCATCCATTTACACAAGCTTGGTAGATAGGTTACTGTTTCCTTTTTGCCCCTCTTGCTTTTAATAAGTCTTCTGTATATCAAATTTTCCAAGCCTTCTTTCTTCATTATGCATACCAGAAATTTAAACACTCTTGTTCTGACTAAGTACACATGATTTTTTTCTTAGAACCTCCAATATATAATAATGTGCTGTAAGCTGATGGAAAAACATTAAATTATTTCATTTACCATAAAAGGAAAAGGAAAAATAGATTGTTTAATTTTCTTGATGTGCTGTCTTGACTAAATACAAAAGAAAATATACTATTTTACTTACCTTGTAGGTGTGATGACCAAAGCAAAAATTCCATAGGGATCTTCAGAAAGAAGTTGCAGAATTGGCAAAGCAAAAGCTGCAGTTTTTCCACTGCCAGTTTTGGCACTGGCCAAGCAGTCATTACCTAAAAAAAGAAAAAAAAGAACGGTGAATAAAACCTCCAGTTTCTCCTTAAGAGGACATGAAATCAAAATATACAAAGAAATTGCCAACATCTTTAAAAAAAATAATCTTCAGGTACAAGTTCAGGGCCAGGATTACCAATTAGGTACCCATTTTGAGTAATGACAGCTAATAGAAATCAGAATTGGAAGAACTTCAAACCCACATAGAAAAATGAGTTGACCAAAATGTTGTGTTGTCTCTGGGTCCCCATGCTACTACATAAAATGTTATCAATGAAAAGGACCATTTCTTTTTCCTTATTTGTTTTCTTAGGCAAGAATGGTGGCAGCTTGGATTCTAAGAGCCAATGGGAGGAATGACATCACAGGAATACATGTCTCATATTGGCTTAGTGTCTCTCCGCAGGTGGTTTAGCTGGCCATTAACCTGGGTGTGAGAGGTGTGTATCAATGCTTCAGAATTCTTGCAGCCCTCTGTTGAATTTACAGTTTTGAAATGATAACCAAAATGCAGACAAAGGCAATCTATCACTGTCAGAATAGAATGAAGAGAGGGGAGGGCGAATGGGAGGGTAGAGAGAGGGGAAAGCAAGATAGAGAGGGGGGAGAGGAGAGAGGGAGGGGGAGAGGAGAGAGGGAGGGGGGAGATGAGAGAGGGAGGGGGGAGATGAGAGAGGGAGGGGGGAGATGAGAGAGGGAGGGGGGAGATGAGAGAGGGAGGGGGGAGATGAGAGAGGGAGGGGGGAGATGAGAGAGGGAGGGGGGAGATGAGAGAGGGAGGGGGAGAGGAGAGAGGGAGGGGGAGAGGAGAGAGGGAGGGGGAGAGGAGAGAGGGAGGGGGAGAGGAGAGAGGGAGGGGGAGAGGAGAGAGGGAGGGGGAGAGGAGAGAGGGAGGGGGAGAGGAGAGAGGGAGGGGGAGAGGAGAGAGGGAGGGGAGAGGAGAGAGGGAGGGGAGAGGAGAAAGGATAGAGAGGGGGAAGGAGAATAGGGGAGAGAGGGAAATAGGAAGAGAGAGAGAGGAAAGGATAGGGAGGGAAAGGAAGAGGAAGAGAGAGCGGACATCAAGGTCAACTCAACTCCAAGTGGCAATAATTTGTTTCCTGCTTGAATGCAATCTTGTGACCTGAAGAATGTGTTCAAGTATGAAACAGACTATCGCCACTCTGTATTGATCATAGTATCCACTTGTATTTATACATAATGTATCCCAGATATTAAGCACCTTTACCCATGAATATAACATGCAATAACAAATAGGAAACGTATATCAATCTAACATGTTCCACTTTTATTAAAGTTTCATCAAAGATTGAGAGAAAACAGACAAAAAAAACTGATATTTTTGTTTATGTTTGGGTCAGTTCTCATTGGTCAGATATATGTCATGTGTATTAAAACTGTAGATAATTCTATGTGCATGGAGGTTTGTGAAGATTCTTGTATGTCTAAGTGGGCAATGGATTGGAATGGGTATTTGTAATTGTGAGCATGTGTCTGACTAGTTGGGGTTTTATCTTCACCTTTGTGCAGTCAGCCAGCACAGTGGCTCTAATTTATGACTCACCTCTTTAAGAATGCATTCTTGGTATTAGATATAAGTTAGATTCTTTAAGAATGGATTCAAAGAAAGATGGCAATGTAATGTTTTAGGCATATATTTATAGTTGATAATAATGTTATTACTAAACTTATTACATACCCCAAGATACAAACCTATTAGACATCATAATGAAATTAAGTGTTGAAACTCGTACATGAATTTGAAATAAACGATTATCTACCTTTCCTCAATATGTTATTAATATGCAACAATGAAAAATAAATTGTGAGACCATAAATTTGTACGTCTTTTTGTGGTGAAAAAAAAAAAAAAAAAAATTGATTTTTTAATTCTTGTAAAAATCAGAAAATAGTTGGATTTTGATCAAACTTTCAGAAGTTATTTTAAATGTTTCTTTTTATAAAATCTTCATTAAATTTTACAACTGTTAACCCCCACCACCACTGACTCATTTAATTTTAAATTGTGAGAAAATCTTTCTTGTAAGGTTTAATGTTTATATTAGTTTTAAAGACAAGTCCGCTAAAAATTTAAATCGAGTATTTTTTTGGTCGAACAGGACACACGGTAATAGAAAATCTGCTCTGAATTATAAAATAAAAAAATACAACAAAACTAAGACTTTATTTAATTAGGAAAGTTTTTAATTGCTTTTATGAATAAAATATATTATGGACAATATTATCTCAAAAAAAATTTTTTTTAATTTCCAATGAATAATGAGTTTTTACAAGAACTGGTTTCATTTATCTTTTTTAATTTCAATTAGAATAATTTATAAGCTTTTCAAGCTTGAGATTCTGTATTAATTTGTAGAGGTCAAGTGATATCGTTATTAAATAATAACTAAATTTACTAATCATACATGGAAAAGCTTACTACAATTCAGCAACCCCCAGTACTTTAAAAAGAACTTTGAATTATTTTTGAGCATCTATAAATGAGAAGATTTTTGTAAATTTGGACGGCCACACACATTATCAGAAGATGTGAGTGGCAGCAAATTTAAAATTTATTGGTAGTTTTCTTAAATTTCTTCAACAAGCAATCTAAAATTCAATAAAATATTAGAATGTTTAAAATATTTTAAAATAGTATTTTTGGATAGTTAGAAATAAAAATATCATTAAAAAAAAAAAAAAAAAAAAAAAAAAAAGAGTAAGAAAGAAAGTGTTCACATTCTATCCATCATGTAATCTTATTGCAATTCTCATTCATTCATTCTCTCTCTCTCTCACACACATAAATTAACCAATCATCAAGCTGTGGATAAATGCATCAAGACTTCATTAAAACACTCATTTCTGCATTAAAAAATTATTTTCAGTGATATTTTAAACTAAAAGTAATATATGTTTCAATACAGATTAATTAAACTTTTCAATCAATTTTTCTCAAATAAAGGTTCTGGAAAGTATATATTACTTTTCACAAAGATTTTTAATAAAGAGAATTATGTTGTGTTGACAGATTTGTCAATATGGACGATTTTATCAAGTTCGCTAATAATCAGAAGAAAAATCATTTCAATCTATTTAATTTGGGAATTATTAAATTCAACAAATTAGTTACGAATTAAAGCTAAAATAAAAGCACCAAGAAGATTTTTCATTTAGTAAAATGCATTTTAAACGTATGGTATCACTTTTACATATATGTATTTAAAATGGCTAGCTTCTTATGTTTGAGTAATTGATCTATTAAAGGTGAATAGCTCTGTTGCAGATGCCATGTTCAAAGCCCACCTGTGATCCATACTGCAACTATGCTGAGTGGATAAGAGTTATACTTTCCAAGAGGGGGCACATAATCTGACGTGATCAACAGTTGAAGAAGGCCAGGCCTCTCAAACCCTCAGTCACAGTGATTTGTGACTTTGTGCTAACACAACTAATGATGATTTCTAAAAAAAAAATTTCATCTATCCAATTCCATACACCCGAGTTTCAGGCACTTCTCAATGGTGTTGCATGTTGGTTTGGTTTGGTTTGGTTTGTTTTACGGCATATCAATCACAAGGGGTTATTTAATGCCAACAAAATTTTTTTTTTTTTCAAAAATGTATAGCTGGTAATATTTTTTTTTTAAATGTATAGTTTGGTTTGTTTTGTTTAGTGGCATATTAACCTCAATGGGTTATTTAATGCTGACAAGATTTTTATTTCCAGCAACATGTTCTTTTTTTCAAATATTTATTGCTGATACTAATTCTTTTTTAAGTATTTCTGGTATTAAAATCTATTTTTACACTTTCACAATGTTTTGAGTTAGGTTGTGGGGTCAACTATTTGCCCATAGCTGGGACCCTAACAGGTGCTACCACAACAAGTCAGGGTGAACCTGGGAACACCAGCAATTAAGAGGTGGTCCCATGCTCCTCAAAACCTCCTGATCAGAAGCCATGCTGCTGGACGTAGTTTATCGTCTTACCCAGGACACAGATGTAGTTTATTATCATACCCAGGATGGGTGTTGCATATTGGGATTGCAGGCCGGTATTATCCAGGATTAACCTTCCTGAAAAATCAACTGTGGTGAGATTTGAACCCAGGTTTCATGGTTGAAATACTAACATTGTAACAAACATATTATCCTTCACTAGTAGCACAACTCAGAGCTTCATGCACAGCACAATCTTCAGGTGCTGAGTAAAGACTGACTGTCACATAATTTAAATTTTAATAAAAATATCTGGTTGGTGTAGTCAAATATTTATACAGGAATTACAGTTTATTACATATATATATATATATATATATATATATTTGGCATCTAAAATAAAAAATAAACGGGAATTATATATGTTCGTCCACTCTTCAGGAGGTACCAGCAATGTCCATGCACACACACACACACACACACACACAGGACACTCCCATCATTTTCAACATATAGGGGTTAGAACCAACAGCCAGACTACCCAAACATATCATTTAATTATAGTGGTGAAGGCTTGTGCAGAAGCAACCACACTTTTTGGACGAACCAATTATAGAGAACTGGTACACAGTATGCTACAAGGTCACCATACAACCCTCCAGTTTTTTGAATTCATATTTGTTGTTCTCCTAGACTAGTTGTGACCGAAGGCTGAAACCAGTCTGTCCTGCTATTTACCCATAGCGGGGGGAGGGGCTGAGACGAGATGGATTCATACTTTTTCCAAGGGTATTACTATATGAGTGAATGTAATGAATTTGAGTGTACTTCAAACTCAGCTCTCTGATTCCTCAATTGGAGCTGCAATCCATAACTTCATTGTACATTATATATATATATATATATATATATATATATATATATATATATATATAGTGTATTGGGGCAGCAGATCATTATTCAAACATATTGTTAAATAGCAAAGACAATGAATGTCTATTGTGTTTGGTCATGAGCCATTCTAAGCTTCGTATAGTTGCTTTAATTTTGGGAGAAGATAAAGAGAAAAATTGTCCATATAACCACTCTGGAGGTGGCTGATGTGAGCACAAACTTTAGATCAAGGAACAACATAATAAAAAAATATAAAAGTTTGTCTTTATTTTTTCCCAAAATTAAAGCAACTATATGAAGCTTAGAATGGCTCATGATCAAAAATTAGACATTTGTTGTAAGTGAACATTGAAGACAACAATCAGAGAGAACAGGCTGTTTCATGCTAGACGTAATTGTCAGACTTGCGGCCTGACGATTACATCTAGCATGAAACAGCCTGTCGCCTCCGAGTGTTGACTTCATTGTTCACTTTTATATTTGCATACGCTCCATCTCTGATATTGAGCACTTCATCCCATAAATATAGCACACTTTAAAACTATATTTCTGCATATATATATATATATATATATATATATATATATATATATATATATATATATATATATATATATATATAAAAAGGTAATTTTTGGATTTATTTGTTTATTTTATATACACACAAACACACATACCTCCTGAGAATGAGTAAATTGAATTTATTAAGAGAACTAAACACATTTTTTTTTATTTTTTTTTTTTTTACCTGAAATACAATTTGGCACTACTTTTAACCAGAGACATATTTCTTGGATATTTTACAGCTATATAATCAGACATTCCTGCCATTACACCAACATCTGCATCATTCAAAAGATTTCTGTATTCAACTTTTGAAGCCAATTACCAGATTTGTCATCAAGTGACACAGACTAGTGGCACATGAAAAATATCGAACATTGCAATGGGCACATTTCCGCACTTGTCACATGCTTTGTGAGTTAGGCAAAATATGAAACGTCTAAGCATTTTATTGAAGCCCATAATTCTCCTGCCCGTGTGGACACTGTCCTCTGGGTCTTGAGGGAATTACTTCATCTTCGCTCTTCGTTTCACTGTCCGATTCTACTTGTCAGTAACGCTACAGAATTAGCTCCTGATAGTCACTAATTCTGATAGCTCTTCGGTAAATAGCCAAGTATTTATTTTTATAGCATTTTTCTAAGCTTCTCAAGCAGAAATCAAATTAAATCAGAGAAAAAGCAATTATTTTTTTTTGTTTTTTTTATTCTTTTTCGGTGCGGAGAAGAGGGAAGAAGAGAATTAAAAAAGAAAAAATATTACAATTGCAGCGAGAATGTCTTTTTTTTATTTTTGCGTCTGTGTGTGTGTTGTTTATGGTGTATATTTTCCCATAAGACATATTGAAATATTTGATATTAATAATCCTGCTTGGTAAGCCATCTTTTAAGAACAGTAATGAAGTTCAATACCTGCCTACAGCAGAGGGAACAAAAACTTGGAGAGTTGAGTTACTAAAGTGAAATAACTGAAACTGAGATATCGAGAAAAGGCATGGAACATGAAAGTGACCAGTGAATAAACGTGTTGGTTGAAGTAATTGAATCAAAGAGTCATGAGTTCAATACTTGGCCACAGCAGAGGGAACAAAATCTTGGAGAGTTGAGTCACTAAAGGGAAATAACTGATACTGGGATATAAAATAGGCATGGTACATGGAATTAGAACAATCTACCTCTGCGGACTAAAAAAGAGTTTGAAATTCCAACATATATCACCTGAAGAAGGCTGGAGTAGACATATTCACATAATGGTAACTTACATTATTTACATTATTCAGACTGTTATCCTCATCTTCATTGCCATATTCACAACATTTCAGGCGTTGTATGCTCCAGCCTTCAAGTGATTGGAATTTCAAACCAAACCCTTTATTTTGTCTACTGGGGGTAAATTGTTCTAGTACCGTGTGCTATGCCTCTTCCGAGTGTCTCACTTATTCCCCTTTAACACAACTCTCCAAGTTTGGTTCACCACTGCTGTGGCCTGGTATTGAACTCAATTGCTTGGGTCTAGTTACTGAATCTAACCAACGTCTTTATCCACTGGCCCATGTGTCCTTGACACATGGGCCAGTGGATAAAGATGGTGGATGAAATAAAGGGTTCAGTTCAGATGAAATAAAGGATTTGATTTGAAATTCCAATCACCTGAAGAAAGCCGGAGTGTACAACGGCCGAAACAACGAAGATGAGGATAAGTCTGAATAATGTAAATAATGTGATTAATCATAATACCTCATCTCAGAGATATAGACAGATAATGAATATGGTAATAAAAATGAAGACAATAGTCCAAATAATGTAAATAGTTAAAATACCGCATCTCAAAAATATAATAAAAGGAAATGATTACAAGAAAAATAGTTTCAAAAGTTTGTTTGATCAAAATTATTTCACATAGTCCTGATGCACAGTTTCGGACTAATTATTGCTTAGTTGATTTTAACCTTTTTTGCAGTCATCTAATGTTAATATCAACTGCTTTTGGGGTTGTTTTTCATTCTTATACACAATCCTGTAAGCATTTGCTTGGTTTGGGTATAGGTAAATAGTGTTTGTTCGCATGTGAACTTATAAATATTTACCCTTTTTTTTTTCTTTTTTAAGCTCAAGCAAGGCAGGAATGACACTAGCATGCAAAGGGTTACAGAGAGTGAGAGTAAGAGTAAAGAGGGGTGTTTGAGGAAAGGATAAAGAGAATGACGGGGATCAGGATCAAAGCATCAGTAGATGTCGATTGACATTACATTTGAATATTTGAAGATTATAGTTATCAGGGAAGCAAGTAGGAGGAAGGGAGTTCCCATCTCTGTCCCATAATGATTGTTCCATTTATGTACATATTTCATAGACTAAATGGAACAATCATTATGGGACAGAGGTAGAATAATATAGAAGAATGGCTACTTTAATAATCAGATTAAATTCAAAGAGGAGAGGAAACATTTTTTTATACATTTCACCCCAAGAAAGGCGGGAGTGCCACTAGCACGCAAGGGGTTACAGAGAGTGAGAGCAAGAGTAAAGAGGGGTGTTTGAGGGAAGGATATAGAGAAGGATGGGGATAGAGATCAAGGAATCAGAAGATGTCAATTGACATTACATTTGAACATTTAAAGATTATAACTAACAGGGAAGCAAGTAGGAGGAAAAAATTTTCGCTGTTGGAAAGTGTGAGAGAAAAAGCTGTTTCGACAGTAAAAAAATGGGACTGAGATTCCAAACTAGTATCAGTATTAAATTCATGCAGTTGGGGTAGCAGTGAAAGTAGCTTGTCCGAGCAGCTGCTATGAAAACATTTGTAGAAAAGACAGAGGGAAGCAAGGCCATGCCGGTGAGAAAGTGACTGTAGACGAGATGCCAGATCAGGACCTATCACATTGCATATCCGTCTCTTGATTTTGTCGAGGAGCTCAAGATGAACAGCAGGGGCACCAGACCACATATGGCAACAGTATTCAATGCAAAAACGACTGGAAGATTTGAAGGATGGACTCAAGCAAGAAAAACCTTCTGGCACAGCACAGAGAACAATCTTTCTTTGCAGTAGATGAAGCTATTGATTCAATGTAGTTGTTCCACTTCAAGTCAGTGGACAGCATGTGACCAAGCAGAGAGATGCTCTCATGGAGTTGGGCATCAGCCATGCAGATAGGAGACAGGGAGGATTCTCTGGTATATGTAAATATTGGTATCTGTCTATATTTCTGAGATGAGGCATTACATACACTATTTACATTATTCGGACTATTGTCCTCATCTTTGTCGCCATATTTATTACAACGTTTCGGCCATTGTATGCTCCGGCCTTCTTCAGGTGGTTGAAATGTCGAACTGAACCCTTTATTTCACTCACTTGGGTAGGCTGTTCTAGTTCCACGTGCCATGTTTAATGGATATCAGTTATCTCCTGTTAATTCACTGCCTTAAGGAATCAGCACATATGCTAGGCCACAAAAACTCCTGAGCCGACCAAGCATAGAAATGAATATAATATGGGAACCAGTAATAAGGAGTGCCAGAGAAAAGTGATAACAATAACAAAAAAAAAAAAAAATTGCAATATGAGCTCTGGAAAAAATGGTTATTGAGACATTAGGTTTATAATACCCAGAAATTCATACACAGATGTCCTCAAGTACACATGGCATGGTGGATAAAGGCGTTGGTTAGATCCAGTGACAGGACCCAAAGAGTGTGAGTTCAATACAAGGTTAAAGCAGTGGAGAACTTGGAAAAGAGAATTAACAGGAGATAACTGATAACTGATATCAATTAAACGTTGAACCAGAACAGTCTACCCCAGTGAGCGAAATAAAGGGTTTAGTTTGACATTCCATCCACCTGAAGCCGAAACGTTGTAATAAATATGATGACAAAGATGAGGACAATAGGCCAAATAATGTAAATATTGGTTTATATTCGAGTCTACTGTACATACTCAAGTATAGTGCAAATTCTTATGACCAGTTTTTTATGCAGGTAATTTTTTTTTTTTTTTGAAGTGCAATATGCATTTTCGGTGACTGGTTGCACTATACAGAAGTAATTTTTTTTTTCTGGAGGGTTCTCCAGCTAATGATATCTAATGACCCTGACCTTCTCTCCTGGGAGACAGATTGCTGGATCTATATGCCTCCTGATATTTAAATAGTTCATTTTGCACCAAAGAGCCAAAAGGCTTAAGAAATAACAGAACAAAAGCTGTAGACAGGTGCCATAAACAGTTGGCATCATGAGAGTTTCAACTGGGGCATCTCTGAAAGATATCAAAGATGGTTCAATCGAAATATGATGAGTGATTATATTTGGTTCCAACAAGAAACCAGCTCAAAACACAAGATACTAGGTTTTTGGGGGTTTTTTTTTTGGTTTTTTTTTAAGCGTTTCACCCCAAGCAAGGCGGGAAGCCACTATCACGCAAGGGGTTACAGAGAGTTGCAGCGAGAGCAAAGAGGCGTGATAGAGGAAAGGATGAAGAGACGGATAGGGATAGGTCAAGACATCTGGAGACATCGATTGACATTACATTTGAATAGTTGGAGATTATAGCTATCAGGGAAACAGGAAAAGGGGAGGGAGTTCTGTAGACAAAAGGTGCGAGACATGAAGCTATTGAAGTAGAAGAGACGGCTATATTTAACAGTTTCAACAGTGAAAGGGTGAGAGCGAGATGCCAGCCTAGTAGAACGCTTAAATTCACGAGGTCTGGGAACCAGAGAAAGCAGCTCATTGGAGCAGTTACCATGAAAGTATAATTTATCTTTTATATTCAGTTTTTCCAGCATTGTCTAATTTTCCTTGCACACACACACACACACACACACACACACATACATACATACATACATACATAGAGTTCACCCCAAGCAAGGCAGTAAAGCTACTAAGACACATGAGGTTATTGGGTGTGAAAAAAACTAGAAAACAGAAACATTACTAAGGAGGAAGCTGGAAGAGAGTTCCACAAGTGAGAAGTGCCAGAAAAGAAACTTAACACAGAAATTACGGTTACATCTAGCCAAGTCGACTATAAATTGATGGCATTTCACCGCCACTTTAGTACTGTGCTTAAATTCAAAAGGTCTAGGTACCCTGATGAAGAGCTCAATGGAACAATTACCAAGAAGAAGAAAAACAACCAGAATAGGCTGCATTAGAGGTAGTTTTTTTCCAATACTGCAAGTTGCAATAAACTCAAAACATTTACAATAAGAACTAGAGTCAGGGTAATAGAGAGCCTTATCAAATCGAGACTTTCGTTTGAATGTCATACATGATGCCAAACTCATTCAAAATCAGATTAATTAAACTGTCAGTTGTATACAAATGCTTTCCCAGATCAATCAGTAAAAATGGTTTCAAGCAAATGAACACTGTAGGTCATGGTGAGGACCATCCTTCTTCAAACATCATGGACTGGCACATAACAAAGAACCGTACTAAATAACTGACACCACATCACTTGAGAACTTTCAACAGTAGCAACAACTAAAATGGATAGCACATGAAAGGCGGAAAATAATGACAATCAAGATAACATTTCACGCTGCTTCAAACAAAATGCTAGATAGTTTGGTTTGGTTTATTTTGTTTTACGGCATATCAGCCGACAAAATTTTTTATTGCTGGTAATATTTTGTTTTGTCAAAAATCTGTTTCTGGTAATATTTTTCCTTCAAAATTGTATTGCTGGTAATAATTTTTTTTCAAAAAAGTATTGCTGGTAATAGTTAACTATTTGCCCATAGATGGGCCCCTAACAGATGCTACCACCCCAGGTCAAGGTGGACCTTGGAACACCAGCAATTACGAGGTGAAAGAGTTATCAGGACGACAGTAGATAGCGATTGACATTGCATTTAAATTTTTGCAGATTAAAGTTGACTGGAAAGCATGGAACTGGAAGGGAGTTCCACAAACGAGAAGTTCAAGAAAAAGAAACTGTTAGCATTGAATTTACAGTTATATCTAGCCAACCCAACTGTAAATTGATGAGATCTCGATAACAGTCTAGTCAGTCAGTTGTGTGCCATGCGTGATACACACTTAGACAATCATGTATCTTTCGATACATGACTAACAAGGTAGATTTCTTCCTGCAATAGGTTGCCATTTCTTTCCAGACCAGTTGCTATCCAAGGCTATAGAACCCGGTCAATCCTGCTTTTTACCCGTAGCTGGAGGGAGAAAAAGAGGATTCATACAAGGTTATTAGCACAGGTGAATGTAATGGATTCGACTGGAATTCAAACTTAGCTTTCCAATTCCTCAATCCGAGCCGCTATCGATTGTTCCACCATGTCTAGTACTGCGCTTAAATTCCTAAAGTCTCGGTACCATAGTGAAGAGCTCGTCCAGACAATTACAGTTACTTTTTCTTCAAATGTCTAACAATAAATCCCACTGGATTTATTTAAACTTTTAAGGTGAGATGATTCAAAAAAAGCTACCAGAATATAGTATCAGCAGATGCCATCTTAACAACATGGCACTTCACTGATGCCGTAGCGGTGATGCTAGATTCAAAATGAAAACTGAAAGAAACATTAGACACGATAGTTGATGAAAGTAAGAAGAAAAGATCCAATATTAAAGTGTAATGCATCGTTGTTAATAAAAGGGATAGCCCAAAGTCCGAGTTATGCAATAGAGGTGTCAAAATCAACGAAGCACAGAAATTCAACTATCAGAGCCACAGGCAGAAACTCAAAGATACATAAAAAGGATTCGTTTGGAAGATATGACAGCATATCAACCCTTGGGTTATTTAATGTTAAAACCTGATATTTTTAATTATTTTTATTATAGAGCCTGCAGGTAATTGTGTTTTTTTTTTATTTATTTATTCATTTCACTCCAAGCAAGGCAAAAAAGCCACTAAGACACAAGTGGGTGCTGAAAGTGATATAATCTGAGAAAATTACATTAAATAGAAAGGACAATAAAAGAACTGGAATTAAGGTGACAGATGATAGCAATTGACATTGCATTTAATTTTTTTTTAAATTTTAGGCATTGGGGGCCTAGGCCCAAAAGGGATGGTTTAAGTCGGGTGGGAGAGAGACATGGTTGAGGGTAAAAGGGCCTTAGAGTCAAAAAAGCAAGCACTGATTGAGTGGGGAGCCTTAGAGCTGAAAGGGCAGATGTATGGGAGGATGCTGAGGGCCAAAAATGCAGACAAGGGTCTAGGAGGGGCTGAGAGCTTAAAAGGAAGAGATGGTTCTGGGAGGTACTGGTAGTCTACACGTATCCACCTAGAAAACACATTAACACTATATAAAATTGAAGAAACAAGATATTTGTTCTTTTTATTTTATTGATCATCAATTCAACTTAAAGTGCCCAGTTAAAGTGAATTAGGTCAGGAAATCTACCCAACAAACGTGATACGAATCAGAATAACACAGTCAATAAATTTTAACCATAAAAATTTTCCGAGTCAAAATAGTTCCACCTCTAAAATAAAAGATTTCTATTTTGAAAAGCAGTATAAATGCTAACCAATTCAAGCAATGAATAACAATTTCTCGTAATTTTTTCCCAAGATAAACTGAATTGAAGTCTAATTTGGCAGAAATTATCTTCCGGAAACATTTGATACCTGGTAATTGTGAACAATGACAGGAAAATTAGCATTGAAACAAGATTATAGCTTCTAACAATATAATCAGAAAAGTATCAAGCCAATTAAATAAAATCACCATCAGAAAATTTAACCCACTATATTTTCTGTCCTTCCATCGGTCAGATAGCGTTCAGTTATCCAAATAGTGAATTTAAATTGCGAGGCTTAATTCCATACACTGTTCTTTTTGGTTTTTTATTAGCATCAAGTAATTTTAGCTGAGCCTGGTTATGCTTTGCAAGTTCTCAAGTTTGAACCTTATTTCATTCTTGAAATATAATCTGGAATAGAACTAGAAATTTCAGTTATTTGCCTTACATTGGGAGGAGTAACATTGAGTGTTTTTTTTTTGTTTTTTTTTTTTTTTTTAGATGCAGTAAGAATAAATTCAAATTTCAAAGTGCAAAGAGCAAGGGTTCCCAAACTATTTTTGGCCATGCCCCACCTAAGCATCTCTAAAATCCTGATGCCCCTACATCGCATGACATAATTTTTATTATTCGAAAAGTGAACTCGTATTCACATGGAGGAAGCATAAGAAGACATTAACTTAACGTTCCTTAGGAACTTGAGACAACATATATGCAATAGAATCACCATTTAAGTTTAGAATATTTATAAAAATATTGTGTTACTAATGTGTGTGTGTGTGTATATATATATATATATATATATATATATATATGCACACACACATATATGCACACACACACATACATACATGCACACACACACACATACATACATACATACATGCACACACACACACATACACACACATATATGCACATACACACACATATATGCACATACACACACATATATGCACACACACACGTATACATATGTATATTAAAATAATAAGTTATTTTTTTTAAAAAAACAGTGCCCGATACAAACAGTAGAGCAAAATATTATAATTATTTTCTTTTAAAAACATGATTCCATCACAACACAGTAAATTTACATGTTTCAAAACTGAAACTAAATTTATAAATTTAATTATAAAAAATCAACTTAAAATCCATAGTGTCATTCCTAACATCGTTTGACAATGGAACGAGACTATGAATTTTAAGTTTAATTTTTATAATTAAATTTATAAATTAGTTTCAATTTTGAAACATGGAAATTTTCTGTGCCGCAATGGAATCGTATTTTTGAAAGATAATTATAAAATATATATATATATTATGAAATGGACAAAGTCAGACAATTATTTAAAGACATTTTTATGTTTAACATTCTTTTTATAGATACAAGTATTTAAGTAAATGCTCTGTTTTTATAATAAACAGTATTAAATGACATTTACCGGCCTGAATTCAAGCCGGTAAATGTTATTTAATACTGTTTATTATAAACAGAGCATTTACTTAAATACTTGTAACTATAAAAATAATGTTAAACATAAACATCTTTATATATATATATATATATATATATATATATATGTGTGTGTGTGTGTGTGTGTGAGAGAGAGAGAGTTGTAGATCAGATATGGATAGGAATCCAACAATAAAATAAAAAAAGCATCTCAATCTAACATGTTTATCTTTTATTCAAGCTTCGTCAGAGATCAAGATAGAAATGAAAAAGTAAAGAGACACAGAGTATTGGTATGTTATAATCTACTGCATTAATACACATGACATGTATCTTACCAATAAGAACTAAACAAAAATAGCCATGAACAAATTAAAAACATTCCAAGTCAGATCAAGAATCCTGAAATGCTGGATTCCCACGTCTTCATGTATATCAGTACTTACATAATTACACATATACATACATACACAATTATTAATGCATCCCATAGACTTACAAAACTCACTTTAAATAACTCATTCTTAAAGTGTTCGACTTTGGGAATCATGGGTTTATTGCAATAAAAATTACTGTACTTTCTGGCTTACAAGATGCTGTGGCTTGTAAGATGCATCCTAATATGGAAAGAAATTTCTAAGAAAAAAAAAAAAGTCATTCTCAGACTACACATTCACCATGTGTCCCTCACATACTGGCGCCACGTATTGTTTACATTAATCACTTGTCCAATTTTATTCGTATGGCAATGACATATTAGTCAAGAGCAGAAAGGCTCCTGCTAATAAACAGAGCATGTTTAAGCTTGTGGCTCGGTTCCAGGAAGGTTTATAGTCTTGGAAATACTTGTAACAGCTAAGTACCGAGGTTACAAAAGACTGAATTAGATAACAAATCCACATCACTACCAGTCAAACAATTTAAGTGACTGTCCAAGATTACTTGAGTTGACATTCATCTTGGAAGATGCACAAATGTTTTTCAGGGTATTTGTTTTTTGTTTTTAGAAAAAAAAGGAAGATATGGTAATTTTCAGAATTTCAGAAAGGTGAGATTTTAGTTTATAATAATGAAGTTGCCTGAGAAAAAAAAAAAATCAAAGCTTCACTTCATGCAGAAAATATGTCTTAATTTCTAGAATTTACAAGGTAGCCAAAAAAAAGGCCTTGTAGGTTTTGATTTGTTTAAGAAAAGAAAAGAAAAGAAAAGAAAAGAAAAAGAAAAAGAAAAAGAGAAAAGAAAAGAAAAAGAAAAAGAAAAAGAGAAAAGAAAAGAAAAAGAAAAAGAAAAAGAGAAAAGAAAAGAAAAAGAAAAAGAAAAAGAGAAAAGAAAAGAAAAAGAAAAAGAAAAAGAGAAAAGAAAAGAAAAAGAAAAAGAAAAAGAGAAAAGAAAAGAAAAAGAGAAAACAAGACAAGAAGAAAACAAGACAAGAAGAAAACAAGACAAGAAGAAAACAAGACAAGAAGAAAACAAGACAAGAAGAAAACAAGACAAGAAGAAAACAAGACAAGAAGAAAACAAGACAAGAAGAAAACAAGACAAGAAGAAAACAAGACAAGAAGAAAACAAGACAAGAAGAAAACAAGACAAGAAGAAAACAAGACAAGAAGAAAACAAGACAAGAAGAAAACAAGACAAGAAGAAAACAAGACAAGAAGAAAACAAGACAAGAAGAAAACAAGACAAGAAGAAAACAAGACAAGAAGAAAACAAGACAAGAAGAAAACAAGACAAGAAGAAAACAAGACAAGAAGAAAACAAGACAAGAAGAAAACAAGACAAGAAGAAAACAAGACAAGAAGAAAACAAGACAAGAAGAAAACAAGACAAGAAGAAAACAAGACAAGAAGAAAACAAGACAAGAAGAAAACAAGACAAGAAGAAAACAAGACAAGAAGAAAACAAGACAAGAAGAAAACAAGACAAGAAGAAAACAAGACAAGAAGAAAACAAGACAAGAAGAAAACAAGACAAGAAGAAAACAAGACAAGAAGAAAACAAGACAAGAAGAAAACAAGACAAGAAGAAAACAAGACAAGAAGAAAACAAGACAAGAAGAAAACAAGACAAGAAGAAAACAAGACAAGAAGAAAACAAGACAAGAAGAAAACAAGACAAGAAGAAAACAAGACAAGAAGAAAACAAGACAAGAAGAAAACAAGACAAGAAGAAAACAAGACAAGAAGAAAACAAGACAAGAAGAAAACAAGACAAGAAGAAAACAAGACAAGAAGAAAACAAGACAAGAAGAAAACAAGACAAGAAGAAAACAAGACAAGAAGAAAACAAGACAAGAAGAAAACAAGACAAGAAGAAAACAAGACAAGAAGAAAACAAGACAAGAAGAAAACAAGACAAGAAGAAAACAAGACAAGAAGAAAACAAGACAAGAAGAAAACAAGACAAGAAGAAAACAAGACAAGAAGAAAACAAGACAAGAAGAAAACAAGACAAGAAGAAAACAAGACAAGAAGAAAACAAGACAAGAAGAAAACAAGACAAGAAGAAAACAAGACAAGAAGAAAACAAGACAAGAAGAAAACAAGACAAGAAGAAAACAAGACAAGAAGAAAACAAGACAAGAAGAAAACAAGACAAGAAGAAAACAAGACAAGAAGAAAACAAGACAAGAAGAAAACAAGACAAGAAGAAAACAAGACAAGAAGAAAACAAGAAAAGAAGAAAACAAGAAAAGAAGACAAGAAAAGAAAAAAAAAAGAAAAGAGAAAAGAGAAAAAGAGAAAAAGAGAAAAAGAGAAAAAGAAAAGAAAAAAAGAAAAGAAAAAAGAAAAAAATATGTATACAGCAAATACCATTAGCCCTCAAAGTAATCCCCATCAGTATCCAACATGCCAACATGTCTCCAGCTGCGCAATGCCCTGGCAGTAAAAATTGGGTGTCTCGGATACAAAGAAGTCTGTGAGTGCCTGCCACAAACCAGCCTCATTTTTGAAGATCTCCTATGAAGGTGGTTCTCCAGGGAATGGAAAAGACAGAAATCTGTTGGTATAAGGTCAACTGAGTAAGGTGGATGGCACAGTGCCTCCCAGCCAAGTTGCTGTATGCTATCTGATCACCCACACCACATGGGACCTGGCAGGAAGAGTACATCATTGCAATTAACCAATGCAGGCTCCTCCTGGTTCAGTGCCTGTTGCGAGTACAGGTCTGCAGTAATGGTCCGGCCCGTTGGTAGTACCTCGGCACCACTTGTCAATGAGTCCACCAGATACAGAGCATCATCTTGTTCGGGTATAGAGGTGGTCTTGTGGTGAGAGACACAGGGTCTCATGTTGACAACCAATATCTGGCATGCTCGGGAGTGTCATACAGGACCTACTTTATCATTGGTGAGCACTATCAAATAAGTAAGTTGCGGTGCCAAGAAAGTAAGAGGAAACAAGTCATCACACATTGTTGCTTGTTGGCTCCCAACAATGTGGGGGGGGGGGTACTCACTTGCTCAATATGGTGAAAGAGAAAATCACTAACTGAGAAAAAGGGCATGTGCGTTCTGTATGATATGCCAAAGGCAAAACAGAAACAAGTCAGTGGCAGCTGTTGCCATAAATGCATCTCAGATAGGCTAATATCATTTGCCCTTTCCAACTGTTGACCAATGAAAAAATTGTTCCAGTGATAAAAGCATTGAGATTCTCAAACTGGGAGGCGGTTTATTTTTCTACCTCACCCATTGGCTTGTGAGTGACTGTTGCCCTGTGCATTAGATTTATGACCGTTTCTGTGTATAGGGATTTTTGGCATTTCTTTACCCACAGATCTTCAAGTTTGGACATGCGATTGGTTTATTTTGTTTTGTAAGTGAATTGCCATAGTTATTTTTACACTAGGCCTACTAAGAAGGGCTTCATAACCTAGCATATGCGCTGATACTTTTGGATGTCTAAGTACCCAGAGGTAAAAAAAAAAAAAAAAAAAAAAAATAATAATTATATATATATATATATATATATATATATATATATATATATATATATAATTAGGCAAGCTTAGTCAGTGTCTATTACCTTTGATTCATCCCAATTAATAGAAAAAATTTTTATATATTGTGCAAAAATCTGTAAACATTTCGTTGAATTAAAAAAAAAACAAAAAAAAAAATTAAATAAAATAAAACCTTAAATGGTTCCTGAAAAGGGGCACTATACAACCCCAGCCTCAGGGCCTACTACTGCCTTTGAAAAAATAAGGCATTTCTACCAGTATGATATAAACAAAAAAAGTTTTTTTTTTGTCTTCTTAATTATTTAATGTGCATTTTTTTCTTCTCCGATTGCTTAATAAATTAATCAATGTTTTTCCTAATGAAGACAATTGCTTGGCAATTTATCATCTGAAAATAAGACGAGGATGTTTTTTTACTTTGTCAAGTCTCATTAAAAGAAGTTCTCTTTAATTTTAATCTATCTCTATTGCAAGTGACAAATGCAACATTTTCTTCAACAGAATAAAAAGAAATCAAATTACCCTTAATTTTTCAAAACAGCTAAACAGATTTGAAAACTGAAATGCACAATTATATTATGAAAGAAATGGAAAGGATAGAAATTCCATTTTAAAAAATGGAAAAGGTTAAATTTAAATAACACAATTGTAAAACACACAGTTTGTGATTATGAAATACTAAGAAAGCAATAATAAGGATCCTGAAGCAAAAAAAAAAAAAAAAAAAAAAAAAAAAAAAATTTTAAATTAAAAATACCATGATACAAAATAGTGTCAAATGTATAAGATAAAAATAAAGAATAAAAAAACAGAAAAAAGTACAGGCAATAAAAATTTTAGAAAAATTATGAAATTCAAATGTGCAAGAAGCAGCAGAAAAATGTATTAAAAAACAAAATACAAGAATCAAAAACAGAAAAATGAAAAGAGCAAAAATCTCTTAAATACAAAAAGTGGCAAAAAACAAAAACATCACAAAACATGTATCAAGAGAAAATGCGCACAAAATTTTTTTAGAAATGCATAAAACATCACTAAAGATGTATCAAGAAAATGCACAAACAAATTCTTTAAAACAAAAAATAGAAAAAAAAAAAAAAGAAGTTTCAAGAAAATGCAGAATCAAAAAATTCTTTAAAACAAAAATAGCAAAATATCACTAAAGACATATGAAGAAAAATTAATTCCTTAAAACAAATAGAAAAAAAACATCAGTAAAGATGCATCAGGAGAAACGGCATAAATACAAATAGTTTAAATAAATAAGAAAAAAAAATGAAGGAGAAGGCGGGTAAGTGATATGGTAAAAGAGTGATTTAAATTCCAGCCAATCAAAAAGTAATGTAATTCCAAAGTAGATGTCATGATTTAAATATTTAATGTGGCATACTTCAAGCAAATTGAGAGAAGGATCTATCCCTGATTGCCATGATAAGAATAACAAAGCTAATACGAACATACAATTCTTTATTTTATTAGAATCAAATAAATAAAATGGCTCACAACTTCTGCCAGCAAACACCCAGACTAAAGAAAGATTTCAGCTTTCTCCTCCCACCCTCTTCTCATTATCTCTCCCCTCACAATCCTATTTTTCTCTATTTGTCTCCTCTTACTTTGTTTTCTACTCCTGTCTTCCTCTCTTTTTCCTTTCACTTTCTTCCACCTCTCTATATTTACTTTCTCTTTCCTCATCTATTTACTACTCTGTCTTTTCCTTCACTTTCTTCCTCCTTTATTTTCTTCTCTCCATCACCTCTTTCCCTATGCCTTCCTCTCTTTATATTAGTTTCACTTTCCTCCTCGTTTATTTTCTCCTCCCCCAACTTCTCTCTTTTCTTCTTTGTGTCTTTCCTTTCCATTTCTTCATCCTCTATTTTCCCCGCCCTCTCCTCTTTCTTCTTGTCCTCCTCCCTGTTTACGTTGACTTTCCGCATCTATTTTCTGCTCTCCCTCATCTCTACCTTTCTTCCCTGTATTTTTCCTTCTTCCTCTCTATCTGTATCCTTCCTTCTTCCTCTCTTCCCTGTATCTTTCCTTCTTCCTCTCTTCCCTGTATCTTTCCTTCTTCCTCTCTTCCCTGTATCTTTCCTTCTTACTCTCTTTCTGTATCTTTCCGTTCTCTGCACATAATGAAATCCTTTCCAATGAGTATTTGTTTTTACTTAACTGATCTTAATTCAAGTGGCAGTATGAAAATAAAAAGTAAGGGGAGATAACTGGTAAAAAAAAAGTTGGATTACTAACAAATGAAAATCCAATGAGTTGAAAGGTTTTTAAATATTTAAATGTCAAGCACTAAAAGTGCAACACTTAATACAGGCTAAGTTTGCATTAGCAGAAATAGCTCCATGTTTAGTGAAAAAGACTAAGTTGTTAGGTCTGAGGTTCAAACCTCAAAGAAAAGTTAGTGGTATATACTGTATAGGCACAAAGGTTCTAAGTCAAATAAGGTTTCACGAGAGAGATCAATCAGTGTTCATAATTTCCTATGCATGCGATGTGCCTGATTCCTCGTTGCACATAAGGGCCCTGGTGAGGTTTCTAACATTCAAACTGTTCCCCAAAATAGATTAATTATCATCTGTACTCTGAAGGGTTGGTATTCTGTTGGGGTTTTAAGCAATGGCATAGCGTCCTGGAGATGACGATAAACTACATCCAACAGTAAGGCCTCTGATAATGTTTTTGAAAAACTAATGTTGCCAGCTGTATGTTTTTGAAACAATATTACCAGCTATACATTTTTTTTTTTTTTTTAAAGAATAGTGTTGCCGGCTATACGTTTTTTTGAAAAAATAATATTACCAGCTATACATTTTTGAGAAAAAAAATGTAAACAGAAATAGATTTTCGACAAAACAAAAGGAAAAAAAAAAAAAGTTGTCGGCATTAAATGACCCATTACGGTTGATCTATCCCTATAAACAAACCAAACAATGGCATATTACCACACTAACTCCATCTACCCATGTTTGGGAATTCAGAGTTTAAGGTGACATTGTTGTACTGTTAAATAGTTTCTTTTCTAGCACTTCTCACCTGTGGAACTCTGTTCCAGTTTCTTCATGCCCTACTACCTATGATCTTCAAAATTTTAAACACAACATCAATCGCCATCTTCTGTCTTCCTGAATCATGCCTTTTCTCCTCACTAAAGTCTTCCCATTATCTTTCACTTTCAGTAACGCCTGGTGCCTTAGTGGCATTATCGGGTTGCTCGAAGGTGAAATAATATATTTTATTCCTATGAAAGGATGGCCCTAGTCCTAAGCAGAGTTTCATGCTAACGCAATCTTCAAGTCATCTGAAGATCACATGAGCATGAGGCTCAGACCATCCTTTCATACAAATTAACATGGTCAAACATTTTTGGTCTGTCTAATGTAATTTAGTCATCAAGCTCTTTACCTCACTAAATAGCTAGGTGTTTGCCTTTAGGTCTTCTTTTTATAACTGTCCTTGCATGAGATTTTATCTTGTTTCAGGGTATTTAGGTCTTTTGGCAAGTTGTCTATTGGCCCCACCAACAGTTTTGTTTATTTATATATATATATATATATATATATATATATATATATATATATATATATAATGTGACAGACGAGGAAAATTGAATTATTTTTTTATTTTGTTTTTACATCATTATTTTTTCTTAATTAAATTTTCCTTGCTTGCAAAATTTAACGAAAGACCTTTAAAAGAGATATTAATGCAAAAAAAAAAAAAATAAAAAATAATAATAATATGATGGTTACTTGGATTGAGAAACACCTGAAGATGGCTGGAAAACAACAGCCAAAACATGACAATGACAACAAAAATGAGGACACAAGTCCAGCTGTAAATAATACAAATAATGATAACTCCTCATCACAGAAATTCAGACAGAAGGTATTCAGGTGATAATAACAAAGATGAGGATATTAGTAATTAGTAAATAAAGAAATTAATACAGAGGGCAATCAGTTGACAATAATAATAATGATTTGATTGTTTGGTTTAAAAAGGCACATCAACCTACATTGGGTCATTTTATACCAAATAAGATTTGTTTAGGCATCATGGTTTGTGTATTAAATTTAATTTGTGAATAATATTTTAGTATCATTTAGTTGAAAAAAAAAAAAAGAAGAAAAAAGCAATAGCCTTTGTAAATGAGTTCGTTTAAAGTTAATGATTTTGGTATGATGTTCCATTGGAGATTATTTTGTTTATTTTATTATTTGTCAAGATTAGTTATCGCTTTATTTTTTTAATATATCTTGGCTTTCTGAAGACATTTAATTATTTTATTTGGATCAATTATGTTGAATTCATTCATATTGTTTACCTGATAATACTTTTCACGGACCAGACTGAAATCTATATATTTTATAAGTATGTCTTCCACTGTACATCGTTCATTACACGTATAGCACACAGGTGGATCTTCCTTTAATTATGTAGTTGTGGGTAATAAAAATGAGGCTGAGTCAGAGTCGAACTTGTACCAATTCCACTTTTATTTTTCTATAACCAGTTTGCTATTTTTTGGCGTCTGAAATAATAATGAAGATATTAGTTTGACTGAAATAATAATTCTTCATTCCAGAAATTCAGACAGTAACTTTTTAACTCAAGTACTGTATTTGCTGTGTATAAGGATATTGGGGGAGGAGACACTGCTAATTCTTTCAAACCCCCTCACGGTTCTTCACCTTTGGTGAAGGTTCCTCTCATAATGTAAATGTATTAGGTAGTGTAATATTCATTTTTTTTTTCTTTCTTTTTAATGCATACCTTTTTGGCTGGAAAATACAGTAGAATTAAGATCCGTAGATCCAATTGACTTAATGAAATCAGAGGGAGGGGGTATCTGAACAATAAACTATTCATATGCTCAAGGTGGCAGAGAAAAGACAATATTTAAGAAATCATACACACCTCCACCCCTTACAAGACACAGACCTTGAAATGGCAGCCTAATAAGCAGAGCCACCCTAACCATCACTGTCCCTGTACCATTCTTGCAAACCCATGAAATCTGCTAATGACAATAGCTGCTGGTACTGTGTCTATGACACTTTGGCTGCAGTGGAATCGGTAGTTACAGGTTAGTTGTCATTGGACGAGAGTCAAAGCCAATGTTCACTTCGAAAGTGTTTGTTGCCAGCATCTGGCCCCTCCAGTTTGTTATTGTTGCTATTGTCATTTCAGTGCCACTGGGGAATGATTCCGCCAGTAATTATAAAATGGACATGAGGATGGCCAGGGTGGCAGTGATAGAAAATCATTTTAAACTAGCTAAGGTTTCTGTGATATTGTCATGTTTCCTTTTTCACTTGACAAATAGCAGAACAAATGACAATGACACCTGCTCACTTACTCTAGTGTGTGTGTGTGTGTGTGTGTGTGTGTGTGCGTAAATCTATATATTTTATTACTTAAATGTCATTTTTAGTGGATACCTATATTTAAGCAGACATTACATTTATTTATTAAATTGTATATAATCTATTAGATTGATAAATAAAAATCCATCACTTCTTTAAAAATTGCTTTGTTTACATTAGAATATGAAACAGCAGATATGAATGTTTTGAGAATCTGAGAAAGATTAACATTTATAAAACATTTTCCAGGCCAAGACAGTCTAAAGCATGTTAGACCTGACAACAGCTTCTCCTTCACAGATGGCCACGGGTTCAAGTCCTGCTGGATGGCACATATTTTTCTTTAATAAGATTTCTCAAATTATTCAGAGCAGTAGACAAAAATAAATGCAGAATCTACGCAAATATGAGTATCCACTAAAAATAATATTCAAGTAATAAAATCTGTTCAATTAATAAATAAAAATTCATTAAATCTATCTAAGCAAATATTTACTTTATCATGTAAGGAGATATATATATATATATAGTACAGGTAATCGATCCATTGGTATATAATCTGGGTGGATCCTAGTAATATCAATTATTCAAACTGATCCAGAGAGATCTATGTATTTATTATAACAGAGCATATGTATTTTTTACAGCAAAAAAATAAAAATTGTATATATATATATATATATATATATTATATATATATATATATATATATATATATATATATTTGTCACTTAACTGATTGATATTAACTTCTGCATCCTGACTGCAGATTTTCTACACGGACCTATTTGTCCACTCTTCAAGAAGTTATCAGCAATTTACTGCTTATATTTTCATTTTTTTTTTTTTCTTTTTATACACATTTAGCATTGATGCTCATATGTGTGTGTGTGTGTGTGTGTGTGTGTGTGTGTGTGTAGGACCTACACAAAAAAAAAAAACAATACCTACGGTTTAAAAATAAAAAATCTTTCTTAAAGCTTTTATATTAGTTTTAATTTCAAGCTAATAGATTAAATTTAATATTTCCAATAAACAAAATACTTTGCTATATTTCAAAAACTAAATTGACTAGAAGGAATTTTTTTAAAATAGCCGATTATCTCCCTTTTTTGTCATCTTTCATCACAATGTAATTCTCTTTATTAAAAATCTTCCAAAAATAAAATTTTCTTTTCTGAAACTTTATTTGAGCAATTAAAGTGTAATTAATTTGGAACAAATATTATTTACTTTAAATAAGATATCACAGAAATGCATTTTTTAACTCGACAATAGCCATTTTATAGCAACCATAGCTGTGTCATAGTATTCAACAAGGTGATGATAGATCTAGTCTTGTTCTATGGAGATTTTATCTATAAAACACTGAAGAAAATGATGCGAGTACTTTTTTTTTTTAATTTTTAATTACTCAGTAATCTTAAAAATTTAGGAAAATATTCTCTGTAATATGTCATTGAATTTTAGAAATTTTAGCTTTAAATTTAGTATAGTTATTGCTCTTATTTTCTGATAATGTCATGTTTGGTTGCCTCATACTTAAAAAAAAATTGGCATATTTATACAAAAAATAAAAATCTTTTAAAAAATATCAGTATTTGATGATTTGTATTAAGCTTTTCCATTTATCATTAGTAAATATAATTTTGACTTAATAATAACATTATCTAAAAGACTGGAATTAATACAGAATTTTAAAAGATTTAAAACTTAACTTTTTTTTCTAATAAAAATTTTAAAAAAAAATTTGTTTAAGACATGACTGTCCTTAATATATCTTATTTATAAAAGCAATTAAAAGCTGTTCTAATAATTAGATAGTTTTATTGAATTTTTTATTTTACAATTCAGAGTAGATTTTCATTAAATGATGTTTCTATTTGACAAAAACAAATTGATGATTTAAATTCTCCACAGAGTCCTGCTTTTAACTAATATAAATATGAAGAAGCTGAAATTTTAATTTCTGGAAATTTCTTCAAATTAAGGAAATGAAGATAAAAGATGTAAAAAAAGAAAAAAAAGACTTAAAAATAATTCAATTCATTTGTGAATAAGACCTGAAAATTTCATTAAAATCCGACAATTATTTGATTTTTGCAAGAATTTCCAAAACAATGTGTTTTTAATGCCAAAAAAGACACTAAAATTCCCCAAACTAATCTTTGGCCCACCTGTTGATGCAAGAAAAGCAAGATTTTTTTTTTGTTACCAAAATTTCAAATGTGCAAGAAAGGATTAAATAATTTAATAAAATAAATCAAAAAAATACTTTGGTTTTATCAAGTTTGGGTCCTTTTTCATCATCATAGGATCTTTAGAAAATGTTTAAAAGGTACCTTCTAGAAACATTATTTTTAGTGGGTACACATGCTTTTAAAAAAATTAAAACCAGCATAGCAACTCAGACATGTATATCCACTAAAAATGAAGTTTACATTAATAAGAGGATATTTTTCAGGTAGTCTTCTCCATCCCTGTCAAAGCAGTTAAACTAAAATATTTCTCCATTAATTAGAGAGACTATAATATGAATTTATCTCTTTTTCTTTTGAATCAAAAACCAACTGATGATTCTGTCAGGGAATCTACTTTCCAAAATCTGAATTTTGCTGGTAATCCTTTCTTGCAGCATGCCTCATTTTCACCCCTTGTAAAAGAAAAGTTAATACCGACACAGGCATAATCAGCCCAAAATTGCAAATAAACATTGCAGCCATATGAAAACAAATTGGATAACACATATCCACAAGGCAAACTATAAAAGGTTTTCTTTATATATATATATATATATATATTAGGAGAGAAAATAATAAGAAAATCAAGAAATATAAACATTCAGTTGCAGATACCCACTGATGAGTGGATTGATGGGGTCTATCTACAAAATTTCTGGAATCAGGATGCTGAAGGTAACATCAATCAGCTAAGTGACAAACATTTTACGTGTGTGTGTGTGTATATATATATATAACTGGGGGGCACTTCAAAATGGTGTAATGGCTATCAAGCTTGCATCAATAAATCAATTTCAACCGAGTTGTGAGTTCAAACCTTACTGGGTGCCCCATACTTTCAGCCTTATGCCACATCTAAACTATGCTTAGAAAATGTGTGTGTGTGTGTGTGTATATAAAATGGTTAATGGATCAGACTGAGAAATTGGAGACCAGTGTTTGAATTCCAATTGTGTTTGTTACATTCACTTACATGCAAATATCCTATTCACTGCTATACCCTCATACATGAAAGAAAAAAAAATGAGAGACTCGAGTGAGTGAGTGTGTATATATATATATATATATATATATATATATATATATTACACACACACTCGATAGCTTTGAAAATGATGGAATGCATTCTTTTAAAGAGACAATTATCAAAATGGCGAAACTGAAAAAAGGTAGACACAGGAGTAGTTAGACCCTTGCTGATAGGGTATCAGAATGTGTGATTTCTTGATTTTCTTCTGTCAAGCTGCGTGTTGTATTTAATACTATTCCAGTGCTCCCATTTTTAGTTTGCCCTAGCTGCAAAATATTTCTCTGATTTATAAATTTAAATGTTGGTGCAGATTGGACAAGTGCCTGCTTATATAAAACAAGATGAAGCTAGTAACAGTAATCATTTGACACAGTTTGTGAGTAAGCAATTGGACTTCATTTGATAAATAACCTGGACTGCACCTCCAAATATGTTGATGGAGCATTTAGGGTGCTGCACAAGGGTCAGTCAGTTAACCATTTACAATCTATGTGTCTTATGGGTAGATTGTAATTCTTTTCATTTTTTATACTCATCAGGGGCTTATTTGCACAGATTGATTTGTTTTTTTTAGCAATAAATTTATTATAGTTATGGCTTCTTAATTACCATCCCCCATGTCTAACTTTTTCAGTTTTGCCATTTTGATTGTTGTCCCAACAAATCTTCCTGAATAAGTGTTGGATGGATAGGTACCTTTAAAAGAATGTGTTCAGTCATTGTCAAAGCCATATTTAAATTCTCTGGTACAAAATTTTTGTTTTTATGTATATATATATATATAAATAAAATGATAAGAATATAGTTTTATGGTATGATATATTCACGAGTAAAAGTACTCAATATCAGAAACAGAACATATGTAAATCTAAAAGTGGACACTGAGGTCAACACCAGTTAGCGATAGTCTATTTCATGCTTCAGGCTATGAGAATTGTGCTCAAGCATGAAACAGACTGTTGCCACTCGGTTTTGACCTCAGTGTCCACTTAAATATATAGACCGGATTTGGGCAGCAACTTTTAATTTATGCCTGGTTGGTTGAGGATTAACAAACATACTATCTTCGAGTTAGTACCATTTTTCTGATTTCCAAAGAGAATTTGAACATAAATTGCCTAGTGTTTCTGACCACTTTCAACTTCCAGTGTTTCAATGTGACATGGCCATAGGCCTTTCTTAAAAGAAAACAATCCCTCGAGAAATAAGAGGTGAGTACAACAACTGTTTGGCCAGGTCCCAGTCACTGTTGGTACCTTATAACTCATGACAGCCTTATCCTCAGTCTGACTCCTCCGTTTCACCTTTCTGTGGATGAGAAGTTTGGTTAGCAACCAAACAGAAACAAGAACTGTCAAAGGGTGAAAGACCTCTTCTGAAAGCCAATAAACTATATGGTTTCATTAAAAACACTACTATGGCATTGATGGTGACCCTACAACTCCCAGCCTTTAGTTTAACATTAATGATATATCTCGTACATGTGACGGTCACTTGGAGAGAAAGGAAGACAAGTGAATAAGAGAGACAACAGGTGTACCAGAGAGGAAATGAATTGGTGGAGATGATCAAAAAAAAAAAAAAAAAAAAAATGAAAGGACAACCTTTGGAAACTGAGAAAAGTTTACTTTTGGCAACCATTGACAGAGAAGTCTGTGCAAAAGGATGGAGAGGTTGTTTTGTTTTATGGCATGTCAAAACATCAGTGGGTCATTTAATGCCAACAAAATTTTTTGAAATATATTCATATCGATAGTTTGGAAAAAAAAAGGTGTGTATGTATACATATATATTTGAACCATTTTTCAATTACTCATATTTTTGAGTACAATCCAACTTCTTAAGAAAGTATAACTTTTGTTTGTATTACTGGTATTTATTTTTATTTTTAAGTATTGTTGATAATAATTTTTCCTTCAAAAATTATTGCTAGTAATTGTTCAGTGTTTACCAATATATTAAAGGGTTGATATTACATAGCACCTGAGTTGGAGCACCTCAACATGGTGTAATGGTTAGAAAGCTTGTCTCACAAGCAGAATTATGACTGAGTAGTGTGTTTGATCCTCACTGGGTGCTCCCAATCTTTCGGCCTTGTGCCACAACTAAGCTATGCTTAGAAAATTACCATAGAACCTCAGTACATTTTTTTTGTTTCTAATAAAATTTTCCTGTTTCTTAATACTTTTGAAAGATATCTTTTTCTATTCCAATGTACCTTCAGATTTGTGTCACATTCACCAGTGACTGTTAAAACATTTCCCAGATAGTTATATTTCTGTACTTGCTTGATTTTGACATCTCCAATTTGTATCTCACATCTTGAACTGTCTCTTTTGCTAATGACCATAATTTCATTTTTTTTCTTACAGTTGATGGTTACTATAAATATAACTAGTAATAAAGTATATTTAAGTAAACAGGGCAGATAAGAAATAAAGACTAAGCTACCAGCAAAAAGTAAGAGAAATAAGATGAAATACTAGTCCAAAATTAATTAATACTAACTGACAATGATTCATCTAAGAAATTTGAATCCTGTTAATTACGTAGCAGTTCAGCAGTCTTTATTTTGTTTCTAATATTCTTGACAATAATTACTCTTTCATGATTTCAATGCACTTTCTGTCATTTACTGTAACAGTTCCCAGATAATTTTGGTACTTGCTTGATTTTAACATCCCCAATTTGTAGCACTCATGTTGGACTCTCCTTCTTGCTAATGACCATATATTCAGCCTCCTTCCAATTGATGATTCATCCTTTCTTCTCACTTTCTTTTACTACCTGATCTGGCTGTTTCTACAGATTTTTCTCTTTCTTAATACTTTGTTTAGATTTTGAAAGGCATCTTCTATTATTCCAATGCAACTTCTGATTTTGGTGTCATATTTCTTGTCACCTTTTAAAATAATTTCCAGATTGTTAAGTTTCTGTCAGTCAGTTATGTGCCATACGTGATACACACTTAGGTGATCATGTATCTTTTGATATATGACTGACGAGGCAGATTTTTTTCCAGCAAGAACATCTCCAAATTGTAGCACTCATGTTGGACTCTCCTTCTTGCTAATGACCATATATTCAGCCTCCTTCCAATTGATGATTCATCCTTTCTTCTCGCTTTCTTTACTAATTTGTCTGAGTTGCTGCAGTTTCCTTTCTGTGTATTCTATCAACATTTTTACTCACACTCAGAAAGAGACAGCTGAAAACTTTTGCCTGATGAGAAAAGAAGGCTTATAGAGCTAGACATTCACAGAACTCGTTGAAAGCAATAAAAACAAAGAGAAAAATATGTCATTAATCTTACTTGCCAAGTCTGTACAAATGGATGACAGAACAATACAAAGAAAAAAAAAAGTGAGGGATCATTAACAAAAAAATATTGCAGAGAATTATAAAAGATTGTGAAGAACCATAAAACTATTTCTTGAAGTGACATGAGATGGCAATTGCATTACATTTATCTAAATCTATACCCAAACTTGCACAGAAGATGACACAAGGTCAGAATTTAAAGTGGGATTTTGGGCAATCATACAAAAGTTGCTCTCGTTTCCTCAGCACTTCCCCTTTTGGGGGAATGCCTCAGGCACAGGATGATGACTCCAGTCCCTCTTTAAAGAGAGGTACTGTCTGGGAGGATGGACTCCTTCGTTTTAAGCTACTAATTTTAATACAACACTCACCTATACTAATGCAATAGTAATGATCTAAGGCAGAACACATCTTTATGACATATCCTACACAACATGGCCGAGCTATTTGGACAATTACAATAAACATTCAATCATCACCACTCTTTAAGTACAGACCACTGCCTCCACCTGCCAGAGAAATGGCCAAACATGATTTCTCTTCAGTCTCTCCACAGATGATTATTCTGCCTTATCTACAAGTTGCCAGGTCGTATGTGAAATAATAAAATGAATTTTATGTTGCCTTCACTACAAATTTGAACTCGGAGTAGTCCTCCTCGAATGGCTACCAAACAAGGCTATAGAAAACAGTCTACCCTGGTATTTAACTTATATCTGGAAGGAGGAGTGTTTGTTTCATGCTTTCCCAAAAACATTATTAGGTTAATGCAACAGCCTATGCTATGCTAGAACTTGAACTTGGCTCTCCAATTCCAATTTCCGCATCAGTAGCCATTACAAGACCCACGCATACATTTTGATAGCAGCTCAAAAGAAGACAAATATGGTTGATGTTGTACGAGTCTGATGCAGGCATTGGGTTTCAGAGTAGCAGACTAAAATCATCAAAATTAAAATTCCTACCAGCATGAACCTAATAAATGAATCACTAATCGCCAGTTTTAATAGCAGAAAATGAAGCATTACGAAGTTGTCGCTAACGAATGAGAACAATTTTGGCAAAAGTAAATAAAACATAGATAAAGTAGGCAAGGCCCGACATAAAAAAAAGAGATCATTAATAGAAAGAAAAAAAAAAAAAAGAAATAAAGGGGGGGGGGAGAAATAAAAGGGGGAGGGGGAAAGAAAAAAAAAGGAAAAAAAATGTAAGCCATTTTGCAATTAGCGAATTATTCAATAATGTATAATCAGAAATATCTTCACACTTCATTAGTAAGAGACAATTGAGAAAACAAGTTTTGAGAAAGTTTAGTTTTCTTTTAAAACAACATCCATTTCTTAAGTACAGGGCGTCCTTGACATACAAGAGATTTCCATTTCTAAAATGCATCATAACGCAATTTTCTGTGCAAGTCAGAACATACTTGCAATTTTCTATAAATAAGCACTTACATCACTCACCTATACTAATGCAATAGTAAAGTAATAATCTAAGACAGAACACATTTTTATGACATATGGTAACATAAACATGGTAACATAAACATGGTAACATAAACATGGTAACATAAACATGGTAACATAAACATGGTAACATAAACATGGTAACATAAACATGGTAACATAAACATGGTAACATAAACATGGTAACATAAACATGGTAACATAAACATGGTAACATAAACATGGTAACATAAACATGGTAACATAAACATGGTAACATAAACATGGTAACATAAACATGGTAACATAAACATGGTAACATAAACATGGTAACATAAACATAGCTAAAAAAAACACATGGAGGACATAAATATATATAATGAAATAAAATGAAAATACAAGTGTAATAAAGTTAAATTGTTTGAAGCTGGTTGCATATTTATTGTCAGTGATGTTTCTGTATATGTGATGACAAAGCCTAAGATCTTCTCTCTCTTGCAGTATTAAGCAGCAGCAGGAAATCTGGGGAAGAAAGAAAAACAAAAGCGAGTTTGTTTTTCTTTTTTTATCAGGTATTCACGAACGTATAGTTTTAAAAAAATATCCTTATCTCCTATAGGGAAATCCAGTATGTATGTACACATGTACAAGTTATAAGCAACAGTCAAATGACTTAAACCAAGCAACCAGCCAATGTTCAGTGTTTCTACCTTTTCAAAGCGTTTAACAATGTCTAATTTCACTTCCATGGCGATGGCTTTCATCTTCTTCAAAGCACAACTATCAGAAGAGATTACGCTAGGCTTGAGAACCAGAATGAAAGACAAGTTTCCACAAAGAACTCAAATGAAAAAGTGAATGCACAACAATCCAATATGGCTTACAACCAGGAACTGACCCACGCCATCTTATGTACAAGTCAAAACAACAAATTGTTGTAAGTTGGGACTGTTGTAAACTGGGGACTTACTTGCCATTGTAGATGAGTGATGCTCGTCATCAACCAAAATCTTCTGAAAGGTTGACATTTCTGATAGGTACCAGCAAAAATATTAAGTATATATTATTTTCTTTTCCCATTTAGTACTCAGTGAAAATAAGTTAATAATGCTACTTTTTTGTCTATATCTCTGAGATGAGGTATTATGTACACTATTATTCGGACTATTGTCCTCATCTTTGTTGCCATATTTATTACAACGTTTCAGCCGTTGTACGCTCCAGCCACAAAATTCTCCTGAGCTGACCAAGCATAGAAATGAATACAATATGGGAACCAGCAATAAGGAGTGCCAGAGAAAAGCGATAATAACAACAAAGTTGCAATATGAGCTCTGGTAAAAACACGGATGATAACAGCAAAAATTGCAATATGAGCATTGGTAAAAAAATGTTGAAGACATTAGGTTTATAATACCCAGAAATTCATACACAGATGTCCTCAAGGACATCTGGCACAGTGGATAAAGGCGTTAGTTAGATCCAGTGACAGGACCCAAAGAGTTGTGAGTTCAATACCTGGTTAAGGCGGTGGAGAACTTGGAGAGGGGAATTAACAGGAGATAACTGACATCCATTAGACGTGGAACTAGAACATTGAGTGAAATAAAGGGTTCAGTTTGGCATTCCAAACTAGAACATTGAGTGAAATAAAGGGTTCAGTTTGGCATTCCAACCACCTGAAGAAGGCCGGAGCATACAATGGCCAAAATGTTGTAATAAATATGGCGATGAAGACAATAGTCCGAATAATGTAAATAACGGGCATATTTTTTTGTAATCAGTTCTTAGGTGCTTACTATCATACCTATTAAATAATTTTTTTTTTATCATTTCACCCAAGCAAGATGATAAAGCCACTAAGATGCAAGGGGTTATAGAGAGTGAAAGAGAATGAGAAGATTATAGTGAGGGGGAAGTGAGGAAAAAAAAAACACAGGATCCAGGAGGACAGAAGATTGAGGTTACTTTCCTGGAGTCTAGCATCAGCCATGGTAGAAAAGGTTCTCTATGGTAGCTAAATGAAAGTAGTTTTGTTTTGGAGGTATTTAAATTTACAAGCCACTTCCTGCTCTAGTCAAGGGTCGTTTTCAGGAGCAGCTGCCAGATCTGACAGATTTATTATTGAGACAGGAGTAAATGGCAGTGTCATCTAGTTGGGAACTGATGACATCAGTGAGATTATTGATGAAACACAGGGCCCAGCATAAGACCCTGGGGGACAATCATATTTGTGGGAAAGGATCTGGAAGTGAGCCCCCATTCAAAACAACCATCATTTCAAAATCCAATAGGAATAATCGGTTCAAATCAAACATTCATCCTGTGACACTGCAGCCCTAATGATTGAATCCTTTCTTGTGCTTTCTTCCCTAAATATAAAATACCTGTGAAAATTCTTCTTTTGTATTAAATATTTGAGCTAAACAACAATAACTATGAATGCAGGTTATTACTTAAAGAAGTAAGACGGTATAGATGAAAAGATTTAACACTATTGCCTCATCTATTTTTTTTTCCACTCCAAACAAGGTGATAATGCCACTAAGACAAGTGTTTACTTGGAGTGGAAGTATCCAGGCTGACAAAAGATGGCAGGGGAGCAAGAATAGCTCAAAACTGGATGAAAAGCCATGGTAACCAATTAGAAGGGACCAGATCTTATAGCGCATACATGAATATACTCTCCTCTGGGTCTATTCAATCAACTGTGGGATATCCCCGAGTGAGCTTGTGCAGTGTTTGACTGTCATTCTTGTACAGGAATTTTTGGTAAAGCATCAGATAAACTAGATCTGTCAGTCAGTAAAAAATAGAACAGACACTAAGAGAAACGCATTATGTTCCAACCTGACAGGGATAAAATGCCTATCCCCACAGAATGTTACTTTTCAGATAACATTAACTGGATGGAACCTTTCTGAACAGATCTCATACAAATGGTGCTTGCCCATCATTCTAAGCAATCAAAGAAGGTGCCCTAACAAACCATTTGGATCTAAATATCCCCATTTAAGAGATCAATTCTGATGACGCTAAGAACAATGACTAAATTAGGCTGGACTGTATGAAAAGTCACGTTCTGATTAGTTTCTCTGACAACCATGTTGTGCGGAAAGGTAACAAAGAGAGGTAATTAAGCCAAAATTAAACTAAAATATTAAGCTGAGTTCTTAACTTGTGTAACATGAATCAGAAATACAAAAAAAAAATATAAATGAAAAATAAATACAAGATTAATTCATTATCAACTTGCTCCAAAAGGGTGGGGGGGGTCACTTCAGTTGATGTTATTGCTAGCTCGTGGAGAAACCTATCATACTTGATAAGAAAATTCCTATCGAAAGGAAGGAGTAGCAAAAGTCTCAGACAACATGCAATATTCTTCAAAAAGAGTGAAGAAGAAAGAAGTTTGGATTGAAGAATAATAACATGTCCTTAAAGCCCAAGACTCATTTACCGAACATGAATTGGAAGAATTTATTACTTTTTAGCAATCTTTGATGTCAGAATTAAATGCTTTCAACACCACCATCTCTGTCAAGGGAGAGAACCATGCATGTACAAAACTGTTTAAACTGGCACGATACACATTAGCCAGAGAGTTGGACAGAGTTTACTTCAGCAATGGGAATTGGATTTGTTTACTTAGACATTCCAGCTTTCACTATCTAAATCATTTGCCCAATTCTCACATACCTGGTTAGGTAAAATTAAATAAATAAACCTGTTTACTGATCTAAGCAAGACTTCTCATTGTTCTTTATGAAAAACAAAATATAAAAAAAAAAAAAACAATTTCTTCTATGGAAGATATGTTTTCTGTTCTTTTTACCGAGTTCCAGATATGTTCACTTCCTGTCAGTCATCATGGAGAATTTTTCTTCAAAAATAGAGAATTTCTCAAGGTTATCATTGACAATGCATCAACAAGGAAACGTGTCAGAACAAACACTCCATTTAAAAAGAAGAAAAAAAAATGGAAATGATTGTCAAAGGTTGTTAGTATTTAAAAAATGTAATAGAATTCTTTAAAAGCCTTTAATGATCATTGTATCATGCATTATAGTTGGGAACTGAATGAATGCACCAATAAGAAAATGCCCAATTCCTGCTGATTGGAATTTTAACCATTTAGTAGTACAAATTTCATTTCCTTCATTATTAAAAGAACATTCCCTCAGTCTTGCAGTCCTGGTTTCTTTTCAATTTTTCCTATATTCTGACGTCTTGAATAAAAGGTTTGAATATTTTCTTTTTCAAAATCTAATGAATGGAGTTTGACAGAGTTTAAAAATTTGATGAAGAAATAGGATTAGTCGAGAATTTCACCACCAAACAAGACAATAAAGCCACTAAGATGCAAGGGATTATCAAGTGTCAGAGAATATTATTAAAAAGAGAGAAAAATAAAAGAACAGGAATTAAGGAGTCAAAAGCTAACAATTGACAGTACATTTAAATTTTTTGAAGATCAAACTTGACTGGAAAGCAAGAAACGGGAGTTCCATGAGCAAAAGAAGAACCTGTCAGCATAGAACTTGCAGTTGCATCTAGCCATTTCAAGACTAATATGATGAGACCTTGCCGCCAATCTAGTACTGCACTTAAATTCATAAAGTTCAGGTACTATAGTGGAGAGTTCATCAGAATCACCATGAAAATATTTATAGAAAAGGCAGAGGGAAGCTACATTACAGCAGTGTGAAAGTAACTAGAACTGAGATGCCAGGTCAGGACCAATAACATTGTAGATTCTTCTTTGGATTTTATTTGAAGTAATGATATTGTAAACATACAGCAAATTATGGTCAAAGCAACCCCCCCGGGGGGGGGGTGCTTTATATTTTTAGGAAATTTTCGAACCCCATTGAACATACTGATATCACTATTTACTAATTTTGCACTTTTTGATTCAGTAAATGATTTTCTGACCCTACCGTTTTATTAAGACCTGACCCTCCCATTTATAGCATATTGAGAAGAATTCTCACCCCCCCACACACACTAATTATTACAACCATATCCCTTTAGTTGCTTCAGTATATAACCCCTCCCCCCCACACACACACCGGCTACAAATCATATTTCTGATGCCTTTCACTTGTAATAATGCAAATTGCAAAATTATTATCTGTCTATATTTCTGAGATGAGGTATTATGTACATTATTTGGACTTTTGTCCTAATCTTTGTCACCATATTTATTACAACATTTCAGCCGTTGTACACTCCGGCCTTCTTCAGGAATGTCGAACTAGATCAGTCTATTGCAGTGAGTGAAATAAAGGGTTCAATTCGACATTCCAACTACCTGAAGAAGGCCGGAGCATACAACGGCCGAAACGTTGTAATAAATATGGCAACAAAGATGAGGACTATAGTCCGAATAACGTAAATAATGTGCAAAATTATTACTCCCAGGTTTGGAATAAATGGTGATAATAGAATAAGTGTATTGATTAAAATTTTTTTTTGAAAGTTTATAAGCTGGTGGGGAGGTGGAAATAAGTAACTTAAGCACAAGGCCATACAAATGAAGCACTCTGGGAATGATGTATTATGTTAAATACTAATCTATTATGGTTGCTTAGATCTTCATATATCCTATTAGTAATAAAGAGTTGATAAATGTTGAAATGATTTGTGGAAATAAAAAAAAAAGAGCAAAGGTCTTGTATGCAAGGCAGTAATTTTGAAACGGTAAATCTTCAAAAGGTGGCACGATGGAGTAATGGATAGCGGCTCAGACTGAAGAATCAGAAAGACAAGTTCAAATTCCAGTCAAATCCATTACATTCACTTACGTGCTAATACCCTTGGAAAAGGGTATGAATCCTCCTCTTCTCTCCCCAGCTATGGGTAAATAGCAGACAGACCGGGTTCTATAGCCTTGGATGGTAACTGATCTACTGCAGAAAGAAATTACAACCTACTGTAAGAAAAAAAAATCTGCCTCGTCAGTCATGTATCAAAAGATACATGATCACCTAAGCGTGTATCACACATGGTACATAACTGACTGAAATCTTCAAATCTGATTCCTTTTTTTTTTCAGAGTTTCAGTTGTGATGACTTTACAAATGGCAAACATGTCATTAATTTATAACATCTCGTTCCTGTATACTCTGAATTACAAAATGCTTTCCATTTAATTCAGGTAAAAATACTCAAATATGGTGGAGGCTTCATTGACCATATATTACAAATGTATTTCTTTTTTTTCAGTAAATAAAAAAAAAAAAATACCCAAAGAAAAAAAAGGAAAAAAACAGCAATGGATAAAAATACATTGTTATTTTAAAGCATATTGCCATTTCAAGAATATATATTTCAAACTTTTAGTCTGTACACCACCCATAAAGTGTAACCCCCCAGCTCTCAGTTTATAGATCCACAAAATATATCTCCCTTCAACCAACCCCCATTATATATATATATATATATATATATATATATATATATATATATATATATATATATATATATATGTGTGTGTGTGTGTGTGTGTGTGTGTGTGTGTATGTGTTGCCAGGTAACATTTTTCATATATATATATATATATATATATATTTTTAAAAAATGTTACCTGACAATACACATACTTATATTTGATATGGAAAAATAATTTTATATACTGTAAGTAATTTTATTACATTTACTTGTTTTAAAAAGAAATATAGTCTATTAAAAATTAAAAGTGAAAATACAGTGTAACCCGGATATAAGAGAGTTGTCGGGACTGGAGAAGAAGAAGCTTATATCCGGGTTTGGTCTATTATATATACATTAACACAGGCTCTAATTTGGGACTAGAGAAAATCTCTTATATCCGGGTTTCTCTTATATCCGGGTTACACTGTCTTTTAAAATTGTAGTTAAATAAAACGTATTCTAACCTAAACATCCCCCCAAAATCTTTAAGTATACAAATAGAAAAAATGGCAAAAGAATTTTTGCCGTTAACAAAATGTTTTTAAAAATACCCAGACGACATGCATTTAACCAATGTCAGAATTCGTTGAAAAATACATCCCTACCCTACCTAAATATAAACCCCTTTTTTGAACGGAACTAATAACTGAGACAACAAAAGTTAATAAAAATGAACACGCTACCACCCCTTGTCTGAATGATTGGATTTCTCTGTATCCTTGGTAACAGTAAATTATGCATTTTCCCTGTGCAGTTAAAACTCAGTAAATTTTTAAAAATAAGTTACTCCAAAATTCACTTGAGGATGAAATGGAACTAATGTTCTTAATTTAATTACAAAATTAAATTTGAAGTTTTTAGCTTCCATTTTTGAAACATGGTTATTACTGCATAGCGAAAAAAAACATTTTAAATCAGTTAATTTATAATATTAATGCTCAGTAAATTTACATTGAGCACTATTTTGTAAAAATAAAAAATATCAATAAGAACACCGGATTACACATCTTACTGTTCTTTCATATATATATATATATATATATATATATATATATATGGAAACAGTTATAGTTGTTCCAGCAAGAGAAAAATGTATATTTTAAAAAGAAGAGAGAAACCACAAACGTTTTCAGATATAACATGGATTTTGTTTTAGTATACATATTATATTCTTCATATTTCTGCTACATGCATTTCTAGTTTGGTGACCTTCTTCAGGCAAATAAAAGGAATACATTTTTTTAAAAGGAATAAATTTTTCTTATGTTCTTTTAAGGTCTCATTGTTTGTTTTCTGTATTTGTTAGTGAGCCTTGAACTCCTTTCTGGACTGTTGGCAAAAGTGAATTTCTGCCTAAGTGTTAATAAAAACATTAAGTTTAGTTTGGGAAGTGGTGATGACAGATGTGTTGATGAGAGATGTCTTCCTGTCACTGTGTGTGTGTGTGTGCACGTGAGTAGTTTGTTTTTGCCAGTGTATGTGTGTGTGTATATATATATATATATATATATATATATATATATATATATATATATTCTTTTGTTCTTCATGGATATGCGTGTGCATACATGTATGTATGTGTGCGGTTTGACCAGTGTATCTGGCCATCATGTGTGCATGCTGTGTGTCCATGTGTGTGGGGTTATGATCTGTTCAGTGCTGGTTTAAATTTGTCTAAGTTTTTTTCATGAATTTGTAGGAAACCTACAGACACCCAACAATATCTTCATTTCAAGAGCCATCACCCAAAAAGATGTCTGAAATCCATCCTCTATTCCCTAGCATGTAGGGGTTTGCACTGTAGTGAATGACAAACACCTCAGAAAAACCCACCTAGAAGAACTATATAGAACTCTCAAAAAATGAGGTTACCCCACAACACTAATAAACAAAGGTTTTGAGCTAGCAGAAAAAACACCTCTAGACCAACTACAAAATCCAAAATAACATACCATCAAACAAACCCTATCATATGTCTCAACATACAACAATCCAGAACTATTTACAGAAATTACAAAAAATCTACACTTACTTAACAAGAATGACAAAATAAAAAGTATATTAAAAACAGCCAAAATAATAATTAAATACAATAAAAACATAATTAAATTAAAAGTAAATGCCAATCTAAAAACCTGAAACATTAACCTCATCCAAATTTAACCAACACAATATACAGTGGGTCACAAAATGCAACAAAAAATAGGTGTGGGTTTGTGACGTCATTATAGAAGGGAACTCCTACACTTTTGAAAAGTCCACAAGTACATTCACAATAAATAATACTGCAATACAGTTTGACTCGAAATAAATGATAAAAAGAATAAAAATTGTCCTTACCCCCAATGGCATTAAATTTGACCAACTCTTTCAGCCATAACAGTCCACTCCATAAAAAGAATAAAAATACATATGCCAACATACAAAAACATTGCCTTGCATCTGTTGACTCCCTTCAAGGATGATTGTCTCCCTTAATGCTCAGTTTGCTCCAAAGGAAAAAAAAAATTACTTGAACTCTCATTTCACACTCAACACAAAGAAAATCACTACCACCTTCATTGCCTTGAAACCCACCTTGAAAATTCAGCCCAGACTCTCAATTTGCCTCTCAAAACAAGCTTTATTTATCTGCAGCTAAAAAAAAACTTACTTTGCCAACTCTCAGTCTACCCAATGCAACAACTGCAACGAGGAAATAAAAAAAGGTGGCTTAACTTCAGAGGGTATAAATGGTTGAGATGTAATAATAAAAAGATTAGGATTAAAAATACTAAGAATCTGTAATGCTATTGGTCCTAACCTAGCATCTTCAGACATTTTTCCATCACAGCAATGTAGCTTCCTGTACCTTTTCTTTAAATACTTTCATGGTAATCATTCCAATGAACTTTCCTCTATGGTACATAGACTTTATGAATTTAAGCGCAGTACTAGATTGATGGCAAGGTCTCATCTTTTTACAATTGAAATGGCTAGATGTAACCGTAAGTTCTATGCTAACAGTTTCTTCTCTCGCATAAGATTCACTTATTAGTGTCTCGGCTTCAGTCACTTTCCTACCACCATAATGTAGCTTTCCTGTGCCTTTTCTTTAAATAATTTCATGCTAATTCTTCTTTTCACTATGGTACATAGACTTTATGAATTTAAGTGCAGTACTAGATTGGTGGCAAGGTCTCAGCATTTTACAGTTGAAATGGCTAGATTTAACCCTAAGTTATATGCTATCAGTTTCTTTACTGATCTGGATTTAAATGCAATGCCAATCATTATCTTCTGTCTTCTTAGCTGCTATTTTTTATTGTTTTCTCCTTAATGAAGTTTTTTTCTCATTCTCTCACTCAGTAAACCCCTGCATCTCAGCTTGTTGGGTATAAAACAAAAGAAAATATGAATATATATAAATTTAATTATAAACCTAACTGCCTACAATTAATACTTAAGATACCACCAAACCAAATAAGAAAACAAAATAATAGCCAAGTGAAGACATATAAAAATACTGATCATTTAATCACTGATATCAATTATTTCTGTAAAAAAAAAACAAAAAAAACGAATTACAACTTTCCTAGCTCAAGGAAAGACTAGAACATTCAAAAATTAAAAATGATAACATGTCTAGAGAAAAATATGGAAATAAATGGCTACAATTGAAAGAAAAGAGGAAAAACAAAGGGAAAGCTAAGGTGTGAGTGAGCATAAAGTGTGTGTGGGGGACGGAGAGAAGGAGAAATAATCACAGCACCCTCCACATACACACAGATGAGCACATGGCCACATGTGTGCAAATGCACACATGAACACAAGCAATACAAAAAAAATCTACACCAATGATTAGCGAATGAAAAAAGAAAAATTGAGAAATATAAGCAGTTAATTGCTGATATCCCCTGAAGAGTGGACAGGCAGGTCCATCTATAAGACACTGGAGTTGGGATGCTGAAGGTAACATCAATCAGCTAAGTAACAAACTTTTACTTATATTAATCTATATAATAGATGCGTGTGTCAGTGTGTCACACTATTTTTTTAAATTTACTCCTAGAGGCAGTAGACCAACATATCATACCATTTTGGAATCAGGCCAACTCTGTGAGCAACATTCTGGGCCAGATCTGCAATCGTGAAATTTTGGATTCTAAAGTTTTCATTAATGCAATTGTTTTTAGTGATTTTTTTTTTTTTTACAGTAACAATTTCGATAACTTGGAAATAAATTTGGGAATAATAAAAATTAATTGTGAAATCCAGAGTCACACAAAATAAAAATAATTGTTTGTACATCAAATCGTCTTTAAGTATCGGCAGAAGAATTATCATTGAACTTTTAAAAGGTAACCTTAAATATTAAAGCAATAGTTAAGTGCAGCAGTCAATTTTGAGTTCTTCTGTAGTTTATTGTTGTCTATTATATCTACTCCTCCCAACCTATTGCGATGAAGGCCTAATCAAGAGGCCTCCACAGGAGCTAGCTTAAATGCCATCTGATAGGGTGGCTATTAAGCGAGTTTTACACATACATTACAAATTAAGTCCTTAAATGACCCATGTCCCCTATGTTTACATGAAAAGCTGTATATTATAAAGTTTCCTAAAAATAAAGTTCTCTTAAATCAGAGAAATGAATTAACAGTAATTTGTAGGAATTGTATAAAGTTTACTTTAAAATGTAGTTAATAGAATTTTTCATAAAAATTCTATGTATTACAATTATATATCCATTATTTTATTAATATATAATGGTTCACATAATATTTAATTCTTTGATTTTTCTACTTTAATATTGCCATGTTTTATTGCCCATTCAACATAAGTAACATATTTAGGGCTAAAAATATATTTTAAAATGTTATAATTAAACTAGAGGCTCCTTTAAGAGAGTTCTAAAGTATTCAATTTTTATTTTAAATCTTAAAATCTTTCATTAAATATAACTTTCTGTCTACGTCACTGTATCTTCAGATTCGTAACCAGATGTTCTTTGTGCTTGACATGTCTAATATGTCATCCCATCTAGACATATATTAATAACCCTCCAACTGCTAACTTCTGACCTTATTTTCATTTTTCTATGTTAGCTTTGATCCATCTTTTGATTGGTTAATCAAGACATGCCCACAAATGTGATCTTTAATTTGGGAATCTTGGTTTACCCCACTCCTTTTTAACTCCCAAATGAGCTACCGAATTGTTTTCTGATTTCTCAAGTATATTGTAGTGGACCATGCTGTGTGTGAATGTGAGAAGAGAAGATGAGTTATCTCTAGGTTAAGGCTTCCGCTGGCCGGTCCAGCTACATAAGAATGTTGGACTTTAATGGAGTCCAAAGAAACAAACGAGACCGATATATATGTACAAAACAAATATATATTAATACGTGAATTACAAATAGATTAAAACACGAGTTACAATACATTGAAGACATGAATAAAATGTTACAGTGTCTGTATGGAAAGTTGTGTGCGTGTTGTTTTTAGTTGAATGTCCGAACGGGTGAATTTTGTTTTAGCGTGTTCCCAGAATATGGGAAATGCTGGTTGTGTATAAGAGTTCACATATTGGAAATTTTTAGAGAAAGTTTTTTGTACCTCGCCCCACGGCCTAAATCGACATAGTTGCCCGCACGTGAACGTAAGCAGAGAAAAGAGAGAAAGAGGTGAACGGTCAACCAGTATTTATACTCCCGGGAGAGAGAGACCCCTGGTGAAGGGTTAAGGAAATGAAGGGGAGCTAACTGCGACAATATAATTTTCATCATAAGTTACCTAACATCACCTGATGAAGAACAATTTTAAGTTCCGAAACATAGAAATTTTTATGTAGCGATGTAAAATATTATAATAAAAATATTATAACTATAATAATATTTTGCTCTACATTATATTGAACATTTTTTTAAAAAAGTAAATGCTAAGAACAGGGATTCTTAATCTGTCTGTCCTTTCACTTGTATATATATATATATATATATATATATATATATATATATATATATATATATATATATATATTAGCGAGAGAGAGTGAGATTGCTATAAAAAGATTAAATAAATCAGAAACTAAAAAAAGAAAAAAAAAAAAACACTGTAATCTTGAGTTGAACCAGTTTAGACCTTTAGAACATAGACTTATCCTGCTCGGTCCTGGGTATGACAACAAATTACATCTGACAGAAAGGCCTCTGATCAGGAAGGAGCATGTAACAACCTCTTAACTGCTGTTGTTTTCAGGTTCACCCTGACCCAGTTAGAGTCCAAGCTATAGGGAAATAGTTAACCCCCAAAATGGGGTCAAAACACTATGATAGTGTAAAATAGGTTTAATACCAGCAAAATATTTAAAAAAAAAAAAAAAAAAAAAAAAAAAAAATTACCAGCAGTACATTTTTGGGAAAAAATATTACCAGCAATACAATACTTTCAACAAAAACCCCCTTTTACAAAAATACGCCAATGAAACTTGATCTACAAACTGATTTCTTACAAGTACCTATCCTATTCAAATGAACCTATTAGAAAAATCGTGTCACCATTAAATAAGCCATTGAGGTTGATATGACGTAACAGAGAATATACCAAACCAAACCTACCATGCTACTTATGTAGAGTTGAATCACAATCATTTCTTCCATATTCCAAATGTAAGGAGGAAGTTGCACTAACAGCTTTCTCCCCATATCCAGAATTATTACTTTTACAAACAAACACCTACATGGGTGCTTTCCTGAATACAACAATCTTAACCTCATCAAGTCAAGCGACAATCGTTATCTATCCTCGTTATTTTCACTTCCTACCCCTTTCATTTATCATAATAGTAACATTCTACCTTGAGTGACTCGCAAGCTTTATATTGGGAGAAATTTAGTAACAAAAAAAAATAAAAACTAAATGGTTAGCAGTGGTTTGGTTGTCCCACTCACACCAACTGCTTCAAGAGGGCATCAATGTAAACAACAATGTAGCTGAGATGTCTACAAATATTCACAATGAGTAAAATAACAATATTTCAATGTTATCACAATGCACAAAACATTGGCTACGTTTTCTTTTTTTTTTTTTTTTTTTCAGTTTGAATCTGCCAAAGGCAATTCACACATCTGCCATTATCTTGAAGTTAATGATTTTCAGTTATGATGAAAAAGGTGGGTGAGAATACAATATGGATGCCAAGGGAAATTTCCCTCTGCATTGTAAAATGGAATGGCAGAGCAACAAAGAGAAAAAGGATGAGAAGTACAAGCAACTCTTCGCCTCTCAAGTTCATCCGCCAAGTTACCCATCATATTTCTGTCACTATGTTGCTAGATTTGAAAATCCAAATGCTAGTAAATTTTGCATTAGTTCTTTCACTAGTAGCCTAGCTTATTTTAAAAGCAGCCCTGAAACTCAAATAATTACAGACAAGATATCCAATGATATCAAAAACAAAAAATGACCATTAACAGTAAGTAAACAATGCATAGTCAGGAGCAAAAGGGACAACGCAGAGTGAATGTTGCATAATGCGGATGTCAAAATCAAACAGGTAGTATAGCAACAGATTGTGGAAAGTGTGACACAGAAATCTGTTGATATAAGAAAAGCAAAGGTCACTTCTGGGTAACTTAAAAAAGGTATCACAGTTGTGTTGGGATTTTCTTTTCACCACCAGTGTTACATGTCACAAAGCTTTATCACTTTTTTGAAAATTGATTATATATTTTATAGTAAAAAAGAACAGTAAGATATATAATCTGGTGTTCTTATTGATATTTTTACAAAATAGTGCTCAATGTAAATTTACAGAGCATAAATATTATAAATTAACTGATTTAAAAAATATGGTTCCATCACTACACAGGAATTACCAGGTTTCAAAAACAGAAACTAACAACTTCAAATTCAATTATATAATTAAATTAAAAGCACGAGTTCTGTCTCATATTCAAGTGAAAGCGCTGAAGAAGAGACACCATCAAAATCCTGCTTTAACAAATTTCATCTGTCAGTGTGGCTTTGTCGCCCACAGCAAGGCTGGGATAGCATCGCACTTAAGAAAGCACAAATGAAATATGTCTTTCCCTTACCTGATTTTCTCCACAATAGCCACCTGCTAGCATGCATAAGTTTAAAACAAAAGGCACCATCCAATGCTGACCCTCATTTATCATTCACAATAGGAGAGTCCACCATATATATATCTTAGACATACACATACACCACACGTGTAACAGCAATATAACAGCATAATTGTCCATCTCACAAAATATTTAATATAAAAAAAAAAAATTAAAAGAACACTAAACTAATTGAGTTTCTTTTTTTCCTGGTTTTCAGATGACATTTGGCCAACTTGATACCATTTGTCCTAAGAATCAGTGAAAAACCCTTTGAGTTATTCAGATAGAAAGAGAGCAGGTTAAAATCATTTTCTGTCAGCCCCACTGTCTTAACTGAGAAACAGTGAGAGGAAAAAATTAATTCAGGCCTTCAGTAATGGTACCAACATTCATATTCTGGCTTCCATCTTCAAAGTCCATTCAAGAACCATCAAGAGAATGGTGAATACATTTAATAAAAGAGGGAACAGTAGCAAGGAAAACTGAATCAGGAGGTTACAACAGTATCATAATTGCAACTTAGAGCTAAAGAAAACAGTTAGAAAAGATCCAACTCAATTCATAAGATGTTTGGTATATGAGAGAGGAGTTTCAGCCAAAGACAGTCCAAAGAGCAGTGAAAAAGGACTTGAAAGTGAAATTGTACATGAAACCTGTGAAGGACAGAAGGTTAGATTAGAGAGGGCGAAGATCATGTTGAAGAAGATGGCAAAATGATCCTGAAATAATAATTATATATATATATATATATATATATATATATATATATATATATGAAGAAATATAGTCTTAAGGTGTGCTATATTTATGGGATAAAGTGCTCAATATCAGTGATAGAGCATGTGTAAATATAAAAGTGAACATTGAAGTCTACACTTAGAGGCAACAGTCTGTTTCATGCTAGACGCAATTAATAATTAACAGGAAATTTTGATTGGTATTTAGCCAAACTTGTGTGTGTATATATATATATATATATATATATATATATATATATATATATATATAAGACAATCATTAAAAATTTATTTCGACTATAATTTATTTCATGAATATATTTATTTAAATATTCATCTCTTCAGACCTAACTTTTTTTTTCTTTTTTTAGAAACGAAATCAATTTGTCCAGACAAAAGCAAAAGGGAGAAGAAGAAAAAAAAAGAAAGACAAAGGAAAAATTTTTATAATAAAAGAGGAAGATAGAAAAATAAAAATTTCAATATAATTATTTTTTTTTTAAATTAGGGAAGAGAGAAAGATGGAGAGCGAGAATGAGGGAAAGAAAGGAAAAAAAGAATAATAATAATTTGAAATTGTGATGATTATAATGCAATGATGATTGTTTTGCTATCAAAAATGACGACATGACTATTAGACATATTACTGTATTTATTTTAATTCTCATCACCCCCCCCCCACTCCATATATTAACTTGTTCAGTACCTTTAAGGAAAAAAATTCTTTCTAGGTCAACCTATTGGCTCATATTTAATTCTTCCCTCTTTCTTTCAAAATTTTAAAAAGAAAGTTTTAAATTAAAATTTTTACTTTTCTTTCTTCCACTTTTCATTTCTTTTTTTCGTCTCCCTTTTGTCTGGACAAATTGATATCATTTCTAAAAAATTCTTCGATCTGAAGAGATGAATATTTAAATAAATATATTCATGAAATAAATTACAACCAAAATGTATCTTTAAGGATTGACTTTACTTATTATATTGCTCTGTAACTTATAACTTATATTGAGTTCTCTTTGTATCAATGCCCTCCTTTGAATTATCCCTACCAATTATCAATTCATATTATATATATATATATATATATATATATATATATATATATATATATATATATATATATATTGTACTACATAAATGTTATTTTTAGTGAAACGGAGTGGCTCTTGCAGCGTGTCTCAGTGGCGATGATTCGAGGTAATGCTTCCTCCATCATTGCAGCTGGCAGAGGATAGAAAAAATTGTTTATAGTTACGTTGTTCTGGAATTGTCATCAATGGTCAACTGAACTTGCTTTGTTTCAATGACTTCTGTTTTATTATTATTAGTTACTACATTATGTAATTTTTAGTGGATACTCATATATTGAGTTCTCTTTGTATCAATGTCCTCCTTGGAATTTTGTTTCAACACTTCTAGTGATGGTGCTGAATGTAGAATAAAGGGTTTGAAAAGGTTCAAATCAATCAAACATCCCCCGCAAGGGGAAACACTGTTACATAAGCTTGAATGACCAATCAAAATACAAATATACAAGAATTCAAAAAACTTAACAGACTTTAAGGTTATAATTATTTTATTATAACACTCAGGTCACCACCAAGTGGTAAAGGTATGTTTTTTTTTTTTTTAAACATTTTCTTTACATATGCTCTTTGATACTGCATACTTTTCACCATAAATATAGCATCCTTTAAACTATATTTTTATCATGAAGTCCTAAAGGACAAAATGTGCCACACAAAAATTTTTTCTCTTTTGTTAGATTTTCCTAAAATTGTTCAAGATATTAACCATCATGGGCGAGATGATAAACTACATCATGGGCGAGATGATAAACTACATCATGGGCGAGATGATAAACTACATCATGGGCGAGATGATAAACTACATCATGGGCGAGATGATAAACTACATCAAACAGCAATCGGGAGGCTTTGAGGAGTGCGGAACAACTTCTTAATTGCTGGTGTTCCCAGGTCCACCCTGACCCCAAGTGGTAGCACCTGTTAAAGTTCCAGCTATAGGCAAACCCCAAACTGGGATCAAAACACTATAAAAGTGTAAAAAAAAGTGTGTGTGTATATATATATATATATATATATATATATATATATATATATAAGTATAAAGAACAAGGAACAGATCTTAATCTAACAATGTTTCACCGTATAAAAGCTTTAGTCTCCTACTTGTTCTTTATCCTATCATTTTGTCAGATTACTATCTATACTATATGGTGGACTCTCCCATCGTATTTGGCGTATGAGGGTCAAGCAGCTCAGTTCCTAGGAACCGACAGCAGCACATATGATTTGATTATAGTGGTGAAGACTTTAGGCAGAACCAACCACACTTTTTGAAGGGCCAAGGTGCACTACATGCCACAAGTTCACCAAACAACCTCCGCAGGTTTTGAATTCAGAGTTGTCCTTCTCCTAGACCAGTTTTCATCCAAGGCTATAGAATCCACTCTGTCCTGCTATTTACCCATAGCTGGAGGGAGTAGAAGAGGATTCATGCCTTTCACAAGGGTATTAGCAAGTAAGTGAATGTAATGGAGTCTACTGGAATTCGAACTCGGCTCTCCGATTCCACAATTGGAGCCACTATCCATTACTCCACCATGCCTCCTACTATATGTGTGTGTGTGTGTGTGGTATAAGAAACTAAGTAAGCAATCAAAAACATTATTCACCAACACTTATCACTCAATGATTTTACAAATACTTAACATCTACTATAAATAAAAAAAAAAGCTTAAATCATTTCTATTTATTACCAAAACACAGGACCTCAATAATCCCTAGTTTGTAAAATAATGTTGTCAATGAATTCTTATGCCTTTTGGAAGGTTGCATCTCCCATATTGATAATCAGGAAGCAATGTTAACTTCTTACATCAGGTAAACATGCACCACACACTCTTTGATCGACTTGCCATCTGTCGAAAAACAGTGCACTTCATGCACATATCAAACCAGTACATCACAAACGCCCAAAATACAACTCTTAACATAAGACTAAATATTAGTGAATAATACCAAAATACACCACAGCAGACAATGCAAGGAAAGTTGTTTTGTTTTATGGAATAACAAACCCTCAGTGGGTCATTTAATGCCAACAAAATTTTCAAACAGATTCATAGTGATAGTTTGGTTTGGTTCGCTTCACGGGACATCAACCACAATGGGCTATTTAATGCCAATAACTTTTTTCCTGGTAATATTTTGTTTTGTCAAAAATCTATTTCTGGTAATACTTTTTTCCTCAAAAATGTATAGCTGGTAATATTTTCAAAAACGCATTGCTGGTAATAATTTTTACAAAGTATTTCTGATATTAAAACCTATTTTTACACTTTGATAATGCTTTTTACCTCGGTTTCGGGGTTAACTACTTGCCCATAGCTGGGACCCCAACAGGTGCCACCACCTCGGGTCAGGGTGGACCTGGGAACACCAGTAATCAAGAGGTTGTTCCACGCTCCCCAAAACCTCCTGATAGCTGCTGGACGTAGTTTATTGTCATACCCAGGATGGCAATGCAAGGAAAGACTCAAAATCCTAGAAACAATTATTATACGAAATAACCAACCTACATTAAATATCACTCACCATAGGAGATCGGATCTGGAAGTGCACATTATACATTTAATGTGCACATGCACACATGCATATATAACATTAAAAAAAAAAAAAATTACATTTTATTTGGGGTGGTCTCATTCCCAATAACTGTGACACATGACATCACCATAGACTGTTCTAAAGAATACCAGGATAAGGACAAAGTAATTCTGCGTACCGCACAAACACCACATTGCTTCTTGATGATGACTGAAAAGGTGGAAACTACTTGAACAAAACAACACAGCATGAACTTTATCCACTATTTCAAGCACAGTACTCAGCATTTTATCTGAAAACTTAATGAAATGTTAAACCGAACATAGTGAATTTTGTGTTGTTTTTAGCCAATTTTTTTTTGGGGGGGGGGGATCCTTGGTGCTTAAATATACCACAACAGCTTGTGACTCGTTTCCGAACACACTTATCTGCTAGGACAGCTAGCCAATCCCTGTTGCAGACACCTGCTCAGGAACATTTGGGTTTGTTCAACACCCACAGAGACTACTTTTGGTTTATACTGCAATAGGAAAGCTAGGAAACCATCTTTCCCCCAACTATGGATCAAATAGTAGGATAGACTGGGTACTCTTGTCTTGAGGTACTCACCTCAAGGCAAGAGTACCCAGAAACAAGGCCAGTACACTCAACCCAATCTAGAAGGAAAGTTCTGAATTCAAAACAAACACGAGGGATGGACTGACAGGTTTTCATATCCTAGACACACCACTGCTGTTATGGCTGCAGTACATGTGGTTTTCCTATGACTCCAACTTGTTATAGAACTCATGACATTTTATATTATTAACTCTCATCACCAAAGAAAATAAAAATTAATTTGCCTTCAATAGAGCTAAAGTTATAGCTGAAAGCGCTTGAGGAAAACCAACACTATAGACAATTTCTCCATACACTCAGTTGTGAAAAGATATAGCTTGTAAGGATACAAGAAAAATTTAAAAAAAAAAAAAAAAAAAAAAAAAAAAAACACTTCATGATATTCCTTGTCTATCATTTTTAATGAAGCATGTATAAAAGGAGGACTTCTGCCCGGATATTCAATATATTCACATAGAAATCTTATCCATCTGCCAACTGTAAAAGGAGAAAGAATGAATTTTGCTCTGAAAAGCATATAGA